>NC_047564.1:11382794-11892094 GCF_902806645.1 Magallana gigas | reverse complement strand
ATTCTCTTTTTTTAATCTGACTACTGGCAGTACTGGCCTGCGAGCAGTTCTCGTTGAGGACCATTTCTCGCTGGTGCACTGTTACATCATATTTTCGTATATAATTTTATGTGTTGATAAAATGACGTAACAATGCACTGGTGAGAAATGGTACTCGGCGAGAACTGATCGCACGCCAATATTGATTAATTACAGACAAAATCTGAAGGTTGCGCGTGTTATTTTTTATTGAACAACATTGTTTAGAATAATTCTTTATATATGTGATGATCAGACCGGTTTGAATACCAGTGCCAGATAGCTCAGTTGGTAGAGCACCTGACTAGAGATTCAAGGGCCCAGGTTCAAATCCCGGTTTGGTCCTTCATTATTTCTCCCATCCTGTTACAATATTGGTGTTGTGACCAACCCCTGGAACTAACAGGTTAACTCCTGCCAGGGGTGATCTTCGAGGGTGAAGATCATTTAAGGGGGAAGGAATGTGACGGTCAGACTGGTTTGAATACCGGTGCCAGATACATGTAGCTCAGTTGGTAGAGCACTTGACTAGAGATTCAGAGGGCCAGGTTCGAATCCCAGTTTGTTCCGTCGTTATTTCTCCCATCTTTTACATATACATGTATATCAGATATATGACAGATGATTAAGGGTCATCACATGTTTTGCAAGATGCAATAAGTGTTAAAAACCTTTACTTTACAACACAATACATATAAGTGAATATTTATGTTTCTTGTTATTATTTGGTGTGGTTTTCTTGACAGTGTCGCATAAACAATTTACCCGCTCCTAAAACACAAACTTTCTTTTTGTGGATTCAGCTTACCGCTGATTGGCTGCTGTTGCAGCAGACAAATAAGATATGCACGCACAAAACACAATGAACTTATCAGAGAATGAGTTGAGTTTATTTCAACTGTTGGAATTTGGGGTTGTTTTTTTTTAAATGTATACTTGTGACAAAACATATATGTGGTACATACAGCTGTAGCTTTATGAAGAAAATTTTGGTTAGACCATATATACCTATCATGCAAGTAAATGATATTTACAAAAAACTTGCAATTTATGGCGCACGAAATATACGCTAGTTTTATAAAGATTGACATACATGTAATGTACCACATTCTGTGAAAAATAATCTATTAAAAATTCTTCATTAAGTTTACTCATACATGTTTTATGCTTATTACACATAGTATTGTTTTTAAAACATGTAATTTATAAGAAAATAAGCAAAAACCCTCGCTAAATTTATTTGCAAAAAAAAAAAACACAGTAGAATTGATAAAAAATGGTATACCAGAAGCTAATACCAGTACATGTACTTTGACGCTGTTCGGTGGGTAATATTCGTTTGTAATTTACGAATTGAAATATTGACTGTTGCACTACAAGTACGGTAATAAACTCTCTCTCTCTCAAACTCTCTCTCTCTCAATTTGATAAGTGTTTATACCTATGAAAATTTTTTAATATTATATTATGACTTGATATGCAAATTTTTGATCTTGTACTGCCTAAATGTTATGTCATGTATTGGGATATGTCATACCTATTACACTGCATGGTCAGTGTATTTTTTCCAGAAATACTATGCATATGTTAATGTAAACACAGCTATTACTAGTACATGTATGTAAACACAGCTAATTATTTTTTTTTTATTTCAGCTCAAAACAGACTCTTGTAATACCACATGGCTTTTACCGGTACCTGTTGATTCTTGTGGGTCAGCTCCTGAGATTAACCTGTCACCTCTATCCACATGCATATTCCTTGTGTTCTACAGACTATTTACCGGTAATTCAAATTAAATCTGATAATGCATGAACAATAATGGAACTTGAAGAAAGCATCATGCCATGTTGTCGTTTGTGTTTGATAAGAAATTATGAAAACAAAATTAAGGCTGTTTATAAAGAAATTCATAATTGCTGTGAAAATTTGTTTTTCAATAAAAGTATGCAATTATGTTTCCTTTATTTTTTATTTCATAAAAATATTTAGATGCGTTTACATAATTGAAAAATCCCCCCCCCCCCCCCCTCTATTTAATTGTCTGCATTAAGATTACATGTAGGATATGTAAATGTACATTTGACTTTGAAATAACATCTGCTATGATAATTACTTTTGAAATGAACAAGAAACAACCTATTTCTACCTTTCTAAGGTATATATGCATAAAAAAAAGTAGAAAAACATGTCAAATTTGAAAATTTTTAATGGAAATCAACTCGATCTGTCTCCAGCTACCTGGGTGTGTTTGAATTTAATTTTAATTTAAGGCAGATGTCTAACTTATAGGTTGTAACTTACTGTTTTAGCATGGTTAGAAGGAGACTAGAAATCAGAATAGATTAGATATTCACTAAATATGATTGTTAGCTTACTTTTTTCATGAAAACAAGAAATCACAAGCAGGACAGCTGTCTATTTGTTAATTAAAATGGTACAAATCATACAATAAACAAATAAAGATCAAATTTTAGAATCATTGATGATTGTTTTCAAATATGTGTGAGAAATTACTCAAGGAAATTGCCACACGTTTCATAAAATTAGGTAAAACATTTCAAACCATGACTTTTTATGAAAATCAAAAGATTGGGGGGTGGGGGGTATACATGTAAGGGTATTTCTAAGTGATGTGAAGCTTTTATCATGATTATATCATGTAGGCGTATGTTGTATTGAAAAAGGTTTCTTTTTAAAGGTGGTTAAACAAAAGTTGACCTCTAAAAGGTCAGGTAAAGATGTTTTACTATGGAGAACCCTGTAAATCTGTGTTTACTAAAGGAAATTGGAAATGGTGGGTTCACTTAAATGGCCATATTTTTATTAAACCTCAATGGAATTGGCAATATGTGGTATTCTTTTTCTCAGAATTGCATTAGCTTTCTTAGTCTTTTCATAAAAATGTTAGTGTACTAAGTTAAAGGTACAAGGAACAGTTTCGGATAAAGTACCGTCAATATTTATCATTGTTGCGTAGATTCATGAAATGAATTTTAATGATTATCAATAGTTAGAGGGATGTCTCTTGTTGGAATTGGTAAGCAATATTAAGGCCCCTAATTTTAAGTACATGAGAAGCAGAAATAAATTGTGAAACTTGCGGCTATGACAGATGTGTTGACTTTACAGTGAAATTGAAGGTTACAAACGGGAGGTTATATAACATGAAATGTAGGTGGATGGGATATTATATGCCTATTTAGTATTTACTGGGTATGAGGACAATAGCAAGTTTATTGTCCCCCAAGACAGCAACTATTTAATGAGGCAAAGCCAAGGGAAATAGTTGCTGTGGAGTGGGACAATAAACTTGCTATTGTCCGAATAGTCAGTTAATTGGTATTTCATTATACAGAGAAAACTTTAGTTGTCAGCGATGCAAAATTTCTTGATGATAAACAAATTAGAGTTAAATCAAACTTTGTATTTAATGTGGCGATCTTATTAGGTCAGAGGTGTTCCGAGTTTAAGGTGATATGGGACACTTCCATGTTGTGACGTATTGTTTATCGAAATAAACAATAAAATAAAGTGTAATTATATAAGTACATGTAGTTTCTTTTCAAAAATGGTCACCTAACTCCTTAACGCAGTGGGTTAGAGGGTTTACTAGGAACCTGTAAGTCATGAGTTCGAATCCCGCTGGGGTTTTTAGCTCACCTGAGCTGAAAGCTCAAGTGAGCTATTCTGATCACATTTTGTCTGTCGTCCGTCTGTCTGTCCGTCTGTCTGTCCATCTGTCCGTCTGTCTGTAAACTTTTCACATTTTCAACATCTTGTCAAGAACCACTGGGCCAAATTCAACCAAACTTGGCACAAAGAATCCTTAGCCTAAGGGGATTCAAAGTTGTGAAAATTAAGGATCACGCCCTTTTGCAAAGGGAGATAATTAGAAATTTATGAAACATTTCGAGAAATTTTCAAAAATCTTCTTCTCATGAACCATAAGACCAGGAAAGCTGAAACTTGTGTGGAAGCATCCTCAGGTAGTGTAGATTCTAATTTGTGAAAATCATGACCCCAGGTGGTAGGGTAGGACCACAATGGGGGGGTCGAAATTTAACATAGGAATATATAGAGTAAATCTTTAAAAATCTTCTTCTCATGAACCATAAGACCAGGAAAGCTGAAACTTGTGTGGAAGCATCCTCAGGTAGTGTAGATTCTAATTTGTGAAAATCATGACCCCAGGTGGTAGGGTGGGGCCACAATTGGGGGTCAAAATTAAACATAGGAATATATAGAGTAAATCTTTAAAAATCTTCTTCTTATGAACCATAAGACCAGGAAAGCTGAAACTTGTGTGGAAGCATCCTTAGGTAGTGTAGATTCAAAGTTGTGAAAATCATGACCCCCGGGGGTAGGGTGGGGCCACAATGGGGGGTCGAAGTTTTACATAGGAATATACAGCGTAAATCTTTAAAAATCTTCTTCTCATGAACCATAAGACCAGGAAAGCTGAAACTTGTGTGGAAGCATCCTCAGGTAGTGTAGATTCAAAGTTGTGAAAATCATGACCCCCGGGGGTAGGGTGGGGCCACAATTGGGGTCAAAGTTAAACAAAGGAATATATATGGTAAATCTTTAAAAATCTTCTTCTCATGAACCATAAGACCAGGAAAGCTGAAACTTGTGTGGAAGCATCCTCAGGTAGTGTAGATTCTAATTTGTGAAAATCATGACCCCAGGTGGTAGGATGGGGCCACAATTGGGGGTCAAAATTAAACATAGGAATATATAGAGTAAATCTTTAAAAATCTTCTTCTCATGAACCATAAGACCAGGAAAGCTGAAACTTGTGTGGAAGCATCCTCAGGTAGTGTAGATTCAAAGTTGTGAAAATCATGACCCCCGGGGGTAGGGTGGAGCCACAATGGGGGATCAAAGTTTTACATAGGAATATATAGAGTAAATCTTTAAAAATCTTCTTCTCAGAAACTAATCAGCCAGGAAAGCTGAAACTTGTGTGGAAGCATCCTCAGGTAGTGTAGATTCAAAGTTGTGAAAATCATGATCCCCGGGGGTAGGGTGGGGCCACAATTGGGGTCAAAGTTTAACAAAGGAATATATATATATGGTAAATCTTTAAAAATCTTCTTCTCATGAACCATAAGACCAGGAAAGCTGAAACTTGTGTGGAAGCATCCTCAGGTAGTGTAGATTCAAAGTTGTGAAAATCATGACCCCCGGGGGTAGGGTGGGGCCACAATGGGGGATCAAAGTTTTACATAGGAATATATAGAGTAAATCTTTAAAAATCTTCTTCTCAGAAACTAATCAGCCAGGAAAGCTGAAACTTGTGTGGAAGCATCCTCAGGTAGTGTAGATTCAAAGTTGTGAAAATCATGATCCCCGGGGGTAGGGTGGGGCCACAATTGGGGTCAAAGTTTAACAAAGGAATATATATGGTAAATCTTTAAAAATCTTCTTCTCAGAAACTAATCAGCCAGGAAAGCTGAAACTTGTGTGGAAGCATCCTCAGGTAGTGTAGATTCAAAGTTGTGAAAATCATGATCCCCGGGGGTAGGGTGGGGCCACAATTGGGGTCAAAGTTTAACAAAGGAATATATATGGTAAATCTTTAAAAATCTTCTTCTCAGAAACTAATCAGCCAGATGATTCTTTATAATTGTTAAGACTTTGGCCCCAGGACAATTCTTTGGCCTCACAAGAAGGTTCAGAGTTATATATACGTTTATATCCCATATATAAACAATTGTTAAGGATCATTTTGAGAACTGCAATACTCAACATATGATATGACTATAAAATCATCCTGTTAGAAAAGGGACTAATGATTATAAACATAAGAATATCCAGGGGAAAAATGGATTTTATTTATACAGGATCTACATGTATTATTGTACATTGTCCAGATAGTTTGTATTATGACTCCATTAAGCTGATTTTATCATACCTATTGTTCCTCAGGTGAGCGATGTGGCCCATGGGCCTCTTGTTACAATTTTTACCTTTTCAAATATTTTTAAAAGCTATTTTTTGGTTAAATATTGTAAAATTTGAAAATTCTAAAACGGTGAAAATTTTTCAATTATATAGTACTTTAATCCACATTAATATCGACAAATATCCCATACCACCTTAAAAAGGAGGGAAATCAAATTCTGCTGATAAATGGTTTTGATGACTATTCACCAAGGGCAGATAGCATGGATACTATTTTAAATTAGATAAAAAGGCATGTTTATGCGGGCGCCTTCTAGTGATCAATTTGTCCGTCTGTCCATCCGAGATTGCTTGACTGGAGCATAGCTTCTCTCCCCTTGGCCCAATCTGGCTCATACCTCATCCACAGGGTTCCTTTGGTTGAAGGATGCGCAGTGACCTTGAACCATCTTTTTAGGTATAAGGTTAAGGTCATAGCAGAATTATATACATAAAATCCTTGTCTGGGGCATATCTTTTTTCCCTTTGTTCCAATCTGGCTAATACTCGCAGAGTGTCTCTATGGTTAAACGATGTGCAGTGACCTTTTTAAAATTAGTTTTAGACAGTAGATTATTTTCCAAATATGCTTAATCTTGGTCAGATTGAACAAAAATGCATGTATGTTAGGGGGAATGAAATTGAATTAAAAGTTCTATGCCAGCTGGAAAAATTTCAAGTTAAAGGTCAAGGTCAAAGCAGAATTCTCTGAAATAACATAAGCGGGGCCCTTTGAAATGTTCACCATTTCAATGTTGTCTGGTTCATAGTAATTTTACATAGAAAATATTCACAGAGGTACAGTAAAGTAAACTTTACACCGATAAGTTTCTGACAATTAATGACGCAACGAGCACACAGTACGAAAGGTCAACCCTTTGAAAAGCAGTGAAGAGGAAAAAATGCTCAGAATTATGTTTAAAACAAAATTGATTTTTTACGTAAATTTTAATTTTGCATTCTGGGTTATGAAAAAAGATGTTAGTTCAAGGTAAAGTTAACTTGTACCTAAAATGAAGTCAAATTTGTTAAGTCGTACTTAAACACATTGTTTTTTTGTTGAGTCGTTCATGAAATGGTTAAGGGTTTTTGGTTAAGTCGTACTTAAAACCATTCGGATTATGTTAAGTTGTACCAAAAATCATTCGGGTTTTTTTTTATATTTTTGTACTTAGGTTTCTTTGTTACTAGATTAAGAACTCTGCTTCTTAAACGTACTTCTAGCGTTGCTTTCGACATTAGCGGAAAACCTACTCGTTGCTTTGCAACGAGCTTTGCTCTAGTTTTTTTTTCTTTTTCTTTTCTTTACAATTTTTGTGCAGAAGATTTCTCGGAGATGGGTGGTCCGATTTTTGTCAAATTTTCAGCATCGATTTATTATTATATAAACCTGATACGCTTTTTTTTATTTTGTAAAAATCACTTCCGGTTCGGACTTATCCGCCATTTTGTCATTTTTTAAAAAGTTCTTGTCCACACATTTTCTCAAAAACGAGCAAAGATAGGAAGCTGAAATTTTCAGGAATGATAGATAACATGAACATCTAGCCTCACGAGGAAAATCATTGTCCGGAAATTCCGAGTACGGAAGCTAGCTAGGGTCAAAATATAGGACACATTTTTGACGAATACTCCTTGTCCACACATTTCCTCAAAAACGAGCAAAGATAGGAAGCTGAAATTTTCAGGAATGATAGATAACATGAACATCTAGCCTCACGAGGAAAATCTTTGTCCGGAAACTCCGAGTATGGAAGCTAGCTGGGGTCAAAATATAGGACACATTTTTGACGAATACTCCTTGTCCACACATTTCCTCAAAAACGAGAAAAGAAAGGAAGCTGACATTTTCAGAAATGATAGATAACATGAACATCTAGCCTCACGAGGAAAATCATTGTCCGGAAACTCCGAGTACGGAAGCTAGCTGGGGTCAAAATATAGGACACGTTTTTTACGAATTCTCCTTGTCCTCGCATTTCCTCAAAAACAAGCAAAGATAAGAAGCTGATATTTTCATAAATGATAGATGACATGAACATCTTGCCTTACGAGGAAAATCATTGTCCGGAAATTCCGAGTACGGAAGTTAAATTTTAAAACTCAATGGATGTGTAATAATGACCTCAGACTAATTTTAAAACATATTATCTAAGTTGCACTTTAATTCTGCGTCTAATAAAATCGTTTTCAAAATGATGGGATGAAATTTAATTTTTTTGAAAATTTTAAATTTAATTAAATCGTAATAAAATTACCTCAGACTAATTTTAAAACATAATATCTAAGTTGCGCTTACAATTTTGTGTCCAATGAAGTCTTTCTCGAATAAATAAGATGAAATTTAATTTTTTAAAAAATAAAATTTAATTAAATCGTGTTAAAATGATCTCAGACTAATTTTAAAACATGATATCCAGGTTGTGCTTACAATTCTGCGTCTGATGACATCTTTTTCGAATTGATCGAATGAATTTTAAATTTTTAAAAAATTTTAAACTCATTTAAATCGCGTTAAAATGACCTCAGACTAATTTTAAAACATGATATCTAAGTTGTGCTTAGAATTCTGCGTCTAATGACATCCTTCTCGAATTGATTGGGTGGATTTAAAAATTTTCAAAAATTTTAATTTTATTTAAATCGCGTTAAAATGACCTCAGACTAGTTTTGAAACATGATTACTAAGTTGCGCTTACAATTCTGCGTCTAATGACATCTTTGTTGAATTGATTATATGATTTTTAATTTTTTTGAAAATTTTAAATTTAATAAAATCGTGTTTAAATTACCTCAGACTAATTTTTAAACATAATATCTAAGTTGAGCTTGGAATTCTGCGTCTAATGACATCTTTCTCGAATTAATTGAATGAATTTTCAATTTTTTGAAAATTTTAAATTTAATTAAATCATGTTAAAATGAGCTGAGACTAATTTAAAAACAAAATATTTAAGTTACACTTACAATTCTGCGTCTGATGACATCTTTTTTGAATTGATCGAATGAATTTTAAATTTTTCAAAAAATTTAAACTCATTTAAATCGCGTTAAAATGACCTCAGACTAATTTTAAAACATTATATCTAAGTTGTGCTTAGAATTCTGCGTCCATTGACATCCTTCTCGAATTGATTGGATGAATTTAAAAATTTTCAAAATTTTTAATTTTATTTAAATCGCGTTAAAATGACCTCAGACTAGTTTTGAAACATGATTACTAAGTTGCGCTTACAATTCTTCGTCTAATGACGTCTTTGTTGAATTGATTGAATGGTTTTTAAATTTTTTGAAAATTTTAAATTTAATTAAATCGTGTTTAAATTACCTCAGACTCATTTTTAAACATAATATCTAAGTTGCGCATAGAATTCTGCGTCTAATGACATCTTTGTCAAATTGATTGGATGATTTTTTAATTTTTTGAAAATTTTAAATTTAATTAAATCGTGTTTAAATGACATCAGACTAATTTTTAAACATAATATCTAAGTTGCGCTTAGAATTCTGCGTCTAATGACATCTTTCTCGAATTTATTGAATGAATTTTCAATTTATTGAAAATTTTAAATTTAATTAAATCGTGTTAAAATGAGCTGAGACTAATTTAAAAACAAAATATTTAAGTTACACTTACAATTCTGCGTCTGATGACATCTTTTTTGAATTGATCGAATGAATTTTAAATTTTTCAAAAAATTTAAACTCATTTAAATCGCGTTAAAATGACCTCAGACTAATTTTAAAACATTATATCTAAGTTGTGCTTAAAATTCTGCGTCCATTGACATCCTTCTCGAATTGATTGGATGAATTTAAAAATTTTCAAAAATTTTAATTTTATTTAAATCGCGTTAAAATGACCTCAGACTAGTTTTGAAACATGATTACTAAGTTGCGCTTACAATTCTGCGTCTAATGACATCTTTGTTGAATTGATTGAATGGTTTTTAAATTTTTTGAAAATTTTAAATTTAATTAAATCGTGTTTAAATTACCTCAGACTCATTTTTAAACATAATATCTAAGTTGCGCATAGAATTCTGCGTCTAATGACATCTTTGTCAAATTGATTGGATAATTTTTTAATTTTTTGAAAATTTTAAATTTAATTAAATCGTGTTTAAATGACATCAGACTAATTTTTAAACATAATATCTAAGTTGCGCTTTGAATTCTGCGTCTAATGACATCTTTCTCGAAATGATTGGATGAATTCTAAATTTTTAAATAATATTAAATTTAATTAAATCGTGTTTAAATGACATCAGAATAATTTTTAAACATAATATCTAAGTTGCGCTTAGAATTCTGCGTCTAACGACATCTTTCTCGAAATGATTGGATGAATTTTAAATTTTTTGAAAATTTAAAAAAAAATTAAATCATGTGAAAATAAATTATTGAACGGAAGACCCACTCGTTGCTCGCAACGAGATCGAATCTAGTTCTTATTTTTTTTTTTTTTTTCTTCCTAGACGCGAACTTTGAGGCTTCATATCGTGCTCATTTCTGAACGGTTTTTGCTCAAATTTTCAGGGCTAATGGACTTTACAAAACACTATCTTCATCAATTCATTAAAGTTAGAATTCCCTTTCCGTTAACGAGTTATTCCCCTTTTAAAATTTTTTAGGGCCTTTGGTTTCCAGACAAAGGCTCCGAGACTATGATAGCAGGGAATGGGAATCCAACGAATTTGAATAACAAAGACATTGAAGTTGTATACATCGGTTTTTGTTTTTGGATTACGTTCCTTATTTAGGAAAAGGTAGGGGGTCAAAAAACAGGATTCCAAAAAGTGCAAAAATTTAGACATATTTTCCTTTATATCTTTTTAACGAAAAATATTTTGTTAAGACATGTAGAATAAAAGTTGTGCAGAATATCAAGGGCTTTCATTTGACACCAATAAAAAAGGGCTGGCCCCTTAAATAAAGGGCCAAAAGCCCCTAAAAGTTTTTGCTTAATAACTCAAAAACGGTTAGGATTTTGATATGGATGTCGCTGGAAAAGTTGTTTGTTGGGATCTCATAAAGGTCGTAACAATATTATTTTGTAAGTGATTTATGTAGTATAAGTGTAAAAAGCTTTACATGTTGACATGTACCTGTTTTCATTTGACAATTTAACGAAAGTCTTTGTGCGTACAACTGGCATAAAGTTGCCGCAGAAAGTATGCTGGTTTATACAGGAGGCATTAATTTTTAAGAATTATTTTTTGTTGTTGGAGTACATGCTTTTTTAAGGATAGGAGTTTAAGTCATTGTTGTTAAGTTCTTATAGTGCACAATCATTAAAAACGGCAATTGGAAAACAAAACATTCTTTTTCTTTTCTATTTAACCACAAAATATGGAATTAAAAAACTCTATGCATTACATTTTATTTATTAACTCCATGCATTTAAATTCTACCTTGAATCAGAGCTGTGTGTGTGTGTACCATTACGTAAGCTCTCCCTCGCCCGCGGCCGAGAAAATCGGTCACCATGCTCGCGGCTGTAGCGGTCAGCGGTTATCTAATACACGAGAGCTGTGTTTCTCATATACATGTATGACTTTATTTAGCCGCGAACTCCATTATTGGTTTCGTTTTGATTACACATAATTTTTTTATGAATTAAACGATTGGGTGTCAATTAAGAAATCGTTCAGTTAATTAATAAAAGCAATGTCATTCTCAATCTAAAGCAATAATAGACACAGATCAATTGTGGGTTTTAAGTTTAAAATAAATAACTTCTATTTGATAGAGTATGGTCATTATACTGCAAACTCAAATCTTCCTGGGTTCTGAACTGTGCCTGTCTGTGCGTTGTACATGTACCTTTACGTAATATATCCTTCGCCAACGGCCGATGAGATCAGCCACGGTTGCACTACCTAGCGGTAATTAAGCGGGTATTTAATACACAAGATTCTCACACCGCGACGCACACTTACATGCATATGAACGTGTTTGAGTTAATATAGCCGTAAAAACAGGAACTGTTTTAATTTAATCCTATAAAAGTTTGTCCATCTTGTATTTATTCAATTGAACATTAAATTTGAGTGTAAATGAATATTAATGAGCGATATTACTCCAAATCGTAAACATCGTACATGTAAGACATAAATTAATGGTTAGTTTGTTTATGTAAACTATTTTAGAAACTGCACAAATAATGTTTTAAATCAACCCCCCCCCCCCCCCCCCCCCCCCACACACACACACAAATAGTAAACCTTTAAATGATGATCATCCCTCGCACATGGCTGAGGAGAACCGGTGCGAGTGGACAAGTAATCCGGGGTCGGTTCGTGTTCTTCTACATGTACCTTATTGCACGTTCATGTTTCATATTTTGCACGGACACAACTATATTTTATTATGTTTTCAACTATTATATTCGTTTAAGATGAAAAGATAAATTCATTAAACTTGTACAGTTGATTAAGCATTGATTTATAGATAGCATACAAGGTAGTTTAAAAATCAAATTATAATCAAAGTTCCATGTAACATGTTTGCAGTTGGTGCTAGCACGATAAAAAATGTCCTTTGAGGCATTCGATGATTTTTTAAAAAAAATTCACATCAATTTTAAACAACTTTAGATTAGATTCTATCGGTCACATATTAATCACTTCTGTAGTTTTTCTACATGGTCGTTCGTTTCTTTGTAGAAGCGAACTCATTGCTGCCCCTCCCGCCCCGCTGACAGGAGCTCGCGCTGGACTTTTTTAATTGTCAAAACGCTATCAAGATCTATCGAAAATCATTTTTGGTGGCTTCTTCTCATGTGTAACATTTTGTTTCACTTTCCCACCCGTTTGTTTATTCGGTCAGTCTGTGTAAATTCAATCGCCACATGCGACCGAGAATCTTGTGTCGCTTCAGCGCACACAGCTCAGAACATATATAGCCCCTGGTCATCAATTGTTATATAATTGAGTAACTGTTGGAATGGTGCTTTTACATAAAATAAAAATATTAAAATCATCCAGAAAAAAAATTACCGTAACTCTATAGTCAATACCAAAAATAAAATCCGTATGATTGCTAACTGAAATCGGTTTTTCAGTATTCGGCGGGATTTGATTTTTCTGCTAACATTAGTATTTTTTTTTGGTTTCAAAGATTACGATGTAAAAACACAAACAGTAAATACACCTGATATTATTTACATTTATAATGTTGAAAAATATTTAAAATTAAATTAGTCACATTCGTAAGATAAAAATGTTCTACGAACAACCGATTATTTTTTTCCTATGTCGTATCATTCGCGCGTAAATAAGTATGTTCTGTACATATATATACATGAACCCAGAAAAAATTCAAATGATTACACAAAAAAGAAAGTTATAATTAGTATTTCGGAATTTTTTTCTGAAAGTAATTTCACATTGTATTGAAAAGAGCAAGAAATAAAAATGATTTAAATTTTTGACTCAATATTCGTATATATTACCGGCGCTTCGTACATGTGTAACGGCGCACAGTGTATAGATTATTATAATCTGTTCGAATTAAGTACCATGCGTAAAGATTCCCATAATAATTACTAGTAATTCCATGACTGTGTACATTGTAGGCAAATCCCTGTGTGTTAATTACTTCTAAGACTCTTTGTTTTCCATTAACAGTGGTTTAGATAATTTTCAGATAATTAATAAAATTTTTGTCATTTGAATTGTATGCTTCATCAAATACTGATTCCGATTACCTTGAAGTCATTAATTTTCCATTGGCTATTGACAAAAAAAGAGACGCTTGACCATCCAATGAAAACAAATACACAGAGGTTGATTGACAGGGTCAGCCAGGTGCAGGAGATACCCGATGTCCGAGGTTATGTGTGCTGCTTGTACAAAGTCGAATGGTCTCAGTAAGAGTTATCGATGTAAATAAATAAAAAAATATATATGCTTATCAAAACATGATTGTTTAAGTTACAGCGAAGTACATTGAAGCGTTTAATAGGGGTTTACTCCAGAAAAGTTTCTGCCTAATGTTTTCACTGACCTTTGTCCAATCAGATCGTAGCTGGGCGGAGTTAAGACATTGCCGCTCGTGACTTGAATGAGAGAAAGAAAAGAGAGAGAGAGAGTTGAGTAAATTATAAGTGGTGCCGATAAAGGAATAATCATTAGTTATAAACTTGCAAACAAATTAATTAAGGTCTGTATATAAAAATTACATGTATATCCTCTATTGTATAACTTTAAAGCTTTTTAAAGAACGATTATGAAAATTTCTTTGGCCGCGCGGCGTCGACAACATGCACATGGATAAGAATGACGTAGCTTATATTCAACTAAATTTCCTAGCATGGAGTCCGAGAATACGGACATTGAATATTTTAAAATGCGAACGAATAATCACTTATGAACATGATGAATTTAGATGTAGTGTAAAGGAAAGGCAACGAAGGCGGATGCTTAGTGGAAAAGTAAAACGTCTAAGGTAAAGAATGTTTCACACTGAGTAACCATGAAGAAAGTTTTTATACAAAGTACATTTTCAACCTATGTTTAATTCCAGGAAGATTCGGCAAATTTTGATTTAATTAATATTATTAACGGTAACCCTTGTAATAAAAGCAGTTTCTTAAATATTCGTTCAGTCTTCGATGTTTGACATTACCTTATCCTATTACTGATCAATATATAGACATCGTTGTTCCCTGGTTAAAGAATTTCAAAACACCTAAAAGTTTCATAAATTTATAAGATATACTATGTCCCGAGTTTTTTCTTCCACCACTTTTTGCATGATATTTCAATAATAGTAAATACCTTTGTGCTCAAACTACGTTCATCCACTTATATGAAAAATTTCCAGTTTATATGTGTTGAAACGCCCCCTCTACCGCTTCAGGTTTCAATACACATCCCAATATTGAAAGTCTACGTGGATTTTGCATTGCATCAGCCATTAATAAGCCCGGATGATAAAGTTTAAAAATTGCGCGAGGTATTCCGAGTACTTCCCAATGGAGAAAAGATGTAAACATTTCCCATTATAAATCTCCGTAAGAAAATTGTTTTCGTTCCTGTGAAATTTTATGAATGAAAATTGTTCAATGAAGATATCTTGGATATATTCCCTTTCATCAATTGAAAGTGAATTGAACTGTCAGTGAGTTCCGAATGAAATCTGATGAATGTTTCACGCGGTTCTCGCACGCTTTGCCCGAAACGATTTACACGCTTTGCCCAAAACGCTAAACGGTTTACACGAAACGCTTCACAATCACACGAAACGCTAAACGGTTTAAACGAAACGTTTCTCGCACGTAAATCGCACGTTTTTTGGTGTAGTAGTACGTTGCAGGGTCTGTAAATTTTGTCATCACGCAACAATTCTAAACTTGCACATAGTTTTAAAAAATTTAGAAATATTTTTAAATAAAGAAGTTATCTTAAAGAAAAGGTTACGTGTTTTGTAGGCGGGTTCGGTTTTTGAATCAAAGTACTGATGTACTGACGAGAGTTGATTTTATCGAATATTATATATTTATTTTAAAATCAACGATATGCTAGTTTGCTTGGCAAGTAGTTTATAATCTGCATTTGAATTAAGCACATTTTTATAATATGAATTCTCTGACTTTTCCGACTAGAATTTCGAGAAAACCTCTATTGAATCATGTTGTGTAATGTTTTAAAATAGAATTGATTTCATTAAACTATGTTTTGGTATTCCAAATATTTCAAAAATTGTATGGATCCAAGCAATAATGAACTCTAGTCTCGTATGCTTGGCTGTCTCCGTTAATCTCCGACAAGTAAGAAATATCAGGTCACGTGATAGCTTGATGATGCGACCTCTAAATATAGACTGACTCTCTACTTGCCGCAGATGTAAGGAGACAGCCGATGGTTGAACGAGACTATATATTGAACTCTAGCGTAGGAATACACACGACTAAAAAAACTTCAAATTGTTCGTACCATTTAAAATCTGACTATTTCCAAGGTATTTATAAAAAAGTTTCCTTTAAAAAAATGCTTCATTATTTTCAAGAACTAAGTCTTGTCAGCGGCGATGATTTGTGCTTAGGTGCAAACACAGTTTCAGTTTCGGTATGCTAGAGTAACTGCATAGGAGAGTTGATTAAAATCAACTCCCAAAAAACACAATTCCTCACATGAATCATGAGTACATGTAACAATGCTTGCTACCCTCTACAAATTTAACTCGCCATTAAACATCTCATTGTTTAAAGAGTGTTTGAAACGATTACATAAACTGTGTTCGACAGATAGTTTTCCTAAAACATTTTCTTTCTTTCTTTTTCAAAACACGTTTTATATACAGGCTTTCAATCACAACACATTTTTATAACAAAAGCAGTACTGAAAGTTTAGTCATTATAAATTATTGACACCATATCACATATACATTTTCAACTCGCAGCAACAACGGAAGACCTACTCGTGGCTTTGCCACGAGCTCTGCTCTAGTTATTTACAATGATTTAAAAATGCATCCCTAAAGATCAAATAAAATTTGAGAGTCATTTGTGGAGTTATAAGCAACATACAGGGCTCACAATTCTTTGTGATGTAAACAAGGCTCGTGCCCTGTTTTTGTTTACATATTTTCAATATACCAGTTAAAAACCTTTTTCAAGCTGATTTGTCTATTATTTTATTCATTTTAAGCATAAATAAACAGTTTCTAACTTTAAACACATTCATTTTAGGTCTAAGCTGGTATTTTCACTTCACCATTCATAATGTAAACAAACGATTTGTTTACATAGCAAAGAATTTCAAGCCCTGTAACTTTCTTATTACTCAACGAATGACACTCAAATTTCGGTCGCCTATTAAAAATGCCTTACTGTAGCATTGTAAATATTAAAATCGAAAAAATATTTTTGGACCAAAATCGTGACCATGCCCCTTTAAGATAATTTTCTATATATTCCTATGTAAAAATTTGTGATCTTATAGATCCTGGATAAATAAAATCCATTTTCACCCTTGATATTCTTATGTTTATAATTTCTAACAGGATGATTTTACATTCATATCACATGTTAAGTATTGCAGTTCTCAAAAAGATCCTTAACAATTGTATATGTATGGGATATAAACCTATATCAAACTCTGAACCTTCTTGTGAGGCCGAAGAATTGTCCTGGAGCCAAAGTCTTAACAATTATAAAGAATCATCTGGCTGATTAGTTTCTGAGAAGAAGATTTTTAAAGATTTACTCTATATATTCCTATGTAAAACTTTAACACCCTACCCCAATGTGGCCCCACCCTACCCCAAGGGATCATGATTTTCACAACTTTTAATCTACACTACCTGAGAATACTTCCACACAAGTTTCAGCTTTTCTGGCTGATTAGTTTCTGGAAAGATGATTTTTAAAGATTTAATCTATATATTCCTATGTAAAACTTCGACCCTCCATTGTGGCCACACCATACCCCTAAGGGTCATGATTTACACACCCTTGAATCTACACTACCTGAGGATGCTTTCACACAAATTTCAGCTTTCCTGGTTGATTAGTTTCTGAGAAGAAGATTTTTTAAAGATTTACTCTTTATATTCCTATGTAAAACTTCGACCCCCATTGTGACCCCACCCTACCCCCGGGGTCATGATTTTCCCAACTTTGAATCTACACTACCTGAGAATACTTTCACACAAGTTTCAGCTTTCCTGGTTGATTAGTTTCTTGGAAGAAGATTTTTCCTATGTAAAACTTTGACCCCCCCCCCCCAATGTGGCCCCACACTACCCCCGGGGGTCATCATTTTCACAACCTTGAATCTACACTACCTGAGGATGCTTCCACAGAAGTGTCAGCTTTTCTGGCTGATTGCTTTCTGAGAAAAAGATTTGTAAACATTTACTCTATATATTCCTATGTCGACCCCCAATGTGGCTACACCCTACCCCAAAGGCTCATAATTTTCACAACCCTGAATTTACATTACTTGAGGATGCTTCTACACAAGTTCCAGCTTTCCTGGTCTTGTGGTCCGTGAGTTGAAAATTGTCACAACTTTGAATCCCCTTAGGCTAAGGACGCTTTGCCAAGTTTGGTTGAAATTGGCCCAGTGGTTCTTGAGAAGATGTTGAAAATGTGAAAAGTTTACAGGCGGACAGACAGACGGACGACAGACAAAATGTGAGCTAAAAATAAAATTTTGATCCAAAATCATGTCTAAGACCTTATAAGACATATACCAGTTATGTGGGTCATTGTGTTAGCTTGCTTTGTGTTCATGTCTTTTCATCAGACATGTACAAGAAGTCATTCACAAAAAATATCTAGCATGACAAGGGAAACCAATTGTACTGGTAATCTAATTGTATGTCAAATAAAACAACATTTAAATAAATAGTTAAGCCCCAAGTTTAGTTTTTTTAAATGCTATGAAAAAATATCCTTACTGCTTATTTTTTCCTTCATCAATTCAGAGCCTTCTGTATTCTCTTCATCTTTACTTGAAGATTTCATAATACCATCATCCCCCAGAACTGCTACAGTTCCATACTTCTGTTTAATCCGTTTATACACATCTTTAAGGTGTTTAAACTGAAAGTCATTATCGCAATACTTGTTCCACATAGATCTTATCCTTTCAATGTCTGCACCAACATGTGTTTCATCATCTGGTGGTTCATAGTCCCAGCCTCTGCTTGGAGGTTTTATACCCTCACAGAAGTTACGTAGCAATGCAAATACCAAGGACGTATCCAATTGGCTATAGTCATTGATATCTTTTAGACTCTGAAGATCTTTTATTAGTTGTTCGGAGAAATGTTCATTGACAGATTTTGAATGAATAACAACTTTCTCTTTCAGATCATTGACACCAAGTTTTTGTTTCAGTATGTGAGCTAGATACTTTTTAAGTTCTTTTATTTTCTTTTCGGGTGGTTCAACATTTGTGTCTGTAACATAAAACAAACACAATAAATAAAAATATACGTATCGATGAACTTGCTGTCACTCTTCTTTTCATATGTTTGTCATAATACCAGAACGCTGCATTTATCATAATTGTGGTTTTTAAATGTTTGCAATGCTTCAGTAAAGCATTTCCCATAGCCAAGTAAAATTTGAGTGTCAGTCATCAAGTTATAAGCTTCTAGATACAGTGTTTAAAATTCATTGGTTCGAAAAAAAAAGCTAAGCTGGGTCATTTTTGTTTTACAATTTAAATTCTGAAAGCAAAATTCCAGGTTTAGATGTAAAATTATTTTGACAAATGCTAGCAACTTTTTATTTATGTTCAAAACAAATTAGCAGATAGAACAGTCAGCTTGAAATGAACTTTTACCTGTATATTGAACAAATGTAAACAAAAACATTGCATGCCCCTTGAATAAATAACAAAGAATTGGAAGCTCTGCATCTTGCTTATAACTCTACGACTGACACTTAAATTTTGGATGATCATTAGAAATGCATTACTAAAGCATTGTAAATAATAAATAACAATAATAGAGAAAAACAAGAGGCCCCTGTGCCACATCGCTCACCTGAGGAACAATAGGTATGATAAAATCAGCTTATGAAGTCATAATACAAACTATCTGGGCAATGTACAACAATACATGTAGATCCTGTATAAATAAAATCCCTTGGATATTCTTATGTTTATAATCATTGGT
Organism: Magallana gigas; assembly: GCF_902806645.1. Lineage (NCBI taxonomy): Eukaryota > Metazoa > Mollusca > Bivalvia > Ostreida > Ostreidae > Magallana > Magallana gigas. The sequence goes on along the minus strand of NC_047564.1, from coordinate 11,872,489 downwards.
CCCTTTACTGACAGGATGATTTATAGTCATATCACATGTTGAGTATTGCAGTTCTCAAAAAGATCCTTAACAATTGTTTATCTACGGGATATAAAACTACATCAAACTCTTAACCTTCTTGTGAGGCCGAAGAATTGTCCTGGAGCCAAAGTCTAAACAATTATAAAGAATCATCTGGCTGATTAGTTTCTGAGAAGAAGATTTTTAAAGATTTACTCTATATATTCCTATGTAAAATTTAACACACCCATGTGGCCCCACCCTACCCCAAAGGATCATGATTTTCACAACTTTGAATCTACACTACCTAAGGATGTTTCCACACAAGTTTCAGCTTTCCAGGCTGATTAGTTTCTGAGAAGAAGATTTTTTAAAGATTTCCTCTATATATTCCTATGTGAAGCTTTCACCCCTCATTGTGGCCCGACTCTACCCCGATGGTCATATTTTTCACAACATTGCATCTACAATACCTGAGGATGCTTCCACACAAGTGTCAGCATTCCTGGCTGATTAGTTTCTGAGAGGAAGATTTTATAGGATTTACTCTATACATTCCTATTCAAAACTTTAACATCTGCCCCATGTGGCCCCACCCTACCCCCAAGGATCATGATTTTCACAACCTCGAATCTACACTACCTAAGGATGCTTCCACACAAGTTTCAGTTTTCCTTGCAGATTAGTTTCTGAGAAGATTTTTAAAGATTTACTCTATATATTCCTATGTAAAACTTTGACCCCCATTGTGGCCCCACCCTACCCCCGGGGTCATGATTTTCACAACATTGAATCGACACTACCTGAAGATGCCGCCACGCAAGTTTTAGGTTTCCTGGCTGATTAGTTTCTGAGAAGAAGATTTATAAAAATTTATTCTATATATTTCTATGTAAAACTTTCACCCCTCATTGTGACCCCATTCCACCTCCGGGTGTCATGGTTTTCACAGTATTGAATCTACACTACCTGAGGATGCTTCGACAAAAGGTGCAGCTTTCCTTGCTATTTAAGTTTTAAGAAAAAGATTTTTAAACATTTACTCTTTATATTCCTATGTTAAACTTCGACCCCTACTGTTGCCCCACCTTACCCCTGGGGTCATGATTTTCCCAACTTTGCATCTACACTACCTGAGGATGCTTCCACACAAGTTTCAGCTTTTCTGGTTTTATGGTTCTTGAGAAGAAGGTTTTTGAAAATTTCTCAAAATTTTTCATTGATTTCTAATTACCTCCCCTTGAAAAAGGGTGTGGCCTTTCATTTCACAATTTTAAATTCCCTTTGCCTAAGAATGATTTGTGCCAAGTTTGGTTAAAATAAGCCCAGTGGTTCTTAGGAAGATGTTGAAACTGTGAAAAGTTTACGGACAGACGGACGACAGACAAAATGAGATCAGAAAAGCTCACTTGAGCTTTCAGCTCAGATGAGCTAAACAACTGACCAAAATCGTGACCTAGCCTCTTTAACCCTGCCTGGCCGATTTTTTGGCTATTACATTATTTATTTATTTTCAATGCAAACCAATTATCTTAAAACTTTAAAACACTTTCACCAATCTGCAGTGATATTGAATATACGTAAATATGTTAATTTTGTTCACATTCCTCATTCTATGGTATTGAGTAAAATAAATTGAACCGAACTGAACTGAACAAAATTGGTCTCCTTAGATAAAATGTTAAAATAGTTAAAGATAAAATGAAAGAATAAGGTGAGCAACCTAACTCACATACCCCACGCTCCCCCATTACTTGACAATACTACACTTAATGAATGGCATGGTACCCATTATAGATATACATTGTAATGTAATTACGCATATTTAAAATTATTACAAAATACAGTAACTGTAGAATCATTTTTATTTGTGGGGGTCAATATTCGTGGGCAGCCAAAATTTTCCTGGTTCGTGGGTTTTTTTAGTTAGTAGCAAGTTCTGGATAATCTTAATAAGTATCAAACAAATGTATATAAACTCACGGAGATGTACATTCGTAGGCAAGGGTTATCCACGAAAGCCATGAACTTTGGTCCCATACAAACAATAATGATTCCACAGTAAACAGTAATACAGTAGTACAATGGCATATTTCTCCTCTCTATGTACTCTATCTTGTAGCATATTTAGAAAACAAAGAAAATATGATCATTTGATTGCCATTGAGGTGTTCATTTGACCATAAGCTTAAAGCTTTTTGCATTTACAAAATGTATAAGAATTAAGAATTAAAATAATATGTATGTGCAAATTATGGCAAAACTTACAGAATTTTTAAAAAAACCTCTTATTACCAAATGTCCTTGTCCAAGTTACACTCCGGTTACAACAGTATAGTTATCATTACACATCTAACAAATCAGCATGCATACCATACACAAGCAAAGCAAATCTACAAACACTATTAATTAGCTAGTCACACAAAATCAATTGATATTACGCTTGTCAAAAGAGTGCTGTTTAATATAGTAATCTTATTAATATCTTTTAGAATTTAAACACAGAAGGGATTTTCACAAGACTTAGTTAAATTTCTGCTGGGTGTTTGTGTATTAAACCAGTCTGGGACAAGAAAAAGTGGGACTTTTTAATTTTTTTCATTCTTAGTGTTGATTCAGATCCAAATAAAAATGGGCATCAAGCTGTCTTAATTAAATACTGAAAAAGAAGAAATATTCGTTGAGGATTAAATTTTGTTATTCTCGTTGGCAGTATGAATCAACGAAATTAAAATCACGACAATTTTTTAATCCAAATGTTAATGAATATAGAGTTAATACGTGATACATTTTACAGATTACGATGTGACGAAAAGAAATGCCAACAAAATTTTATTTCGTTTAAAAACAACATTTTGACCCGACAAAAATATGTGCTTCTATAGTAGTTTATCTAAAACGATGAATTAGCTATTCTGTTAGATAATAAGCACACTCTAATTCTATTTAACTTTTTGCCCTTCTTCTTTAATACCACCAGTATTGCTGGTATTTGTTACCTTTTCTAAGTTTAAAAATGTGGCTACATTAATATTCTATCTTTAAAATGTCCTTTGTTTAGTTTGATTAACACAGGATCAAATAGTATTTGTCAAGTTACCTTTCTTTGTTTTTGTCTTTTCATGTTTAGCACTAATAATTGGCTTTTCTATAAAGTATATGTATAAGTGTTACAAAATATGAATTACATAACCATGTATACAATTGTATTGTAATTTAATTATATACATGTTTTATACAGGATATAATTTTATGTAAATGTATATTGCAGTGAACCATTAACAAAGACATCAAACAAGTATTGTTTGCCGATTTGAAAATAAAAAGTATGTGTATGATGGTTCATTATTTTTTATAACTTCAAGTATTACCACTATTATGAATCATATAAAACATTCAATAAGAAAATTTCGTAGTGTGATAAATCTTGCTTATCATGCGTGAATCTATGAAGTGGGGTGGAGTGTCCTGACACTCCCTCTTGAAAAAAATTAATTTATTTAATTCACATTGTAAAATTCCTGAAAATAGGCCTTGGAATCCCCCCTAATCCTGGAAAACAAAAAAATCCCTTTGAATCCACCTTCTGAAAAAAAAATTCTGGATCTGCACATGCTTATACATGTAGTGAATTTGAAGTTGCTCAATTCTATAAAATTGATACCCCCTAAAATAATTAGCCTTTGTAATCAAAATGTCTTCATAATATGAACTTGAACACCAATTGGAGTCCCTACCTGACAATTCGTTTAAAAAAACCTTGAATCAACTAGATTGAAGGCTGGTTATATTAAGTTATCTCTCTTCATCAAGGTTTATACTTTTTATGATACTATGTCAAAAGATAATGGTTTACATATTCTGTTGAATATTGTGTATATATCACTTTTGTTGAATATAATCATAGCTCAATGGTTAAAGTATCGGTGTTGTGGAACACATATCAGGAGTTCGAATCATTTTTGAAAGCATAATTTTTTTCTCAAAAATGATTTTTTTGCGTATTTTACTTATGGATGTCTTGTACATTGTGCTTCATGCTATCTTTCATAAACAAAATAATATTCTGCCGATTTGATAAACTGTTTCAAGTTGTAGTGAGCCACCTTAACTTAAATAAACTTTAATAATCCTTTTACCAAAGGATGATCTATGCATAGTTTTGCTGAATTTGGCTCAGTACCAGGAGTAGTTCTGGAAAGTGAAAATGTTTAAAATTTTACGAATGGTCAGACAGGTGCTATTATAAGTACTCAGAAAAACTACTGTAACTAAGAACATGAATGAGCTACAAATTAACGTCCTAAGAATACTGCCTGAGATTACTAGTATCACAACAATTTGAAATTCTAGCAAAGACATGAAATGGGAAACAAATTAAACACAACATAATTCTGCCTTTATCTAAACTACAGAGGTATTCCAGTGTTTTATTTAATTAAAATTTATCCTAGTAAGAGGATGTCTTGTGTTTCTAACTTAGTCTATTCTAACTTAACTTCTTAAATTTATAATCATCTACTGTAAATTCCTTATTTTATGCGAGTTCTTAAACCTATGATTCTGCAGCTGAGGTTTTGTATCAAATCGCAACAATACAACTTTTTCTACTTGAAAAGACTTTATTCAGCAATTAACTAGGTAGTAAACTGGTTTGTAGTGTTTAATGTATCATAGGTAGCCAAAATAGATAATCTTAAACAACTTTGAGAGAGACTGAAAGGTAACATCCGACCAAGAATCCTTCCCAACGAAAATTAAGGTCATAGTAAATTTCTCTAGTATATGCATAAAACTTGGTTCACAGTGATCTTATCAGTAAAAGTATATGGAAAACTCGTTCAGTGTTGTCAGCAGTTTTTCTAAATCATGCATGCTTTTAAGTGACAATCATTATAACAGTACATGCCAGATGAGAGTAAAAAAAAATACCTGAACTGGTTTCATTTTCTTGGACATGTATGACATCTGCAATTACAATGTATAACAAAAAAGTTAGAGAAAACATTGTTTCCTAATTACTCTGTTGCAAGTTTTTACATTTTTCTTCATTGTTTTAAAAAATATGGCACAACTGTGAAGAATAATTAAAGGGGCATGGTCACGATTTTGGTCGAAAATTATTTCTCCATGCAATTTTAATGTTTACAATGCTTCAGTAAGGTATTTTTAATATGCAACCAAAATTTGAATGTCATTTGTTGAGTTATAAGCGAGTTACAGAGCTTACAATCCTTTGCAATGTAAACAAAGCCTTTGTTTACATTTTGAATGTTGAAGTGAAAATTACAATTTTAGACCAAAAAAATGTGTTAAACGTTAGGAACTGTACGTTAATAGATAGAAAAATCAGTTTGAAAAAGATTTTTACTGGTATATTTAACATATGTAAACAAAAACAGGGCACGAGCCTTGTTTACATGACAAAGAGTTGCGAGCTTTGTATCTTGCTTATAACTCTACAAGTGACTAACAAAATTCATTTGATTATTAGAAATGCATTCCTTAAACATTGTTAATATTAAAAACAGAAAATAAAAGTTGACCCAAATCGTAACCATGTCCCTTCAATGTATATTCTTTTATCATACGGACTACTTCTTTCATGGCACATGGCTTATGGGTCTTATTGGTCACCTGAGTACCATAGCCCATCCATGGCCAAAATGGACAACACTGCATGATGTCTGCAAAACTCATTTGTTTCATTATATAAAATGTAACTACATGGTTGATTCTCTTAAAGCAAATAGTCTAGCAATTAATGGCCAATTCAATGAGATGTCACTCCTTACCTTCTTCAAGCAGTGGGACTTGTGTATACTGTGCTTCACCATTTTCAGCATCAGCTTTAAGATATGAAAAAAACCATGCACATTTTATTTTACATTAAAGTAAGCTTCAATATATAATATAAACAACCTACTTCGCTTCGTAAATACTACTCTAGTATGTATTACATAAAGACAAAACCAAGTACTGTAAGCTTAATTATTTTGTTGAAAACAAGTCAACATCATTAGCATTCTGTTCATATAATTTGGTCAGTGTAGAGATTGAAACAATATCATCAAATTAACAGCTGTCATATCGTGAATTTTGCAGTCAGGTAAAGGCCACCAATAGATTTCAGCTCATGAATACCCCTTGCCGGTTATAACGTTAGCTCCGTCCATTATTTTTGTTTTCATCTTTTTCTTAGTTTCGATTAAGTAAGGCGATCGCTGTTAAAATTTATCGATAGATTGTTTTAGATAACCATTTTGAATTTTTAAAACAATAGTGAACTTAATGAATTGTAAAGATAAGAAATAACCAACAATAAACGATGCCAATCTTCAATTTTTTTGCGCTTTACAACGCAAGATTATCTGCTCTTGATCGTGATCAACAGTGCGATTGAAAATCGGCTCATTAGCATAGAATCATAAATACCTTTAAAATATTACATAAGTTCAACAATACCCCGTCAATTGTTCCGATTATGCTTGACTATTATGACAACTATGCTTTTATTTATTCAATTATATTTCATACCAGTGAATGTGAAAAGTGCTGGGAGCAAGTTGTGGATAATAAGAGGAGACAGTTTTTGTCTCGTGAATTAGCTCAGTTATCGACAAAGTTATTAAACTTTAATGAACAATGCAAAAATTAAGCATGATCCTGGTACAGCTATAGTTGCCCCAAGCACTTTTTAGATAAATGCATATAAATATACAATTCGTGAAAGTTATAGGGGAGAAAGTTCAGAAAGAAAGACTGATAGTATTATGTACAGAAACATTGTATTGGAGCACTTAGATAAGTAAAATTGTCAATCTATTGACATACATACATTTATCAAAGTCGATTTTTCATTGAAAATTTCATCAGAGTAGATCACAAATCTGTTTCAAGTGTTTTTCATACTGAGTGAAATTACAATTTTTTAAAAGTAAATATTTTTCAATACGTAATCTATTGGTTATTAAGGTAAACAATGCACTCATATCCAGTTTGGGTACCATTTTGTATTTACAGGCAAAAATAAACTGTTTCACAACAAGTGTCAGTAAGTTATGAACTTTGTAAATATTAATAATGTTAAATTTACCGAATAATACACCTATCTTATCAAAAACTATTGGAAAATTAAACTTTGATAAAAACATTTCTTCAACTGCACACCATATCTCTTGAACATTAGGACAATCATAAAAAAGATGCTCAATGGTTTCAACTTCTACCTTACAAAATGTACAAAGCTCATTGTTCTTTAGTTTTAATTTCGTTAAAAAGTAGTTTGTTGCAATTATTCTGTGTAATATTTGAAATTGTAACCAGTGATATTGAGATTCCTTTATAGTTTTAAAAGGGAGATAATTTTTTTTACCCCAATCCGAGTCACTAAATCTATAACCTTCTTCATGCCATTTATAAACTGCTTTGATTGTTTCTTTCTTTTTACTTATTAAAATATTATACATATCTTGAAACCTTTGTTTGCTTTCTTAAAAATTGCAATTGTATTTGGTATATGTGCTTGTATTTTAATTCTTGCCTCTTCAATATTGTAAGTACCAAGTCTATCCAACACAGCCTTTTTAAGTCCAGCATATTCTATAAAGTTTGTATTTACATGTAAATTATTAAGGGATTCAAGACTTATGAAATTGCCTTCTGAATCAAAAAGATCAATTATAGATATGAAGCCTGCATTTAAATAACGTTTTAGGAAATCTTAATTACTATCAATTCTAATATGTGGGTTATACCAAATGTGTTCACTGTGAATGTTTTCATTTTTTAGGGCTGAAATGTCTATTATTTTCTGCCAGCTATAAAATACTTCTTTCCAAAAACAGTAATGCATTATATTACCAAGTCTGGACAGAAAGTCTGTTCCTCTTAGCCATAAATTGTTCACTGTTGTATTTAGACTTGTCTCTAACAAATTAACCCATTTTGGTTTTGAGTGAGTTAGTCTCCTTATCCAGCTTGACTTCAAGACCAGAATAAAGTCATTATAATCTACCATTTTAAGACCGCCAGATCTATAGTCTTGTATAATAGTTTGTTTATTTACTTTGTGTATTTTGCTTCCCCAAAGATAAAGGTATAGTTCTCTCTCAAAGTTTTCTAAGAAGTCTTTACTTGGATTTGGTAATGTATGTATCAAATGATTAATTTTTGGAATTATAAGGGATTTTATGACAGTTAATCTTCCTAATATTGTTAATTTACGTAGTTTCCACTGCTTTATTAGTTTTTTTATATTCTCTAGTTTTACATTGAAATTTAAGTTTATCATATCATCTAAGTTGACCGAAAATTTTATCCCTAGCAAGTCAAAGTTTGTATTGTTCCAATCAAGTTTCCATCTCGAGTGATGAAAAGTTTCTTTTGAGAATTTTTTACTTCCTATCCACACCATATTTTTTTATAGAGACTATAATTACATGTATCAAACATAAGAGACAGGGCTTTACCTCTTGAATTTCTCAGAACCGTATCCATAAAATTTTCATAAAAAAATACAATGATATTCAGTATTTTTGAAAACATTTTTCTGGTGCCCCCCCTACCCTACTAGTATGATTTCATTATATATGCCATCATGCGTTTTACATACTTTTGTTTATACAACCTTTTGTATATACGTTTATGCACTTTCCTTCTCTATCAAAACAATGTCTGCAGAATTATGTTGGAGCACAATGTCCACCTGATACGAATTTGATAATGGATAGTTCCTTTCAAAAAGTATTTCCTGTCAATTGTCAAGGCCTTGGGGACCCAAATAAAAGAAGATATGTTTTTAAGATATTAAAAACTAAAAATTATAATATTTATTTTATTCAAGATACTCACTTTATTCAAGAAGATGAAAACCTAATACAAACACGATGGGGATACAAAGCCTTTGTTAGCTCTTACAAATCTAATTCAAGAGGGGTTGCTATTCTTTTTAACAACAATTGTGAGATAACAATTCATGAACAATACAGGGATGATGACGGAAACTACTTGATTTTAGATGTTATTGTAGAGAATCTACACTTTCTGCTTATAAATATATATGGTCCAAACTCTGACAAACCAGAATTTTATTCTCAACTACTGAATACCCTCCAAGATATTTACTCTTCTCAATACATTATATTAGGTTGTGATTTTAATTTGAACTGAGACAATTTAATTTAGAATTTTAAACAAAGAATTAGATTCAGTGAATAACCTACATCATAATAACCCTAAATCTAGACAGGAAGTTAATAATCTAATGAATACATTAAACTTAAAAGATGTTTTTAGGGAGAATTACCATGATTCTAGAATGTTTACTTGGAGGAGAAGAAACCCCATTAAACAAGCTAGGCTTGATTTTTTTTAAATATCAGAATCATTGCTACCCAAGATATTATCAGTCAAGTCGGAAAACAGTTACCGGTCGGACCATTCACCTGTCATATTATCTTGTAAAACAAGTGATTTTAAAAAAGGCAAAGGTTTTTGGAAATTTGATAATTCTTTATTTACAGATAAGGAATATGTTACTATAATTAAGGAAGAAATTAACAAAGTGAAGCTTCAGTATGCATGCCCCATAGATGAGAGAGAAAGCGTTACAAATATAGACAATGAGCTTATCCAATTTACAATTACTGATCAAACCTTCCTTGATATTCTGCTCACAGAAATTAGAGGTAAATCAATATCTTTTGCAGCATTTAAGAAAAAACAAATAAATAAAAAAGAAAAAAAGAAAAACAATTGGAAAAGGACATACTTAACTAAGAGATTAATTTAACAGAGCAGAATATAAATGAATATAGTATTAAAAAGAAAGAGCTAGAAAATATAAGGAAAAAAAGTTTCAAGGCCAATGAGTACGATCAAAGGTAAAGTGGATTGATGAAGGAGAAAAACCTAGTAAATATTTCCTTACACTAGAATCTAGGAATTATATCAATAAGCAAATACCAAAACATGTTAAATGTGATGGATCTATTCTATATGATCAATTTGATATATTAAATGAAACAAAATGCTTTTATCAGAATTTATACCAAAAAAGAGAGCAATATGTAGATTTAAGTAAAATTAATGACAAACTGAATGCTTGTAACTTGCCAAAATTAAGTGAAAATGAGTCAATTAGTCTTGAAGGGCCCATAACAAAAAATGGAGTTTTATCCTTTCTCAAAAATATGAAAAATGAAAAAAGCCCAGGTCCTGATGGTCCTGATGGTTTTACTTGTGAATTCTTCAAATTTTTCTGGCATGACCTAGGGTCATTTATTACACGAGCTATTAACTTTTCTAAACAAGCATTTTTCAGAGCCCAACAAATTGGGTATAATAACCTGCATTCCGAAAAGTGGCAAATCTAAACAGTATCTAAAAAATTGGAGAGCAATATGCCTTTTAAATGTTATTTATAAAATTGCATCAGGCTGTATTTCTAATAGGTTAAAGTTATACATGGACAAATTAATTAGCAGACATCAAACTGGATTCCTAAAAGGTAGATTCATAGGTGAAAATATCAGATAAGTATAAGATCTATTGAACTATACCGAAAGAAACAATATTCCAGGTTTACGTCTGTTAATTGACTTCGATTCTATATCATGGGAATTTGTTTTTCATACACTTAATTTTGGAAATTCAATAAAAGATTGGATACAAACCTTTTATAATGGCATAAAAACATGTATTATTCAAAATGGAATAATATCAGACTATTTTACCCTCAAAGAGGGTGCAGACAGGGTGACCCAATATCACCCTACTTATTCTTGCTCTGTGCAGAAATATAAGGAGCAATAATTAGAAATAATAAAGACATTAAAGGTATAAAAATAGATGATACTGAATACAAAATTTCACAACATGCAGATGACACCTCTTTATTTACAAATGGATCACCAGAAACATTAGACGGTATTCTTAGAGAACTAGATTTTTTGCGGATATATCAGGACTAAAAATAAACTTTTCTAAGACAATGATGTACAGTGGAGCCTCACTTATCCGGACACTTTTGTCCCCAGGCCAAATCGTCCGGATAGGTGAAGCGTCCGGATATCTGAATTGTGATATTTACCTTTAATATTTATGGAAACATAACTCATAGATTAATTATACAATTAAATATTTTATTTTGATAGCACTACAAAAAAAGTTTAGATTTTTTTTAAATTAACAAAACAAAATAATGTTAAAAACATTATTTAAGGTATGTTTTTTCCACAGGAAACCAAGCACTACATTCTTCAAGGCAACACATACACATGTACATGAACATAACAATCACTGTATTAAACCGATAATTTAATTACATTCGCATAACAAAGCAAAGAGAAGAAAATCGGTGTTCCACTTTACGCTGACAAATCTTTTTCTTCAAGCTAGCGGTGATCGCAACTCTCGCTCTCTTGGCCGGTGGTGTTGACATGTTTGAAGCTGCTCAACATTTGATGATTGAAAATGGGTGAAAATCTGTATATATTCCCTTATTGATAATTGTCCAAGCTATTTTTTCATTGACAGAACTTACCCAAGCTAATTTTACGTATCCATCTGTCTATAGAGTTAATTGCACCCAAGCGATATTTACAAGTAGCGTGAACACTCATCCACGCCATGTTTGGCATAAATTATTATTACACTGTTAATTGAACACACGCTATAAAATGGATGTCGATACCCTGAACATCCCAAGCGGTCTTTTAAAATAACTATCGTAAACAGAACTCAAATTATCAAATATTTCATTTCAATTACGTCTTAAAATGAATAGGCGTACGAACGATCTAATCACACTACGATTAATAGAATTTTAATTCAATCAATTGATGACTTTTTTAAACACAAATTAAACAATTTTCATGTCATTTTAATCAAACAATAACAGTTCATAAGTTAAATGGCGACAATTAAACATGTCGCATCCATGGTTACCGTAATATCCTCGGGCGAGTACATAGCGTGACACAGGTGACCCTGATTACCGGACGAAGGCATTGTTTAAAACCAACAACCAGTGTCAGATGTTTTTACACCAATTTGCACTTGCGCATAAAAAACTTTTGTGCCCCCGAACACTTAAATGTGACCGTCCGGTTAAATGAGGTAAAATTTAAAGGAAAACTGTATTATGTGGTAAAATTTGACCGTCCGGATCCGGAACGCGGAATTCCGGATAAACGAGACAAATTATTGTGTAAAAATTCCGTTCCCAATAAAAATCGACCGGTAAGTGAAGCGTCCGGATATCTGGCGTCCGGATATCTGAGGCTCCACTGTATAAACTTTATCATTGCCATATTGGAATAGGTTTGTATAAATTGTCTGAAATTAAGTCTGTTTTAGTGCAATTATTTCAAACAGTATGGGCGTCCTTAACGTAGCTGCGTCGTTAATATGAAAATACAAACACTTGATGGCTTTGAATTATAGCTATTAACACATACATAAACCTATAATTATGCCTATATATACTCATGTACATGTCATAAATACATTTAATAGAATATCATATATGATAGTCTAAGGGAATTCGAACCTTAGAATGAATAACTATTTTAATTATTTCTTTATAAAAGTGTTCGACAGAGAACTGTATATGTTTTCTTTTCTTTCTTTTTTTTTTGGGGGGGGGGTGCTTTTGATGAGTAGCCTCTGTGAAAACTGAAAGAGTATCAAATACCATTATGTCAAATATTTAACCTCAATAAATCTAATTCTTTTGGTGTTGAAAAAATGCCCTGAAGTGTTTTGAAACATGAAAACAAATAATTAAAAATTACAGAACAGAGCTTAATATGCAGTGAGCTGAGGCATCAACTACAGTACAGGCAACACGGATCCCCTATTTTCCACGCACCCCTTCGGTCAAAATTGCAACACGGTTTGAAAAAGACATATGTCTCAGGTAAAACTGCGTACTCCCACGAAAGGGTCGTCCTGCAAATCAACACCGCCGCGGTCTTGACCATCGATTGCAGGTGAAAAAAGTAACTATATATCATATTATAACAGATGATAATTTTTTAAAAATCTGTTTAAAATTGTTAAATTTAAAGCGTGTGATTTAACTTAATCAGCAATTTTATTGCTATTTTATTTAGTTTCTTGACGATGTATTTTTATAAACCATTAAAACTGCCGTAGCCTATTTAGAAATAGATAACTTCAAATGGCAGTCGAATTTTTCTTTTTTTCTTATTCAATCTTAATAAATTGTGAAAAAGTATTAAAACATTGAAAATTATAGTTTTATAGGTGAGAACAGAATTATTCAAAAAATCATTTGTACCGTACATTATTCAGCTGTGGAATACTTTAAGTATAGGAGTAAAAAATGAAACCTCTATGAATATTTTAGATTTAAGAATTCATTTTACAAATTTACACATGGAAAGCCCAAGCTAAACATAATACATGCCAAGCTAAAGCAGCATTTCATTCTCAGCTATGCTTTAAACTAAATATAAATTTTAGAAAACAATAATTTATGTGAGGATCATCCTAATAAGCTTACCATTGTTTCGTCAAATTCAAAAAATATTCTATAGCTAAAAACAAATTTTATCTAAATCAGCTACAACTAGACCATTTTCATATAATTAAAACTCATCTTTTATTAACGGACGATGAGCCATAATCCATTGATATAAACAAGCAATTATTCTCATTGTATATAAAAAAAACCCTGGTAGATTCGTTTAATACAGTATTTTTTTGCATGTTTCTTATACTCGTAGATATATTTTGCTATTTTGTAACTGTAAAGGACTATATATTTGGTACATATATTATCAAATATCTGCCCCCAATTTTTAAATGGTATCATACCAAAATCAGATCTTCATAAATCAATATACAGAGGATGCCTACCACTTTAACCTTGATTTTAGTCATTATTGCATATTCGCTTTTGATCTATGATGTCACCAAAATGGGCTAATTTCTGCAAATTTGCAAACAAATGAAAACATTGTCATTTTTTTCTTTATATCTTGCATTCGAAAGTATAGAGCGCATGCCTGCTCAAGTACGATTTTAACATGTGTGTTCATATAATTATACACATCATACTAAAAAACAGTACTTGAACAAGCCTGCTCTAGATGTTTCCCATCGGAAAACACCCATATTTTGCTACAAAACATCAATTTATCAAAATAAGACATCACTTTTGTGAATACCTTTTACACACATTTTTTCAAAATGATTTCAACTATTCTTCACCTTATTTTAAAAGTTCAATATATTAATATATATAAAACTTAAATTTTGGGGGACGAAAAATGCATTATACCGCACATAGTCCTTTAAATAATGTTATAACACAAGTTTTGTACAATTTTTCTATTTTAATGGTAAAAAACCTCGAAAGTTGTTAGAACTTGTGTCCTAACAATTTATATATGAATGTTATAGATGTGTTCAAATCAAATCAAGTATTGAATTTTTTCTGTTTAAACTATGCGAGCTGCATAATATTTAATTTTTTAAGTTCTTAATCTACATGTTTACGGGCAAGGTTTTCTCTACAGGTTATACCGTAAAGTATCGTGTATAATACACACTCGTGTATAAAACGCACCCCCAAAGTTTGCCAAAAAAGGAAGAAAAAAACAAACAAAAGAAAGGTGCAATGTATAATACGCACCCCACAGATGTCGAAATTGACGGCCGTCAGTTTCCAAACAAGAGGCTCATGGGGCCACATCGCTCACCTAAGCAACAATGGCTTTATATGGGTGTACAAAGGATACTGTGCCATATGGCCCCTCGGTAGAAAGAACAAAAAAAAGAATACCATAAAATAAACTATCCAAATTTTACACTTATTTTCCTACACTTAATCTTTGACATTGTACCCTTATGAAATACCAGTTTAACCAAAAATAAGATCCTGTGCAAGATATAAAACTAAATTTCACAGGATGAATGACCATCTTTAAGTCCTCCTTAAAGATAGCTTAAAGGTGTTTAAAGGTAGCTTAAAGACGATCTTTAAGCCACCTTTAAGCTACCTTTAAGCTATATGTATTGCTTAAAGGTGGCTTAAAGAAAGCGTAAAGATGGCTTAAAGGCAGCTTAAAGACTATCTTTAAGCCACCTTTAAGCCACCTTTAAGGACAACTTATAGGTCCTAATGTCCAAACTTCTTTAAGCCACCTTTAAGCCACCTTTAAGCTACCTTTAAGCCACCTTTAAGCCATTAAAAAAAAATTAATTCAATATTGTGCTTAATTTCCAACAAAATGTATTAACTTTATGAAAGAAAAGGTATTAAAATGGTTTTTGTTCTAGAAAGAAAAATGAAAAAAAAACACCAAAAAAAAACCGGCCACGGCGAGAATTGAACCCGGGACCCTTAGTTTACTTACATTACCACACATCCTCTGCGCCACGGCAACTTACATACATAAGAGCGTTTTTATATCCTATATATCAGTGGATATTGAATCACTGTATTGAATGTGTTTACTTGAAAAGATTTTGACAAACCATTCAGTTTGTAACAATCAATTATATCTAATTTATAAATTACATGCATGCATGTATTTAGAATGAAATACGGAACTTGGTCTTCAGTGAACAAAAATATATTATACCTAAATGGAAACCGTTAGGTTCACTATAGTAGGCTTTCTTACATGTAGTTAATAAATTTAAACCGAGTAGATATACGTTCATCTTATTTATAGCTATAAAAATGTAAGAAAGAAAATGAAATCATTTCTTTTATTAAATGCATTGATACTATTAGGGTATTTGTTCAATTTCCCGCAATATCCCGGGTTTCATGATCGCGGCGCCGTTCCAATATGTTTAATTGTTTTCCCTTGGACTGAAATGTCACACTTTCATTGGTTTAAACATAGCACGTGATTGCCTCATATATCTCTATATTTGTTCTGTGAGAAATAATATTAGGCAATATGGCCGTCATTGGTCGACGCTTCGCTTACTCATTTCGACATTTCATAATATTTAATACATAAGTAAGTTCTTAAAGTATTTGGAGTGGTTGCCCTTTGAAATTCTTTAAAATTAGAGTAGTTCCCCTTAGAATATTGACGTCACATTGTTTTGTCTGGAGCAGAACAAAATGGCAGCGTCAAATCTCTGGAGAGGAAAGGGAGAAAACATCTAGGACTGAATAGCAACAAAACATTGTAAGTAAACATGGGTAAAGCAAAGATTTTTAAAGAGTATTTGAAAGGTGAGATTGAAAATTTTGAAGAGTTTAAATGAGTTAAATTGGACGAAATGTTAGGGATCTTGTACATGACTTTGCTTAAATCATCGCTATTTGTGAATAAATGTGTCGCTTGATAGTCCTCGTGAAAACAAAACACTTATTAGGTTAGTTACTGACTCACTACGGAAATATATTGGGTTGATCAATCTCATAGACGGCTCGGCTTCGCCTCGCCATCTATGAGATTGATCAACCCAATATATTTCCGTAGTGAGTCAGTAACTAACCTAATAAGTAATAATATTTACATGTAATTGTATGTACATGATTTATAAACTATCAATTCTATAACAAACAAAATTACCAATTACCGGTGACGTATTTACTGCATGTGGCAATTGCAAATGACTTGTACATACAATTGTATGATGTGCCAGGCCGGGTATATTTGACATATTTACCCTCATACATATATTTAAATAATCAACCCCTATTTATGATCACCGGTACATTAATTAATGAGCCTCAAGATTTTACTCTTACATACATGTATCGTTAATTTGTAGACGTAACATCTTTGAAACCCAGAGCTAGGAAATAATACTTTGAAAATGAATTACAAATGTAAATGAACTTTTATTCACTAGACTTATCGTATACTCGTACATACTAAGATCCAAGGCCTTTAGAAACCCTGACGTGCACCTGGGCACACGACACACATGTTGTGTATATCTTGTATATTCTGTGTTAGTTCCAGGGGTTTTCTTAAGTTGGACAAACAATAGACTTTAATTAGATATACACAAACATGCACCTGGGCACACGACACAACTGTTGTGTATATCTTGTATATTCTGTGTTAGTTCCAGGGGTTTTCTTAAGTTGGACAAACAATAGACTCTAATTAGATATACACAAACGAACAAAACTATGTCTAGACAAACAAAGCAGTAATATCCTGCCCGATATAACAAAGGCAGTTGAAAGTCTTTTCATCTTTAACATGTATCTAGCAGATCTAGAGTTAGAAATAATTAAAATTGAAAAAAAAAATACAAACCTTAAACCGATTAACAAATTAAATCATGCATTTTTGGTTCATTATCTTTATTTTGTTTAATAACCGGATGAACTGAGAGAGAGAGAGAGAGAGAGAGAGAGAGAGAGAGAGAGAGAGAGAGATTTTTTCACCGATTAATTTATAATAGAATACAAACATACTTTAATTAGTTTTATGCACATATTAAGATACAGAGACTGCGCTCATCCCTACAATAATTTTGAATACCTCAAAAAATTATAAAGAATTTTATAACGGCAATCTGTGTCCATCGGAGCGGTGCTGATGATAGCGATCTGCGTTTAATGGAGCGACGATTAAAACCGCCTGGAACACCCCCCCCCCCTTCCTTGGAAATTATATTATCACTCGGATGACCCACTCCCATCTCTATTAAAGAGCTTTTGCATTTAATATATGTTTTTATTGTTCAGCTTGATCAATATTGACTTAAAGGCCACTTAAAGACAGTGTAAAGGCAGTGTAAAGAGAGCGTAAATGCCACTTAAAGATGCTTAAAGGTGGCTTAAAGAAGTTTGGACATTAAGGACCTATAAGCACTTGCTTAAAGGTGACTTAAAGGCGGCTTAAAGGTTGTATAGCCTTTAAGCTCCTTTAAGTCACCTTTAAGCCACCTTTAAGGACTTGCTTCAAGATGGTTTTTCGCCCTGTGTTTTTGTAGGGGTACACAGTTAACTCCAATTCCCTTTATTTTAGTTATGCCCCCTCACTTTATAAAACGATCAAATTATATATGAGAATATGCATATATATAGGTACATATTCATCTTCAACTACAATGTACTAGCTAGTTATTGCATTTTATTTAAAACTAGAGACGAGCTCGTTGCAAGCAACGATTGGTTTTCCGTCGTAGCTGCGTCATACTTGTGACGTATTACAAAAATTGATAGCTGACCATAGTACAATATTAGATGTGTAAACACTGAGAAACAAAGTATTATATTTCTGTGACCGCGTAGATTTTACGGTGATAGAGAATTCGTCTGGATCTGCATCGGTCGTGTGCAGTACGAACCGGGTGAGGGAATGTTGGCGTAAAGTGTATAAGGTAAAAGGTTGGGGCGCGCTGTGGGCCGTAAGCTAAAACGAAGGGTAGGTTTGCCGTATTCCCGAAGGTCCACCAGTATACAGTTCCAGAGAAATAAACAGGCAATTGATGCAGGATTCCACATTATTGGACGAGACTCAACGATGGCAACATTATAACAATTTAACAGACAGACATGTTACAAACAAGTCGGATATGGCCAGAAGTGGCCTCTGGACTCAAGACTCTGGGAGAGTCGGACGTGGCCGGGGCTGGCCGCCGTATTCCAGACTGCACATTGACAATTGTACATAACTATTTATAAGAATCTTAACAATGAGTATAAATTGACAGGTAATGATATAAGTAAGCTGAGTGAAAGGTTCACAGATATAAAATAATTAAATAAACTCAATGAGTCTTTGATGTCCAAGAAATGAAAATCTGATAATTGCACAATGTTGTTTTAAGAGATTAACAGTCCTTGAGACATGACACTCTGTCTCTAAAGTCTGAAAAGTGTCAATCACTATTAAATAAAAAAGTAACTATGTAAGAAAAAAAATGTGAGAAAAAATTACGAAACAGATGTTGAATTTTACAAGTAAAGTAAAAAAAATTATAATTAAACAGTGCATTTTGCACGATGATACTACATGTTTATAAGCAAATACAAATCTTAACACGGTGTCTCTAGTTTGATTCGCAGCATTTTATTCACAGAGTGGGACTGTGGTTATGACCGGTACGAAGGTAAAAAGACCATTGGCAAACGTTTTACACGCATTTTTATCGAACGCAAGTGCCAATGAATCTTTTAGTATATATATGCGGAGATCCTGGAAATTTTACAAGGGGTTTTGAAGAATAATTTTGTATTTCGAGGAGGGGGAACATGCGCGGATCAGAACATTTTTCCGGGGTGGGGGTTGAAAAGTCAGACGGTTATTTGAGTTTGCCAAGGGATGTCCGAGGCATATCTGGTAAGTTTTTAATGTACACGTAATTGAAAGAAATTTCGCTGGGGGGGGGGGGGGGGAGGGGGGGTCTGGAACCCTTCCCCTTCTAGATCCGCGCACGGAGAAGACCGATGCCGGTAATTTTACTGTAATTTTAACCATTTTTATTTAATTATTCATGTTCATAATTATCCGAAAAACCAATATTACCTTTCAAAGCAGTTAAAACTTAAGATACGAACCATTTAGTCTCGGTGAGTATTGCGTCCGCGTACGAAAATAATGGCAATTTTCAAGAAATTCGGATGGACGATCTGTGTCCTAGGTCGTCCATCCGATTTTTTTTCTGACTAAAAGCTACATACCTGCAGTTAGAGATTGTCAAACTCTTATTGATTATGTCAATTTGTTTGTCTCAAAGAATCACTTTTAAATCAATAAAGTTTTACCTTTAAAAAAAAGAAAGAAATCGGGCACAATTTTCAATGTTAGCATTTTACAATTTTATGGTCTAATAAAATATCAAGAAACAACTCTTCATTGCTTTATCCGAAATAGTGCATGAAAAAAATTTACATCGCATTTTTTAAATTACAAAAGGATATTCAAAATGAACTTGGATTAACCGCTAACATACAGGCATAAAGAGAGTGAGAACCAATTTCTTCTCTTTTTTTATTTTTACATCAAAAGAAATTCAATCAAAATATATTTTTCCTTTATGCGTTAATGAAAATGTAGATCAGCAAGGGGTTCTTTTTCGTGCAAGTACCTACTTAACAGATTGTTACACGGGTCTACAACGATGACAAATATCGAAAAGGCAATATTGTGAGTGAAGGATGAATGTGTAGTTTGTTTTTTAAGTTTATTTTTGATACATGTAATTATATTTATCTGGATCGGTTATGTTTGTTAGTTTGTTTTGTTTATTAAAGAGGGGAATAAAGAAATGAGTAATTTCCAAGCACGTAGCATCGTTTTGAAAGTGGGGGGGGGGGGGCAACTCATCCAACAAATCTTGACAAGCAAAAAAAGAAAAACAAATTTGAATTTTCCGAAATTTCACTCATAATTTCATGATTTTCATACCATTTTTTTTACATGCTACCAAAATGGGGGGGGGGGCAACTCCATGATAATTCAATTTTTTTATGTAAATTTTATAAAAATAGTTGCTTCGAGAAAAAGTGGGGAGAGGACATATTTATGTCATATAACATGTGAAACTGATTTCATTCCACCCACAAGCTTGAAATAATGAAATAATTTTAATGAAAACAATATAAATAGACGTCATAAATCCCATATCAAACGACAAATTACCACTTGATTCTGCGCGTCTTTTTAATGAATTTATAAACAGCGGCAAATTCTAAAATGTATTTTTAAAGGTAATGTTAGCTGCAAGTCTGTAGACCTTGTATGAAAAATTTCGGATGGTAGTCAATTTTTCCGGGATACAGACCGAGCGGTATATATATGCAGCTAAGGTAACTAAGAATGATTCCAATAACATACTTTGTTGAGTAATGCAAGCTTTTAAGAAAGCAATACTTATATTTGTTTAAAATATAACACCCAAATTCTTCGTCTTACATTCGCTATTTGAAGAACAAGCAGAACCAGTATCAGTCTGACCGGCCTCACCATATATTGTTGGAATTTTAGTATTGCATTGCTCTGCATGTACACAATTTCTTTTAAAAATTAAACACTTAAAGTGTTCATCTATATGGCAACACATAACGTACACACGTGATTCAAAATAACCCAGACGGAAAACGGTAAAGAATTCAGTCATTGAGTCTATATTTTATAGAACTTGTAAAAAAACACATTGCGGGTCTGAATGTTTGTTGATATGTCAATCTATCAATATACAGTTTGTTAATAATTTTCGATTGCTAAGGCTACAGCGTATTTGATGAACATTGAACACCATTTTTTCCATGGAAGATAGCGAATACAAGTATAAAGCATTTATAAAATTTATTTAATTACCTCTTTAGAATTGTGTATGGAATAAATAATTTATAAGTTGCTGCTGAAGGTTGTTTGGTATTTTCGTTTGTAGATGTTTTGCAAGTAAAAATCCTGAAACGCGGGGCAAGTCATAATTAATATCCCTAATAACCGTAACTTAAAACTAGCGGCTTTGGATTCAAATATTATCGTGTTCACTTTTTAAAATCATCTCCACGGTGATAATTATATCATATCCATCGCAAATCAGTATTTTTTTTTTTTTGCTTTAAAAGAATTGTTCTGTCGGGAGCAAACCCGCGTTCGTTTAAATTGCCAGCGTACATTTGCCATGTCAGTAATACACATTGTGCTTTATAGGACGGCCGTGTATACGTATTGTAGAAAAGTTGAGTTTAATTACCATGCACTGGAACCATTTTATTAACACATCTCCCAGTGCTGAAACAATTCAAATGTCTCTGTTACAGTAACACAGTGAGGCGTTAAACGTGTACATATGTACGTCCAGCTCTACAAGCACATGCACTGTCGTCTAGGCGACGGCCTGAATACAGCTAGCGACTCTCCTATCGATTGGTTACCTGAGTCTCGTAATGCATCTAAATATAGACAGGGGCACAGTTATGAAACAAACAACAAAAATAAGGTCGAAGAGGTTTATCTATATGAAATGAAAATGTACATATGTATAAAAACATTTGGAAATTTTATGTGGAAATATTTTTGCGCGCTACATGTATCAGTTAGTGCATTACAAGAAGCCCTTTCATAACCTCATAAACGTGCGCACCCCCACAAAAAATGGACCGAACTGACAACAATTGTTTCTGCAAATACTGACTATAAATTACGAAAACATGAAATTGAATACTATAGAAGGATTCAAAATTATTTTCTTTACAACTTTGCTTCAATAATGCATTAGAAATGTTTATTCCTTTTTAAGTTATTGCCAAGAAACTTTGGACGCCTCTAACTCCCTAATTATAAGGGCCAGCCCCTTTTTCGGTATACCGAACGAAAGGTCTGGGTAAGACCAAGAACTTTTAAAAGACATGTTATAACAAATTTTTATCAGGTAGAAAACTAACACGGAAAATACGCGAATTTTTTTGATTTTTTTTCTTACCTTTGTTTCAACATCTATACAACCCCTTTTAATTGCATTTAAATAATAAATAAAATATATCTCGCACAAATTCAATGTATTAGCTTCCAAACCAGCCCATCTTTGAGACTCTGCCAGTCATCGTTAAAGCTAAACCCCCTGGACAAAAGAAGTCGTTAAATTTTACTAAAAGGGGAATAACTCAAAACCGGATAGGGATTTTCCTCAACTAAAATATGCAACGACAACATCACGCGGCATGTTATCAGTCCTGAAAATTTCAAAACAATCGGTGAACAAACGAGCGAGATATTAAGGATCAAAGTTGGCGTCTAGAAGAAAAAACAAATAATAAGAAATTTGAAAAATTTTCAGAATAATAGTAAGGTTTTCCGCTGAGAGCGGAAAACCTTAATAATTTCTACACGTGAAAGAAGAAAATTGTACCTCAAGGTGCCTCAAATTAAGAACATTCAAAAATGTGATTGGTTTTCCACATTATAAACGATTGTTGCTTACCAGGCGTGAACTCGTGCGACGTTTTATAACCTTACTCAATTGATCGATGAATACACTCGAATGAAAATGTTATCATGTGAAAATGTTATCATGTTATATACTTTGTTATTGGCAAAGTCAGACACAGCAGTATTCAATTTTTTTCTTTTTTGCTTGTCAAGATTTCTGATAAGGTCTAGCCCCCCCCCCCCCCACCCCTCTCAATGAGCCTCAGACTGCAATGTATTGACAGGCATATCGCTCTATTTTACTAATGCCCATCCTTTATTTTCATCTTTATTCAAATTCAACATTAACAAACGGCTACAAATCAAGATGATTTTCCGCTGTAATTTTTTTCTTAGGAATAGCGACAATACATTTATCCCCGTAAAAGTAATGTTTTAAACTGTTTTAAAGAGGTCGTTTTTATTTAATTTTGTCTGAAAAACCAACAAAGTTGGTGTATATTCATCGTCAAAGGAGGGGGCCCCAAAAAGTTATTACAGCATATCATCCTTTTAATTTTTCTGTATTTAACGTTTAGTGAGACATTTCTAGTGATAAATCGAAATTTCAGCGTCAATCGCAGAATTATAAGCAAGATACAGAACTCACAATTCTGCTTGGTTTGAGTCAATTTTTTGTTCACAAGAGTTAATTACATTCAACTTAAAATTTTTAAACTTGGTATTTCCTATTCAGTATTTCCTATTCAGAATGAACAAAAGCATGGCCTCAGTTCTGTGAGCAAAGCTCGGTATTTTGCTTTAAATTCGAAACTTGACACAGCTTAATATGGTTTGTAAAGAGAACATAGTAAACAATTAAAACAGAAGAAAGATGCACTAAAACAAAGAAAGAGCACAATTTATTTTTCATAATATATAATATATATATACCTATATATTTCTAGCAGCAAAAACGATCTTCGTTTAGACTGAAAATGCACAGCATCTAAACAAACCGAATTACCAAATAGAATGTACGTGTAGTATTTATAATATAATATGTTGTTAGTGCATCAGATTTTGCTCATTTTGCGCAGGTAAACAATTAACTGTCTGATTTACTGAAGTCTATATTTGAATCGATACGTAAAAATTCCAAAATACAGGCGATATTTTCACTCAATTTAAAAAGCATAAACAAAATTCAAAACAACGTAAAAACAAGGTCACGAGTGAAAATGTCAACGCATTGAAAGATTTAACCTCAATTCACTTCACAAAATCGGCACTAATATGTTTAGCATGTTTCAAGTATTCCTTCGCACGAAAACTGTTGCACAACAAGCAAATACATCTTTGTCAGTTTGACCCGTTTGTCATGCGTCAACATTCAAACATGGCCGCTCCAAACAAAAAACTTTCGTTTTCGATATGGAATACCGAACCCGAAGTTATAAACTGATTGACCGCGATTATCTCTATTTTTATTTTCGTAAATTTCTCAAATTTGAACCAGAATTCGCGAAATTTGTAATTTATATTTTCCTGTCCATAAGGATTATTTATGCAAAATTACGTTGAATTTGACTCAGTAGTTTTTGAGAAGAAGATTTTTTAAAATGCACCCCCCTTTTTCTACAGTTTCGAGGTTTTCTCCGTTTTAAATAAAGATCGGTCTTTCATTTCTGCAATATATAATTACCTTTCTATAGAGATGCTTTGTGCCAAATTAGGTTGAAATTGGCCCAGTGGTTTTAGAGAAGTTCAAAATGTGAAAAGTTTACAGACGGACAGATGGACAGACGGACGGACAGACGGACGGACAGACGGACAAAATGTGATCAGAATAGCTCACTTGAGCTTTCAGCTCAGGTGAGCGAAAAACTATCTATGTTAAATGATGATTTTAAAACCCAAGCGCAATCACTGAAATTTCGTGATCAGAACTTGGCCCAAGCGATGTTAGAGTCAAAGTTTCACTCTCCCAAAAATTGATAGTGCATACCATGTGAAAATTAAATTGGCGGAGGTGAAAAAATAGCAAATGAACTACATCTAGATATATTGTTATCAACCTAAATATAATATTTTCTGACCGAACAATAAGTAAACGTTAAACGAATGGTCAGCACAAGGTGAATGCTTTCTGAACGCACGGTTAGCACTTAGTAAACGATGGGCGCGAACGGAGAGGAGCGAAGTGCACAACGGGGAAATTGGAAAGTAGTACGTTTCAGGGACTGTATCATCATGATGTGAGAATATTCGCCAAGTGGTTTATGGCAATTTGAGGTTGCGAGGGCATCTTTCAATTTTGAAATAATAAGTGCTGTTTTATTACTGCTTGATAGTTTCACGTGTAATTTGTGACAAGAAATTGAAGGAGGTAATTATTTTGCATTACAAAACGACATGGGAAACTGTACATGTTATTATTAAATGCATACATCTCGTATGACTTTTCAAAAAATCAAATGCAAACTAATACATGTACTATACACATTTCTTTTCGAATTCTTGTATATATCAAGTTTATGTTGCGATCATTCCCTGTGTATAATGATTAACGAACACAGTTTTCACACTATCCGTGTCGCCAAGACAAAAGAAAAAGAGAGAGCGTTTTAGGCATAATTCATAAATTTAGTACTTAACAGGTATTTAAAATTTGAAATATACAAAATTAGATATTAACTATTCAAAAATTTACGATCCATAAGAGAGTATTGAACATTGTGATTGAATCCAGCATGCAGTTTCAGTCTGAGTCCATGTGCTACACCTGCCATTCGAACCAGTCAGCAATCTGCATCGGGTGCTCCTTTCATAATAAGGGGAAACAGTTTCGTTCTTTTAGTTTTCTTTTCAAGTAAAGAAAAATGAAGTATGTATAACATGAGGCTCATGGACCTTATCGGTCACCTAAATGACTGCATTGTGGCTTTTGCAAGGTATATTCATGTGCAATATAATTACAGGGCTGATGAAATTATTTTTAAAATTCCGGGTTGTTTGATCAAATATACTTTCTAGATTCAAAACAAGTAAAAAGCTATCAATGTGACAGCAAACCGAGTTTTCTTTTATGTGAACTGTATCCATAATCCATGTCAACCCTTAATTGAAAAAAAAAACACTACCTATCCAGAGAAATGATATCAAGTTCAACAACTTGTACTTTCCCCATAAATTATGTTAACTCAAAATCCAAGAAATATGCACATTTTTGATATACATGTATGTACAATTGATCTGCAAAGACAACGTACTATCTTAAAAACTGTAGGAGGAGTTATCCATAAGGATACCCTTTTAACAGCTGCCTGCTCGCCCGCCCGTCCGCTCGACCGCCGCCCACCATTTTCACCATTTCAACAACCGGATTTTTTCTTTCAAAACCCGGCCGGTGTAAAATTAATAAAATGTTGTAACTGTATTGTGAATTTTTCTTGAGACGATGAAAAACAATATTCTTACCTAAATTTTCATCACCATGTTGGAAACACTTTCTGAGATCTAAAAATAAGAAATTAATTTACAAGGCAGCTTTATATCATGTAGAACTAACATTCAATTAAACCTGAACCAAGATTCAATTTAAGGTGGTATGGGACACTTCCATGTTGTGACGTATTGTTTATCGAAATAAACAATAAAATAAAGTGTAACTATATAAGTAGTTTCTTTCCAAAAATGGTCACCTAACTCCGTAGCGCAGTGAGTTAGAGGGTTAACTACGAACCTGTAAATCATGAGATCGAATCCCGCTGGGAGTTTTACAATTTTTACCTTTTCAAATATTTCTAAAAGCTATTTTATTTTGTTAAATATTGTAAAATTTGAAAATTTTAAACCGGTGAAAGTTTTTCAATTATATAGTACTATAATCCACATTAATATCGACAGATGTCCCATACAACCTTAAATGCAAAATATTTTCCAAAATCCAACATTTTGGTTACAAAATACTGAATCATTGAAAAGTTCTAATTTTATCTTATTTTTAGCGCATTTTGAATATAATCGCAAGTCTTGGAAATCGATGGATTTTAATAGTTCTGCAATCAACAATTTGAAGGGCTCTAATTATTCGGATTGACATCATTTAATTCTGTATTGATCTATCATCATTAATACATTTACACCTTAACTTGAAAAACTGCAAGTGAAATGAAATTCTGTACACAAGAAGTTGGAATTTTCAATGTACATGAAATTTAGTATGCAACACTTGGGTACATGATATGCCAGTATACAAGTATAAATTGCTATGATAAAAAGAAATCAATCAATTAACGCTGATTAACCAGGATATCAAAGTTGCTCTTACAGTGTGTCAGATTATTGCTAGAGCTATAGGCGTTGATTAATATTCTGAATTCCCCAAAAATGTTTGGTAACCCTTGTATATCATGTATCCTAAATTTGGCATTTACTAGGTTTTCTAAATTATAACATACATTACATAATGTTATTGCTTAACAAAGTGTTTGAGTCTGGTATCACAGAGACCAGAAATATAAGGTCATAGATGAACACAATGGTTTAGTACATTTTCTTAATAAATATAAGTTTAAAATGTGATGATCTGTGAAATGTCAACAACTTACATAGTTTGATGAAGAAACACACACACTATTCCTTTCATCATATTCATTTATTATGGCACACATAGCTTTAAGAGCTCTTGGACATTTTCGTCATAAATTATGTTCGGGCATTTTAGCTAAACGTCAAAGAATTTTAGGAAAAGTTTAACCATACATTAACCCATTTGTGCCAAATGGTCAACTTATTAGTTTTTTAAACTTTTTTTTGGTCAAGCTAATGTTAATCTAAAGAATGAAGATGGTGTTTAAAAGCTAAATGATAACAGATTAAAAACCCCTCCCGAACATTATTTGTAGTTATTGCATTTCAATTAAACAGGTAAATACTTGTAATCCTCTTCTGGACTTTATCTTTGAATCCAAATTGGTTTCTGACATAGAAAAACACCATAACCACTGCCACAATAAACAGAATGATAAACACTGCTACAACCACTCCAACCAAAGTCCCAGAGCCATTGCCTTCCGATCTGAAAAGTAAAGAAAACAATCATTGCAAAACAAGCATTCTAATTATAAATAATTACTCAATAAATATTCATTAAGAAAACTTATCAGATCCATCTGAACATATGAACGATTTTTCTAGGTATATATGATCATCTTTTAATACGAACTAAATCAAACGGTATATCTTTAAAAAAATGAACAATTTTACTGATTTTTGGGAGTTGATTTTAGTCAACTCTCCTATGCAGTTACTCTGACAAACCGAAAGTGAAACAGTGTTTGGACCACTGTACAAATCATCGCCGCTGACAAGACTTAGTTCTTGAGAATAATTGATAAATTCGAAATAATGTATGCCAAAAGCATTGATTTTCAAGGAAACTTATTCATAAATACCTTGCAAATAGTCAGATTTTAAATGGTACGAACAATTTAGATATTTTTTGTAGTTGTATGTATTCTTACGCCAGAGTTCAATATAGTCTCGTTCAACTCGACGCTCGGCTGTCTCCGTAAATCTCCGACAAGTAGAGAGTCTCTCTTGGTTGTCGGAGATTAACGGCGACAGCCGAGCGTTTGGTTGAACGAGACGAGGGTTCAATAATGCTTGGATCCATAAATTTTCCAGAAATATTTCTATCACTGATACATAGTTTGATTGAATTTATTCTATCTTTAAATTCATATGGGATTTTATCAACATTCTTGTGTCGAAAAAGTCCGAAAATAATAATATTATAAAATGTGCGTAATTCAAATACAGATTAAACTACCTGTACTTGTCATGCAAAATAACATATCATTGATTTTAAAAGTAAATAAACATCGATAAAATCAACTCCCGTTAGTTCTTCGGTACTTTGAATTTTTACTGACTCCTTTATCAAGAGTGTAGTCTAATGTAATATACAAGGCTTAATTGACTGTGAATGTTGGCTCAAAAAGATCAGTGATAATGCTACTAAGTAAAAATACAGGAACCAATTGTTTGATTCCAAGTCAAGTTATTACCTTTTCCACTTATGTACTGAATTTAAAGAACCCCTCTTTCTTATTCAAAATATCACTAGACTATAAATTCTTATATCTAATGCCTTAATAGCTAGCCCCAATTTCTGCACAGACTAAAAGAAAAAGACATTAACGATCACCCTACAAAAATATACCAATTTATTAATTGATCAATTAACAAAGTGTACTGGTTGAAGAAAACATATGTTTAAAAGCAACACTCAAAATGTGAACTACTAGTATGTTACAAGTTATATCAAAATAATACTTTGTAAATAAGCTCAATTTCTGGAAAAATATTTTCGGTGGCTGAGGTGGATATAAGGTTGATGACACCTTCCCTATGAATTTTAACCAAACACTCAGTCTATATGCTAGATGCCCAGTTGTAGGGATATTTTTAAGAAGTAACGCATATTAACTGTATTGGCAAATAGATTCCCTCCCTTACACCACATTAACCAATTTTGGTTACTCATATCCATGTACTAAGGTTGTCTCCTAAATATCTTGGAGAAGATTTCAAAATATTGCAATTAAAAAAAAAGTTTTGACCCCAAACATTTAATGTAGAGGGTTGGGAATTATACGTTTTTAAATTTGGTCGTTCTGTCATTTTTTGTTCTGCAGGTTGTTTCGGAGAAAAAAAGTTAAGCTGTTTAAATGTTAACAGACGACTGACGAAACAGATAGCACTTTTTTCACTCAAATTCAATAACATGAAAAAAAGGGTTTACCACACCCCATGTATGTTATCACTGTCTTACCCATCTCCTATCAGGGAGCCATTCCTACAAATCAAAATACAAATTTATAGAATTTCTACTTTAAAAGCTTAATAAAATACAAAGTATTTAAGACCAACACACATGTTAATAAAACACGTAGGTTACCACAGGTTCTGAGAACAGGACCCAGCCAACTCCCTCTCCCTCGATTTAAACCCCCAGGGTAGTTGACTTTTTTTCTAAAAATTCCTTACCCAACATGTCGTGTACCCAACATGTTTCATTTTAAATTTTCTTTCGATTTTAATGTTTACAATGCTTCAGTAAGGCATTTTTATTAGGAAACCAAAATTTGAGTGTCATTTGTTGAGTTATAAGCGAGTTACAGAGCTTACAATTCTTCGCTATGTCATCAAAGTGTTTCAAACCATTTTGAATGGTGAAGAGAAAATTCCAGTTTTAGAACTCAAATAAATGTGATAATCGTTCGTAACTGTTTATTTATGCTTAAAATGAATAAGACAAACCAGCTTGAAAAGATTTTTACTGGTATATTGAACCTATGTAAATAAAAACAGGGCACGAGCCTTGTTTACATGAAGAAGAATTGTGAACCCTGTATCTTGCTTAAAACTCATCGACTGTCACCCAAATTTCATTCATTCCTAAATAATAAAAGCAGTTAAATAAAATTGACCAAAATCGTGACCATGCCCCTTTAAGATAAATGATTATAATCGATTAATGTTAAGCATACCTCCTCCTCCTCGCCTATATAATTTCAGTTGTTTATATGACTTTACAGAATTTACTATTAAAAAGGCGTCAACTTCCTGAGGGTATCCATCAGGGGAGAGGCGTGTGTGTAAGGGGGGGAGGGGGGTCATGCCCTCAAGCACATGTGGAAGGTTAGATATTGAAATAAATTGTGATTGGTATGAAAAGGAATTCTTATAGCACAAAATAAAGTTCATATCGATTTGATTTAAGTGATAATTGTAATATTGCAATAATATCTACATCATTTTAAGGAAATGTGCACACCATTGTAAAAATGCATTATTTAACTGGTACAAACCTGATCAGAAAATTGAGTTCATTGTTTATATATATATATATATATATATATATATATATATATATATATATATATATATATATATATATCTATTATCCTGTACCTTGCGTCATCAATGGTGATTGTTGGGGTAGTTTTTTGTCCGAGGGTTGTTGTTCTTGAAGAAAAGATAATATACTGTTATAGTAGTATATTAATAACAATCATTCATTTAATTTTTATTTTAGCAAATTCCAACAAATTTTCCAGTCACTATGAATTAAATGATTTAAGTAAACGTTATATGTCATAAAAATAATTTTAAAAAATAATAAAACATTCACCTTACTATTATGTTTCAAACAAATCAAAACTATCAATAATGAGTCATAAGTCATAAGTAAATGACCAATCAAATTTACTTACATCCCATAAAAATTTTCGAAACAAATTTTATCTGAAAAGAAAAAAGCAATTATTTAGAGCATTAAACGATCTAATTTCTGATCTTTACTCATTCTTTTCATTACTTTTATTGCACATATTGAAGACTAAATCAAATGTTTAGAGAAGTAGATTTTCCAATAGGTTTTTCTTATTTATTTCAATGCAAAAATTATAATTCCCATTGTGACATGACCATACTCCTTTAGATCATAATTTAAACAAACTTGAATCATATTTGAATATGCTTGCAGATAAGTTTCAGCTTTTCAGGCCGAACGATTTTTGAGAGGATAATTTTCAAAGATTCTTCTTTTTTATATCTGTGTAATTATTCACCTAAAATGTAACCATACCCTACCTCAGGAATCATAATTTGAGCTAACTTGAAAAAAGACCCCAATTGAAATGCTTCACCACAAGTTTCAACATTTTTATATCCATATGGTTTTGAAAAAAATATATTTTTAAAGACATTTATCGTTTGTAAAAATTCACCTCTTATTCTTCTAGGGTTCGTGATTTTAACAAACTTTAAAAATCTTTACTCCTTAGGATACTTTCACTCAATGTTCATTCTTTTTAGTTAAATGGTTAAGGAGAAAAAGATTTTCAAAGACGGTTCTCTATTTATTATCTATTTATTATCTATTTATGTAAAAATTACACATCTCTTTGTGATCTGCCTTGCTTCCGAGGATCCTGATTTGAAAAAAAACTGCTTTCACGCAACTTTACGATTTTCGGGCTAATTTTCTGGTCTTAAGAAGAAACTTTTTAAAAACAATCCAACACATTTTTAAGAATTTTTATTATCTCTTCTTGAAAGAGAAGTTTGATTCTTTAAACAAATTTGATTTACAAGATACAGGGCTCGAAATCTCTAAAGTAAATAAGACTCGTGCATTGTTTTTGTTTGTAACATTAATCAAATATACCTTTAAAAGTCTGTTTATTTTTTTTCCCTTGCTTGGTTTTCTTTGAAAACTGTTTATCACACTTAATTATTTTGAAACCGTGTAAAATTCATTTGCAAAAATAACCAGACAATGGAGATATGTCTTCCTTATCATATGACAAGAAGAGAAAACACTATTGACTTATAGTACATAAAAGATTTGGAAAATAAAAACTATTTTTAGCTTATATTAAGCAGGTTGATAACAAACAGTAAGTAGTGAAATATTGTAAAATGGGTCGGACTTCAAAAATTCAGAGATTTGTTGATTTTAATTCTTTCTTATTTGGCTTATTCAGTGGCAGCTAAGCTACTGAAATAGTCATTTGTTTTTACGACTTTTGGTAAACCAGTAAGTAATATGCATTATGCCATATTCCTTCCATCTCATTATTACATGAGTTTTATGAGCAATTATCGTCAGAGTTCGTCCTACGTAACTTGAATACTGGAAAATATTCAATTACAATCTGTATGGAGACTTATAATTTACATCCCCTGATCAGTCCAAGAGGCACCGGAGCTGACAAGCACATACATTAATTTTTCACAATTTAAATTCTTTTGCCTTTAAGATGCTTTAAAACAAATGACTGTGGTCAAAGTTAGCCTGGTAGTTTTCAAGAAGAGAAAAAATCTAACAACAACGATCAAACTGGCATGAAAAGTTAAAAGAGTTAGTTTAGGGGATCTTGTATTTAAAATCTGAATTGATAAATAGTCAAATATGTACAAATTTAAATAACTTTGAAACCCTTCATGCCATACCATTTCTAGTGATGGCCCAGAAATTAAAGTTTGAACAAATTAAAACTATACCATCAGGATGATTGCAAACAATTTAAGGTATATCATAAATACCGGTATGCCCAGAGATGCTGCTCCAGTTCCAAGCTTTTTGGGGGATCAATACTACTACATTAAATTGGAAGGTACACGAGGATGCTTTCACACTTTTAAACTATCTGACCAAATAGTTTTTGAGATGGTTTTGAAGATTCATTCGACAAATCAGCTTAAAAAAGATTTTTACTGGTATATTGAACCTATGTAAACAAAAACAGGACACGAGCTTTGTTTACATAATAAAGTATTGTGAGCTCTGTATCGTGCTTTTAAAATGATGACTGACTCTCAAATTTCATTTGTAAAGCATTGTAAACAATAAAAAAAAAATGAACTTTGAAAACCATAACCATGCCCATTTAAGCAAATGATTGATATGCTTTGTCAAATACCATTATTGAACACATCAGATTTAGTCAGAAATTTTATCTCAGAAATCAATACCGGGATGTCGCTACATGTACAAAATATCAGAAGTTGTAGCATTGAAAAAGTTGAGAAAAAATATATATCTTAAGCTGACTTCCATTCATATCTTATTCCCAGCTTAAACAATTATGTATATTCTCAAAATTTTACTAACCAAAAGTTTTTTTTTTAAAAATTAAAAATTAAAAAAAATATCGAAGTTACAAAGTTGGTTAAAAAGACATCCACGGAAAAAACCCATTGTACCTGTACAAATGACCAAAATATAAAAGAGTTTAAACTTGATAAAATGTACAATGTGTAGTTGTTACATGTAAATTTACGTTTACAAAGAGTCGATCATGACATTGTTTACTTGTATCTCAACAACATTTTATCCACATAAAACAAAAGAATTGCGAAACAAACTTACATCGCCACAAATCGGAGGGAAGATACAAATCTTTGGGACATCCTGTGTCAGCCTTACAATCCACAGAGTCCATGTTATGAGTCTGCGCATTCAGTATTACGCATTCGTCTGTAAAAAGAAAACATACACCAGGAAATAGTATGGTAATCCAGACATCACTCAGCATATCCTGACCTCATTAAAACATTTTTGACATAGCATTGACATAGGTTTTGATTGGGTAATTAAGGGTTCTAGCCAGAGCTCTAGATACCTGCGATATTGATTCCAGAACAAACATATCAGTTCCGATACTTTCGCGTTGATACCCGAATGATATAAATTCCTCTCTGTGCAAAGTTATGAACTTGGTTTCTCCTGTGTGGATAAACTGACCTGGTATAGAATTTTTCACATCCGGTTTACAAATAACATTACGTTAATGTTTTGTCTAAATGTTAGCGTGTATGTATTTTTTATTTTAGAATTTATTGCAAAAAACTGTAAAGATATCAAACTAAAAGCAATATTTAATGATTTTTAGAATTGGTCATTTTTAAAAAAGTATATGAAAGTAATATTCCATGAAATAAATTGCCTTTACATCAATTTTATTTCAACGCGTTGGGTATCACTTATTATTTTTATCTTGAACTTTGTCATATATTTTATGACATTACCGTCGTTTTAAAGATGAATGAATTTTCCACTATATTTTTATTGAAATCTCACCGTCTTTAACTAGAATTAAGGAACATGGGGAATAAGCTGAGGCATATGCTCACAAAAGGCCACAACGTTATCATTGGCAGGTTTCAAATGACAATCCCGCATTCAGTATTATAGGCGTATTAACTTCAAATATTTCTTATTCCTTCGGATAATTTATCATGTCCGTGTACATAGAATAAAGAATTCCAATCTTTTGTCTTAAAGTTCATTGTTTATAAACCTTGTTTATAAAAAAAATAAAGATAACTTATTTATCAGTTTTCTATAAAACTATAAAATGACTAAGTGCATATGTTTAATTCATAATAACGCAATGTTTTTCTTTCTTTACGTCAAAATGACTAGTTTTTCGAATTTAAACAAAGTAAGCTAAGATATAAAAGATATTTACACCACAATTCATTAAAATCGGACAGTATTGCATAACATAATTTTGTCTTGGCCATTTGATGATCATCTTGAAAACTGAAGGAAGAAATTGTGTTTATTACCATAAAATGGGTCTCGGTATCATTTTTGGTAAAAATAAAAGAAAGATAGACATTTACCTGTTTAATCAGTAGACGTTCTTAAACAATTAGTGTGATGACCCGCTATTAAAAAAACTATAATCTAAATAACCAATTTTATTAGCATTTTCTTTCTAAGTTAGCAAAAACATATTTTGATGTCTTGATATCGATTAAATTTGAATTCAAGTTTTGGCAATACTGATTGCAAATGATTATACTTATGCTGAATAAATGTAATTATAATGGTTGTATGCCTCGGTTTCTTCCCCCATGTTCCTTATTGTTAGTATATTGTTGAAAATATTTCATTAATTGATAAACTTTGAAATTAAAAAAAACTCATTAAAAAAAACCCATCCAGATCGTTATAATCATAAAGTCTGTTGAAAAAAAAAATGTATTTACAGATCAGTGCGTTTCTCCGGAGCTATTTTACACTTCTCATTCATTTAGAGGCGTTGGTATAGAAGAAACGTCTGTACATGTGAAGAAGACATCAAAACAAAGAGATTTCTATAACATTTACTTGTTTCTCTACGTTAAGAATTGAGAAGGGGGTTGTATTGCTTGTAACTTTTAAAATATGTTGAAGTATGTATCATTGAAACAAATATATTTCCTATAATCGAAGTACAATGCAGGCAATGCAAAGTACAGGTATTTTCCCATCCCGGCCCAAGGAAAAAATGTTGGACCGAAAGAAGTAAACATAGAATGTGTGAGGAAATACAGTCAATACTTTACGATGTATTTTTTTTTACAACCCACACGGAGAAAAATGACTAAAATCACAATTTGTACGATGTAATCCAAGTACTCTATAACCGAATGGGCCACTTTTCGTTGTTACTTTATAACCAAGGTCGCGTCCTTAGATAGATAGATAGATAGATAGATAGATAGATAGATAGACACTGGTTGATCCAAAAGTAATGTCATACGATGCACCGCACTTCTTATTATCGCTGTATATAATAATAAATAAAAAATTTTATAACCCTTTTAATTCGAATTATAATTTCGTTGAATAATAAAAGACATTAATGTTTTTAGCATTATATATACATGACATAACTGTGTGATGAATTAAAGTCTTTTTTAAGGTGTTGAATTTTGGAATGAATTTCATGCTTCAGAATTTGAAAACGCTCCAAACAATATAATATTTTGAAACAGATATACTAGTAACAAAAACCTTTTTCTGTTTTAAAAAGAGGCCAATTGGCCTTAACGGTCATCTGAATACCATAGCCCGTACAAACACTTGTCGAATAAATATCTAATTAAGTTTCATTCTGGAGTAGACAAATTATAATGTTGTAATTATTACCACATCCCTGACTGAGATCTTTCAAAATCGGTCATGAAACCTAAACTATTAGCAAAAAAAAAAACAAAGATAATAATAGAGTGCATGACAAGAGGGGTGTGGAGCCATCTTGTACATTTGAGGATAAGAATATAAACGTTTCTTGAACTGGTTTAATTCTGCCCGAAACTGGCCAAAAACTTTCCCGAAAGATATAAAGGCAATAAATATGAGATTTATAATGTTGTTTGTTTGCAAATTATGCATACAAGAACAGGACAATGCGTTTTTAATTATCAAAACAGCTGTCGAACTGTGCATTATTTTTGCCTTATTTTGAAGATTTATAAAATTATGAATTCGGTATTACTTATAGGTGTGTGGGAATAAAGAACATGATTTAAAAAAAAAATATGGAATTTAACAGTATAGATCCATATTGCCTGCCCCCTTTAATAACCATGCATTCACCCCACCCCCACCCACATGTGTGGGATTAAAGATTTTCAAAAATTTAATACATTTTAACAATATGGCTATATTGGCCCCGCCCTTGGGCCTTAACCCCTAACCGAGGGGTCATGAATTTCACAATTTAGGTAGACAACTTCATGGACATCATAGCCATGCATATAGTTTTTTGTCAAATGTATATTGGAGTAGAGATGAAGATTTACCAAGAGTCAATACACTTTTACTATACGGACATATTAGTTCCATACCAGAGCCTATTATTTTTCAGAACCATTACCACAACTGCAAATATTACTTTAGCTTAGGTTCTAACGTTTGCCACCTAATTATATGAGTGGTAAATTAAACAGAACACAAACAGTCTCTGTATAATCAATGTACTATAAAGTTCAAAATTTTAAACGTGTTTCTTGTGAACTTAATACATATTTTCAACATTGGTTCTAGTATTGATGTGTGAAAAATAATTGTTGGTGTAATTTTAAAATGTCATGTTGCGATATTCTTAAGGTGGCTTTTTTACACATGTACAACATATATAACACAAAATATATCTTGTGCCATTTGAGGATATTGGTATTGAGTAGTATTGTTGCGTGAATACTAGGATGAGAAGAAGATTTTTGACAATTTTGCTTTTTTGCATATTTGGGCCCACCTGTGGCGCCCAAGGGCTGGTAGATCCATGAATTTCACAATTTAGATTCCTCTTACCATAGAGATGCGTCACACCAAAAAATGGAAACAATTGGTCATTTGGTTTTGAAGAAGAAGTTAAAAATGTAAAATTGTTAACGCACGACCGACGACGAATAACCCACTACGACGGACGAAAACAATAGCAATAAATCACCTGAGTTTACTCAGGTGCTCTAAAATCATAGGGAACGTAACCGTCTGTTTCGGATAACATCGCAGTATCATTTGTCTTTAGATCAAGTAATAAAAGGCTGCACTTGCAAATTGTGATACGTTGCATTTATTTTTTACTTCGATCGATAGAATTCATTTGAAAATGTTATAGAATTGATATATCAACCTAAAAGTGAGAGCAAGTGAACAGGGTACCCTTAATGCTGTACCATTATTTTAAAAAAGCATATATATACTAGAGTATCATGTTTTAATGAATAAATTAGAAAGTGGAACGTGATTCAGGCATGCAATCTCAAAATAACACTCAAACTAGTTTTAATTAATGATTTTTTTTACAAGAAAATAACACAATAGAACATATTTACAAATTCTCACTCACTTTCACACCCACACACTCACTCTCGTTAAAAAATTAAATGCATTAATCTAAACCACAAAAATTAAATTCCCTTCTTGACAAATACTAGACACCTAAATAACCTTAAACTATTAATGTTCAATTGTTAAACACACTTAGACAGTAACGTTAATATGATCAATATTGCCAAACATGTTCACTAGTCTAGAAACTTCTTGTCCACGTCCACTAGCGATAGTCCAACAAGTACATGTATCACTACAGGGTTCCATTTAGCTCAACCATCGACTTCTATATACGGACGCCTGCGCTGATGGTTTAATAACGACTTCCACAAGTCCACCCTCATCACTCTTTCTTGGACTAAAGTCCTAATGCTTATTGTGGTGTTGCGTGGTAGTGAAACACAATCCTTCCAGATCCACTCATGTACTACCTCGTGCTCATCGACCACTGTCACAACGCTACAAAGTCAATACTGATAAGTCAGCTGTATCAATGTGTACCGCGTATATACTCATATAGGCAATAACCATAGGCAACATTATTGTATGAATAAAGTATATACTATCTTACAGCTGTCTATTTTGATTCAAATAAATATACATGGTTTGTTTAAATCAATTATGGATATATTTAAATCCACTACCAGAAACTCACTTCCGTACAAAGCATTCAATTCACTTAAAAAATTGTTTAGAGAAACACAAATACAAAAGACACTTAAGTTATCGATAGAAATAAGGATGGGGTATTTTAACTTTCTCTCCACTGTTACACCTGATGTGTGTTCAGTAGAGCGAGAGCTCGCGAGCGCTCGCCAAAATTTGTGTTCCGTGTATAGGCGAGTTCTCGCGAGCACCCGCTATGTTAAACACATATCTTAGTGACAACGCAGGTAAGTTTTGTGAACGGTGGCAAAATTATATATTTAGAAATGACTCAAACAACAAAGTCTTACATTATTTGCAAAATAACAAGAATACATATCGAATGCACTGTACATTACTCACCAAGGTCTGTTTTCCGTGTTCGTGCTATGAAGTATATCAAGCAGCTAAGTATTTGCTGGTAGAAAAATCGTGGTCCTCTCTTGCATCACGACCGCATATTCGGGAAACAGTTCGATTCGACTACATCACATAGGATCACGTGTTTATTTACTACCAGCCGGTTTAAAAATATAGGGCCGTAAAGCTAGCCTGATATCTGTGATCGTTACTGAACAGATAGTCAGAAAACATCCACTTGGAAAGAAAATTATTACGAGCCTCATTGGTTAATACCCAAGCGGAAGTACATGTGACGTATAATTCATTCTTTAGACATCCATGCCCTCGAGCAGACGTGCATGCTACGGAGCTGTACTCGAAGCGAAGTATAGGAAAGGTAATTACAATTTTTAAATTTTATTGCCCGGGGGGCAGAACCTAGTTGGTTCTTTTAGGCCTAGGTGGCCGTTTTTGACCTAGGTGGTCAATATTTTCACATATCTGAGTGGTATGAATATTCTCTACTCTATAACCGAATGGGCCACTTTTCGTTGTTACTTTATAACCAAGGTCGCGTCCTTAGATAGATAGATAGATAGATAGATAGATAGATAGACACTGGTTGATCCAAAAGTAATGTCATACGATGCACCGCACTTCTTATTATCGCTGTATATAATAATAAATAAAAAATTTTATAACCCTTTTAATTCGAATTATAATTTCGTTGAATAATAAAAGACATTAATGTTTTTAGCATTATATATACATGACATAACTGTGTGATGAATTAAAGTCTTTTTTAAGGTGTTGAATTTTGGAATGAATTTCATGCTTCAGAATTTGAAAACGCTCCAAACAATATAATATTTTGAAACAGATATACTAGTAACAAAAACCTTTTTCTGTTTTAAAAAGAGGCCAATTGGCCTTAACGGTCATCTGAATACCATAGCCCGTACAAACACTTGTCGAATAAATATCTAATTAAGTTTCATTCTGGAGTAGACAAATTATAATGTTGTAATTATTACCACATCCCTGACTGAGATCTTTCAAAATCGGTCATGAAACCTAAACTATTAGCAAAAAAAAAACAAAGATAATAATAGAGTGCATGACAAGAGGGGTGTGGAGCCATCTTGTACATTTGAGGATAAGAATATAAACGTTTCTTGAACTGGTTTAATTCTGCCCGAAACTGGCCAAAAACTTTCCCGAAAGATATAAAGGCAATAAATATGAGATTTATAATGTTGTTTGTTTGCAAATTATGCATACAAGAACAGGACAATGCGTTTTTAATTATCAAAACAGCTGTCGAACTGTGCATTATTTTTGCCTTATTTTGAAGATTTATAAAATTATGAATTCGGTATTACTTATAGGTGTGTGGGAATAAAGAACATGATTTAAAAAAAAATATGGAATTTAACAGTATAGATCCATATTGCCTGCCCCCTTTAATAACCATGCATTCACCCCACCCCCACCCACATGTGTGGGATTAAAGATTTTCAAAAATTTAATACATTTTAACAATATGGCTATATTGGCCCCGCCCTTGGGCCTTAACCCCTAACCGAGGGGTCATGAATTTCACAATTTAGGTAGACAACTTCATGGACATCATAGCCATGCATATAGTTTTTTGTCAAATGTATATTGGAGTAGAGATGAAGATTTACCAAGAGTCAATACACTTTTACTATACGGACATATTAGTTCCATACCAGAGCCTATTATTTTTCAGAACCATTACCACAACTGCAAATATTACTTTAGCTTAGGTTCTAACGTTTGCCACCTAATTATATGAGTGGTAAATTAAACAGAACACAAACAGTCTCTGTATAATCAATGTACTATAAAGTTCAAAATTTTAAACGTGTTTCTTGTGAACTTAATACATATTTTCAACATTGGTTCTAGTATTGATGTGTGAAAAATAATTGTTGGTGTAATTTTAAAATGTCATGTTGCGATATTCTTAAGGTGGCTTTTTTACACATGTACAACATATATAACACAAAATATATCTTGTGCCATTTGAGGATATTGGTATTGGGTAGTATTGTTGCGTGAATACTAGGATGAGAAGAAGATTTTTGACAATTTTGCTTTTTTGCATATTTGGGCCCACCTGTGGCGCCCAAGGGCTGGTAGATCCATGAATTTCACAATTTAGATTCCTCTTACCATAGAGATGCGTCACACCAAAAAATGGAAACAATTGGTCATTTGGTTTTGAAGAAGAAGTTAAAAATGTAAAATTGTTAACGCACGACCGACGACGAATAACCCACTACGACGGACGAAAACAATAGCAATAAATCACCTGAGTTTACTCAGGTGCTCTAAAATCATAGGGAACGTAACCGTCTGTTTCGGATAACATCGCAGTATCATTTGTCTTTAGATCAAGTAATAAAAGGCTGCACTTGCAAATTGTGATACGTTGCATTTATTTTTTACTTCGATCGATAGAATTCATTTGAAAATGTTATAGAATTGATATATCAACCTAAAAGTGAGAGCAAGTGAACAGGGTACCCTTAATGCTGTACCATTATTTTAAAAAAGCATATATATACTAGAGTATCATGTTTTAATGAATAAATTAGAAAGTGGAACGTGATTCAGGCATGCAATCTCAAAATAACACTCAAACTAGTTTTAATTAATGATTTTTTTTACAAGAAAATAACACAATAGAACATATTTACAAATTCTCACTCACTTTCACACCCACACACTCACTCTCGTTAAAAAATTAAATGCATTAATCTAAACCACAAAAATTAAATTCCCTTCTTGACAAATACTAGACACCTAAATAACCTTAAACTATTAATGTTCAATTGTTAAACACACTTAGACAGTAACGTTAATATGATCAATATTGCCAAACATGTTCACTAGTCTAGAAACTTCTTGTCCACGTCCACTAGCGATAGTCCAACAAGTACATGTATCACTACAGGGTTCCATTTAGCTCAACCATCGACTTCTATATACGGACGCCTGCGCTGATGGTTTAATAACGACTTCCACAAGTCCACCCTCATCACTCTTTCTTGGACTAAAGTCCTAATGCTTATTGTGGTGTTGCGTGGTAGTGAAACACAATCCTTCCAGATCCACTCATGTACTACCTCGTGCTCATCGACCACTGTCACAACGCTACAAAGTCAATACTGATAAGTCAGCTGTATCAATGTGTACCGCGTATATACTCATATAGGCAATAACCATAGGCAACATTATTGTATGAATAAAGTATATACTATCTTACAGCTGTCTATTTTGATTCAAATAAATATACATGGTTTGTTTAAATCAATTATGGATATATTTAAATCCACTACCAGAAACTCACTTCCGTACAAAGCATTCAATTCACTTAAAAAATTGTTTAGAGAAACACAAATACAAAAGACACTTAAGTTATCGATAGAAATAAGGATGGGGTATTTTAACTTTCTCTCCACTGTTACACCTGATGTGTGTTCAGTAGAGCGAGAGCTCGCGAGCGCTCGCCAAAATTTGTGTTCCGTGTATAGGCGAGTTCTCGCGAGCACCCGCTATGTTAAACACATATCTTAGTGACAACGCAGGTAAGTTTTGTGAACGGTGGCAAAATTATATATTTAGAAATGACTCAAACAACAAAGTCTTACATTATTTGCAAAATAACAAGAATACATATCGAATGCACTGTACATTACTCACCAAGGTCTGTTTTCCGTGTTCGTGCTATGAAGTATATCAAGCAGCTAAGTATTTGCTGGTAGAAAAATCGTGGTCCTCTCTTGCATCACGACCGCATATTCGGGAAACAGTTCGATTCGACTACATCACATAGGATCACGTGTTTATTTACTACCAGCCGGTTTAAAAATATAGGGCCGTAAAGCTAGCCTGATATCTGTGATCGTTACTGAACAGATAGTCAGAAAACATCCACTTGGAAAGAAAATTATTACGAGCCTCATTGGTTAATACCCAAGCGGAAGTACATGTGACGTATAATTCATTCTTTAGACATCCATGCCCTCGAGCAGACGTGCATGCTACGGAGCTGTACTCGAAGCGAAGTATAGGAAAGGTAATTACAATTTTTAAATTTTATTGCCCGGGGGGCAGAACCTAGTTGGTTCTTTTAGGCCTAGGTGGCCGTTTTTGACCTAGGTGGTCAATATTTTCACATATCTGAGTGGTATGAATATTCGGCCTAGGTGAGCCGTAATTGTTAAAAAAAATAAAATAAAATAAGTTATTGGAATGAACCTAGGTGGTTTACCGAAAAAAATATGTGTAAAGCTATTGCATGACATATAACCTTTTAGTGAAGGGGGTAGCATATATATAAAGAATAGCTTTGAGACACGTTTGCAGATTCTCGAGGCGGCAAGCTGCACGTGCGGTTTATGATTTTGTTAGCTAGACCAGATGATGCATGATAAATAAATTGAAGTTTGAACTGGTTTGTCCATCATTAAGTTCGTATTAAGAATTTACATGACTATATTTGAACATATGTTAGTATAATATATCTATCAAAAAACCGAGATAACTGAGTTAATAAGTTATATTAGAGTTATCCCGCTTGATGCATACATGCGTCATATTTATTTTTGTATACATTGGTTATAGATGGTGCAACCTACTATCTTACGGAAGAGACATTCATTGAAGGGGTTGAAGCTCTTACCTGTCATTAAGAAGGTCAGAGGAGGAAGGCCAGAGGGTCTGAAAGAATTTGCGCGCATGTCTAAGGAAAAAAAGACAGACGTCTTAGAGTTGGATCAGATAGAGAATATAGTCAACTCATTGACAGGTGAAAACATGATTGAGCTGTTGGAACTAGCTGGTAGGGGTTAAGTTTCTTAAATAATTATTGAAGTGGTTATGTGATGGTTGGAAATTAAAGCTTTAAATCTTTTCAAGAGTTATTAACCTATGATATGCAAATGTTGTGATTAATATTGGTATCTTTAGAAAGAATTTGTTGTGATATAAACTTTCATTTTATTAAAACAGGAAGAGATATTGATGTGAACGAGGCAAGATGGTTATTGCATTGCTTGATAATTTTTGCAAATGAAGTGGGGCAACCAAGAGGCCAGGCATTAGATGATTCAACGGTATGTTTTATATATGTATATGCTAATGCACATGAAACAATTCATACATGCAGATAAATACCGGTACATATACATGATATACATCTGGAATTTTGAAATTATATATGAATACCTAATTTTGCCCTTACATATAAAGCAAATATGCGGTATGATATTTTAAAAGAGTGTTATAACATCATATGTTTAGGACCCTAGCACTAGTGCATCCACAGGGGGAAGCAGTACACCAGTACCTTTAGAAACTGCAGGACCTTCAAAAAAAAGGAAGCATGATGTTGATACAACCTTGGAGGAGAGGGTTTTGTCTTTGGAGAAAACGTCAAAGTGGGAGATGGTCCAGGAGCTTAAAGAGAAGGTGAGGACACTATGCCTACAGGATGATCCAAGCAATGCTTTAATCCTGCTGACTCTTGATGAACTGTCTAAAGCGGCTAGGAAATTAAACCATGAAGAGGCTGACATGTTTGAAGAGTTGTACAGGCAAGCCAACAGATATTAGTCAAAACTTCAAATTTCTAATCTGTGTTTGTCTGTGTTAGGTGGGAAAGTAGCAGATGCAATTTCGAAAGCAATTTCTAAGTGTTTGAAAGATAAACCTGAAACCAAAGC
Source organism: Magallana gigas (assembly GCF_902806645.1). Lineage (NCBI taxonomy): Eukaryota > Metazoa > Mollusca > Bivalvia > Ostreida > Ostreidae > Magallana > Magallana gigas. Next base: position 11,827,730 of record NC_047564.1, on the reverse strand, counting down.
TGAGAGTAAGAATGAATATGTTGAAACACAAAAGCGACCAGAGTCCCCGTTGAATGGTTTATATCCTTGTCAACCTTCTTTGTATCCTATGATGCCCGGCATGTATCCCAATTTGTTCAATATGGGGGGGGGGGGTATAATGGATATGGAAACCAAGGTTATCGAGGGGGTAGACAAGGCTATAGGCCTTACCGTCCTAAGGGTCCTTGCCTTGTTTGCAACAGCAATATGCATATGATAAATGATTGTGAGAAAATGAAGTTGGCTAAAGGAAATAAGTAGATGAGATCATAATGTTCATATTTTTGTTCTTGATACAGCAACATGTATGATATTTTTCTCAGATATAGATGTGTATAAATGATATTTTACAAATTGTAAAGCTATTTGTTTAAATATTTTTTCTATTAGTGAAGTTTTGTTTGATATAAACTGTCATGTTTGCAGATGTAGTTGTACTATAAGAATAAATTCTTTTGTCTTGTAATCCGAGGGACACTGACGCCCTAGTGATTCGTCACGTGGATTGCAGGCGAAGAATTCTTTCTTCAGGTGAAATTAATGCTGGTTGCATTGTTGGAAATTTACATTATATCAAATAATTATAATTTTACAGAAAATGAAGTTTGCTCCAGAAGTTTTATCCTTCATGGGGGTTCCATCTTGGGAGTTAAATAGTGGTTTCAATCCGATGAATATGAATATTAGTGACCAACCAGCATGGATTACACTTGAAGGGAGAATTGCTTCGCCTGCAACCCATTCCCCTCGAGCAGAGGAAGTAATTAATGGCGATTTACATTTTGATATTAACACTTTACCAATAAGGGATAAAAATAACTTCATTTCTGGTCAGATTCATTCATTTGTACCGGAATGGGAGTGTATTATGGATAAGATTTCATCAATAACAACGGAGTTTTAAAATGGATAAAGAATGGTGTCAATGTCTTTGATTTCTTTAAATCATATAAAGGAAATTTTAAGGGAAAATATTACAATTCGAATGTGCCTCCCAAACATTATGCACCCAACTCTAGCATTTGCAAACAGTACTCTGATTTTATTGTCAAGGAATTAATGGATAAGATTCAATGTGGAGCCATAAAACTTTTAGGTAGAGTGGGTGAGTGTCAACCCCCAAGAGTGGTTATGCCTCTTACTGTAGAACCAAGTAAGCCACGTGCACGTCTTTGTCATGATGAACGTTATATTAATTTATGGATCTGCCTTTTCGGTTAGAGACACTGAAAGATATTCATTGTTTGGTAGATAAGAATGCTTTGTTGATCACGCGTGATGAGAAATCGGGTTACAGTCACATGAAAATTGATGAAGAGTCTCAGGAATTTTTTGGTATTCAGTTTGGAGGATTTTTCATGGTGTATTTAACATTACCATTTGGTTGGAAGGCTTCAGCCTTTATTTACCAATCCATAGGTATGGGTGTTACCTCTTATCTTAGGACATTCTCTGTGCGTAACTCTCTGTACATAGATGATAGGTTTGTTGCTACTAGGGGATCTGATTCTGTAAATGATGTGAAAGTTCATGAGGAGGCTAGGAGGTTGGTATATGGTTTAGTTGAACTGTTGACAAGGTTGGGTTATACCTTAGCATCGAGTAAATGTTCTTTAAATCCTTCAAGTTGTAAGAGGTATTTGGGTTTTTTAGTTGATTCAGTTAGGGAAGCTTACATATTACCAGATGATAAAAAAGCAAAATTCATAGATCTTCGAGAATCAGTTTTAGAAAGAAAGGAAGTAGATGTCAAGACATTGCAAAGATTTACTGGAAAGTGTATTTCTATGAGTTTGGTAATCCCAGGATCTAAATTGTTCTGTAGGGAAATAAATGCTGGAATTTTCAAGGTTTGAAAAATAGTAGGTCTGTAAAAATTTCTGGATCCCTAAAAGAGGAAATTGAACATTGGAGATTTGTAGATAAGTGGCAGGATTGTTCTAAATGAAGATTGGAATTTCACAAAACAATATCAATGTATACTGATTCTTCTGGATTTAGATATGGTGCATGTGTAAGATTGGGGGAGAAAGACTTAGTATTAGGAGATTATTGGTCAGAAAATGATACAAGGCCAATACATGTTAAGGAGGCAGATGCAATCCTGAGGTCTTTGTTATCTCTTAGTAGTATGGTGCAAGATTCACGAGTGGATGTATACACAGACAGCATGGCTGTTATTGGTTCTTGGAGTAGTCAGGGTAAGAGATGTAAAGAGCTTAACGATATCATAAAAGATGTTTTTCAGTTTATTGTTGCAAAAAATATTGATTTACGCTTAACATTTGTGTCCTCAAAGTTGAATGAGGCAGATAAACCTTCTAGAATCCTAAGTGCAGCAGACACTATGCTTAGCCAAAAGGCATGGTTGTTGGTAGAGACAGCATATGGTCCACATTCAATAAATTTACTGACACTAGATTCAAATACAATGGGTTCAAAAGAGGGTATGCCTTTAAAAACATTTTACACCTTGTGCAACTCCTCTATTAGCAGGTATTAATGTCTTTTGTCAAGATATTAGAAAGGAAATCAACCCCTATGTTTTTCCTCCCTTTGGATTGATCTTTCCTATTATTTGTTTACTCGAGCAGCAAAAGGTCATGTGTACGATAATAGTTCCTATGATGGACCCTTACCTATATGGTGGCCAAAGTTGTTAGCTAATTCTATAGGGTCATTTTGTATTGGTGTAAACGGTGAAAAAGAAATAATTAAGATTCCATCTAAGAACGGTTTTGTGTTGGATAATTTAGATTTGAGGTGGCCGTTGTTTGCTTTTAGGGTTTTATTTGTGTGACTTATTTGAAGTTATTTCTACATCTGGTTTTTATTGCAGGATAATCCAGGACTAATTGAAATTGACTGGGACATAATAGATAGGAGGCTTTTGGAACTGGACGGGAAAATTGTTACTTCTTTAAAGTGTAAAAAAAGAAACAGTCTTGTAGAATCTTTTCTTTGATTTTTAAAAGCATCCCCTGGGTCTCCAACTTTATTGTCATGCACTCCAAATGATATCCGGAGGTTTTTAGTTTGGAAAGATCTAAAGGGAAAGACTACAATCCATAAGATAGATTGTGAAAAGTTAGGTTTGAAAGGTGATTTTGATTGTGGTTGTCCTAAAAGACTTGCTTCAGGAACAGTAGAAAATTTAATTCACCAGTTGAATAACATTTTTTATGAATTTGGGCGTGGAAAGATATGGGATGTATTGCTTTCAAATGGAAACCCGGCAGCTTCACCTATGGTGAAAGAATACCTCAAGTTAATTAGGGAGGAGCAAGCAAAAGCACACGTATTACCAAAACAAGCAAAACCAATGTTCTTATCAAAAGCCATATTTATAAATAGAGAATTAGATAGATGTAATTTGACTCTCAAAGAAAAATTTGTTTTGATTCGAGATCAAGCATGGATAAAAGTTCAGTTCTTTGCAGGTGACAGGGCTGGTGATTTGTCCAATGTAGTTTCTCAGGAGGTCAAGATTCTAGAGGATGGTTCTGGTTTGGTATTCCAGCATACATTTTGTAAAACATTAAGGGGTGAAAAGGGAAAGAACAATTCTTTTGTAATAAAAATGTGTGAAGACATAGTGGTATGTCCGGTCAAGGGTTTGTTAGATTATCTTATATTAGCCAAAAAATTGAAGGTGGATCTTTGAAAGGGATATTTGTATAGAATTGTGTCAGAGAATGGAAGGGTTTTAGATAAAAATGTTAGTTACTCTGTAGTTTATGAAAGACTGTTATATTATCTTTCAACTTTAGGTATTTACGAGGGCGAAACACTTCATAGTTTCAGAGCTGGTTGTGCAATTACAATGGCTTTGTCAGGATCTGCTGAAAATGTAGATCAGGTGATGAGACACATTGGTTAGTTTGGCAAGTCAAGCGCAGAGTATTATAGTAGAATGCATACAATGATCGATTCAGGTGTTGTTGCTACAAAGTTAGCAGAATCTGTATTTCAGGGAAATGGGATTGAATCTCAGTATAAAGGAAAGGCAGATTATGATTCTTTGAGTAAAGCCTTTCAGTGAAGAATGGAACATTTAATGATAATGTATGTGAGTGTGATTAATGCTGATGGAGGATGTTATTTGTCTTCCTTTGTGACCATATTTGAAGGACAAAATCATATATGAAACAAAGATTATGTTTATTTAAAGAGCATATTTGAAAAATAAATGAACATTGGGAAATTATATGATGTACTTTATCATATACATATTATATTTCATTAGATGATTTATTATATTTCATTTATGTTGATGTGGTGATAAAAATTAAAATTTGTTATGTTCATAAAAATGTTTGTTTTCTTTTGCGTATTGGGAGAAGGTTATTATTTTCTGTAGGCTAATGAACTGAAGGGGCATGTATGATTGATGAACTGCAAAGGTTTTATGCCCAAAACTTAAACATGATCTGAATGCGGGAGGGTATTAAACACTGAGGATAGGGTAAGAGTCTCATTGGTTAATACCCAAGCGGAAGTACATGTGACGTATAATTCATTCTTTAGACATCCATGCCTGGTTTGTCGATATGTATACAGAGGATGGAGTTAGGAATTTTATAAGGATTATCTTTGTAAAACTGTCTACCCACCCACCCACCCTCTCATACTTGCCAACTGACCCGATTTCGTCGGGTCACACCCGATTTTTCAACCCTTCACCCGATTATTTTTTATGACCCGGCGGGTCATGCTTTTCACCCGATTTTTATCGAACAACCCGAAAATCTCTCGATTTCCGGATTTGGTTCGTAAATTACGTTGCGCGTTTGACTTCCAGTTATGAACTGGATCTACGTAACCAGTCTGGGCGGACTCCGAAAACGGAGTAAACGGAAGTGATTTCTCAAAAGAAAAAATACTCCGAAAAAGGAGTTCGGCGCATGCGCAGTTAATCAAAATATCCCATTTTTACGTGAAAACAGGGCACTTAGGAAAATTATTATTTTTTTTTTTATAACTGTTTTTATTACCCCAGAACATGTAAGAGTATTCTTATAGCCGAGGTTGGGGAGCCTTGGAGTCTATAAGTTAACATTATATATACTGAAAAAAATTTTGAAATGGGGTGTTTTTACAAATAACATCATTCATACACCCACTCATTCAGTTGCATGTATATGCTCATTACTCTACATCATAATCAAGTACAAAAAATCAGCATTTTACAGTAAACAAAAATAAATTACTTTGTAATATCTAAGATCATAGGGGCAAAAGGCTTAAAATCAACAATCATTATTAAAGGACAACCTCGCCCATCTTACATGAAATTTCTCTAATTCACAATTTTTCGTGTAAATAAATTTTTCACATTTGTAATAATAAAGTATTTCACGTTTGATTCCAGTAAAGGAGGGTAATTCTTTTCTACTCCTTTTTCTATATATATGTCTCTTTACAATACATATTATTATATTGAAAATGTTATAATATTTGTAGTATCTACCAAATATAACATCTATTTTGTTCAATGGTATATCTAATTCAAATTCGTCCTTCATCCAAACTAGTAAATTATCCCAGATTTCACTCACATTTTCACATTCCCAAAAAAGATGACAAATAGTTTCTGCATTACATCTACAAAATGTATATAACTCTGATTCAACTATTCCTATCTTACATAAATAAGTATTAGTCGCAATAATTCGATGTACAATCCTGTATTGAAACCATCTTAATTGTACGTCGTTAGTTATTTTGAAAAATAATAAGTTTTGTCTTTTCCACCATATGTTATTTACATTCATGTCTAGTTCCTTTTCCCATTTCAATTCTGATTTTGGTTTATACCATTTCTCATCAATAAAAATATCATAAAAGTCTCTTGAGCCTTGTTTATTTTTCCTAATTATCCGTAAAAATTCTGGATAATATGGAATATTTTGAAGAATAGTTTCTGTATCATAGTTTAACCGTAACTTTTTAATACAATCTACAATTCCTAAAAAATGTGTAAACGGAGGTTTAATATCATATTGGTTACAGAATTGTTCGTATTTCATTATTGTACCATCATTGTTGAAAAAATGTAGTATTTGATGTACACCTTTTAAAAACCATTGCTTATAAAAGACATATTTGTTATTAATACATATAGACTCATTAAACCATATCGGGCTTAAAATAGATAATTCACTGTCAGTACATTTTCTAAGTTCAAAAAATGACAAAAAAACATCTTTCCAAAATAGATTTTTACAAGTTTTTGACAGTTGATATAGTATTTGTCTTCCAACAATTGTCATATTTAAAATATTTGGAAAGGTACTTGTTATCAAGTCTTTCCAACTTGACTGACAAGCATCATTAAAAAATCTGCGTATCCAGGTGATTTTCAAGCTTTTGCAAAAAGAGTCAAGACATATCATTCTTAGCCCACCCTTTTCATAACTTTGAATAATGCCACTTTTGGCTACTCTTGATGTTTTTGAATTCCATATGTAATTATAAAAAATTGTTTCAATTTCCTTTATATGTTTTCTTGGAGGATTAGGAAGACTTATTAAGAGATGCGTAATTTTTGGAAGAATCAAATTTTTAATTACTGTGATACGTCCTGCTGTATATAGCATTCTTCTAGACCATGCGCTTATTGATAGTTTCATTTCATTGATTTTTGGTTTAAAGTTTAACTCGTACATATATGTATTATCTAAGTTTACACAATAAGTAATGCCTTAAACTGTAAATGGTTCCTGAGACCAGTTAACTTTTTCAAAATCCTTGAAATATTCATTTGATTTGTTTGATAAGGGTCCTATTTTTACACACTTAGTTTTATCATAATTAGGTTTTAGTCCTGAGTATTTTGCATATTCATTAACTAAAGAAAGTGCTGTCTTAATTGAATTTTTCGAACCTTTTAATAATAACACTGTGTCATCTGCGTATTGTAGTAATTTATATTCTTTGTTCATTACACTAATCCCTTCAATTAATATGTTGTTTCTTATCATAAGGCCCATTATTTCCGCACAAAGTATAAAAATATATGGTGATATTGGGTCCCCTTGTCTACATCCCCTGCCCATATTAAAAAATTCTGAAAATATACCATTTTGTATCACACAAAGTTTTGCATTATTAAATAAAGTTCTTATTGCATTTTGGAAATTCTCACCAAAATTAAAAAATGTTAAAACTTTAGAAATAAATTTCCAAGAGACTGAGTCAAATGCCTTTTCAAAATCAAGTATGAGAATTAGACCTGGGGTATTAGTTTCATTGCAGTAATGTATAATATCATAAAGTAGTCTGGAATTCTCCCCGATATATCTCCCTGCTAAAAAACCTTTTTGATTTTCGTGGATTATGTCAACAAGAATGGGCTTCATACGGTTAGCCAGGACACTTGATAATAACTTATAGGTTACATTAAGAAGTGAAATTGGCCTCCAATTTTTAAGATATTCTCTGGGTTTTTGTCCTTTTGGTAGGATTGAAATGATTCCTTGTGTTTGTGAGTGAGAAAGGATACCAGAATCAAGACTACATTTAAAGGAATTAAATATATAAGATCCAATATCAGACCAAAAAAATTTAAAAAATTCTGCTGTAAATCCATCTGTTCCTGGTGATTTATCATTTTTAAATAGTTTTAATGCCTCTAATATTTCCTTTTTAGTTATTTCTAATTCTAATTTATTTCTCATAGTTTCTGTAACTTTTTTTACATCCTTTTCCATAATTACTTCTTGAAGATTTACCTCCTCAAGTAAATGATCTTTATTCTCATACAATGACTTATAAAATTTTTTTACTTCATGTAAGATTTCATTTTGATTATTGATCTCTACTCCTTGGTCATTTATTAGCCTAGATATGTTTTTATTTATATAGTTTCTTTTTTCAAGTGCAGCAAAATATTTAGTAGGTTTTTCTCCTTCCTCTATCCATTTGCAATGACTTCTTATTAGTAGTCCATTAAGTTCATATTTTCTTATATCTTCCAACTCTGTTTGAAGTTCATTTAATAAATCTGAATAAAGTTGTGAAGGGCACATGTCATACATTTCTTGTAGAGCTTTAATCTGAATGATAGAATCTTTTTTCTTATCTTTTCTTTCTTTAGCTTTAAGTGATGAATAATATATGGATAAGCTTCTGATTTTCATTAGCAATACATCTAAGAATAAATCTTTGTGGATATATAATTCCGCATCAGGCCCTGGCACGTACGGAGGCCTTGTATATTCAAAAACTGTGTCATTAATAATTTCTTTGATTTTCAATATATATTCTTTGTCTCTTAACAAAGAGTTATTGAATCTCCAGAATCCTCTACCTCGTTCGAAGTCATTAATCTTAAATTCAATATTAATTATTGAGTGATCTGTTCTATAACCTGGAATAATCTTAACATTTCCTAAAATTGACATTAACTCTTCAGATATGAGAAAATAGTCTAATCGAGCTTGTTTTGTGGGATTTCGACGAGTCCAGGTAAATTTTTTTGAAGTTGGGTTATTTACTCTCCAGGGGTCTACAAGATTGAATTTATTTTTAAGATTTTGTATTTCTATCCTATTTTTGGGGTTGTTTTCTTTGACATAATTATGGCAATCTAACATAAAATCTTGAACTACATTCCAGTCTCCACATAAAATAACAAATTCGTTACCAAATTCTTCTATAATATTTCCAACATTTGAGTAAAAATCTTGATCATCTCTATTTGGTCCATATAAATTAACCAAAGTTATATTATATTTATTATCTACTAACATATTGGTAATAATAAAGTTTCCATTGGAATCAGATTTTGTTGAAGATATTTTAACTTCTACATTATTGTTCATAAGTATTAGTGTTCCTCTAGCATCTGTTCTACCTGCACTCATCAAAATATCATGTCCCCACTGGGCATATACTGAACTCTTTTCATTCTCTGTACAATGGGTATCTTGGAGACAATAAATGGAAGATTTTAAATCTCTAAGGTAATTAAAAACATCCTTTCTTTTCTTACTATCATTTAGCCCCCTGCAGTTTACAGACGTTATACTAAAATATGACATAATATAAAGTTGTTAAGTTTGTGTTTGAACATGCTACATATACACACACAACATTCATGCTTAAAAAACCAAAAGCTTCCGGGTTGTGCATCTACTTACACCAAAACAAAAAACAAAAAAAAATTGAAAAGTTTCAAACAAGAATGTGAGGTAGGTTTATAATAAGCTTTGTATAGCCACAAAAAACCTCTTGTGTTACATATATACGGAAAATAGGCTAATAAGGCTACCTGTAGGACTCATTAATAATAATGGTCTATCACTATGTTAACTATACTATGTAACTATATGTACCTGTAGGACTCATTAATAATAATGATCTATCACTATGTTAACTATACTCAGTCATCCTTGGTAGGGGATCCATTTGTCTTCACTCTTTCTACGGCACTGGAGAATTACATCATCTTTTGTTTCTATGATCCGAGTCTTCAAGTTTTTTTCCCTCCTCAGTTTGTATGCTTTGCTGGCTAGCTCGCTACGTTTTTTTTCAGGTGATTTACGAGGTCTGTCCGAATTGCCATACCTTTCGGAAGAGTTGTAACCCTGGCGAGATGGAGGATCAGGTTTCGGTCTGCCATTTTTGCGAATTTCACAATGATTGCCTCCGGCGCACTCGGTTTATACGTATTAGATGGGTTCTTTGGAATCCTATGCGAATTCTGTATTATGATATCCTTGGCTTCCGAAACCCCAAGAGTTGACTCCAGACAATTGAGGACAACTTCAGTTGTATCTTCTTTATCCACTTTGGGTAGGCCATAGAACAGCAAGTTATATTTCCTCGAACGATTTTCTTGTTGGTCTATATATCTTTGCAGCTCTTCTACTTGATTCTCCAACTCTGTAATTTTTTCCTCTTGTGGCCCTATTTTCTCAGACTTCATCTGTTCGAGGTCAGTGATTCTCAGGTTCTGGTCATCTAGGGCTTTCTCTACTTTTGACAATTTCGTGCTTACATTTGATATCTTTTCCCCTAGAGACTCGAGGTTTGCATTCATGGACGTTTCCAACTTCTTAATCAGCTTCGTAAACAGCGTTTTTAAGTCCTTGTTAGACACCTCCTCACTGTCATCTACCTCCTGTGCTGCCTTAGGACTAACGTCTTTCTCTTTCTCTTTATCGCTCTTCGTGCGTCCCATTTCGAATTTCCTCTGCCAGTTTCGAATATACTATATACATGTACGCTTTGGAACCCCCAAGACCATGAATTATCACTGGAATGTCATTTATGATTGCTTAGCAAAGTTTCTGTTGAGTCCCACACGTTTTAAACATATTTGTCATCGAAATAAAACCTCACCTTTCTTCCCCCGAAAAATTCATGCCATTTTCGGCGCGCACCAAACCGGAAGTCTTAGGAAAATTAATAGTGCAAAGCGGATTATTCATATGCAGGTCTGAAAATACGTTTAAATGCTTTATAAGACATGTTTCAACAGAATGTATTTGGCAAAAATATACGTTCGTTGGGCAAATCAAATTTTATTTGTTGTCAAAGTTGGTCAATTCTGTTTCCGATGACGAAGCCAATAAAGTGAATTAATTAATGTTTTTTCCATGATTTCACTATTATTAAAGATAATTTATGTGCTTGGGTGTGAAATACACTATTACTGTAGTTTTTTTAAACCGTTTGTAGTCATTACACCGTTCTTTTGATCACGGGCTGACTCGCCAAGTCGGCACTTCTTAAAACCTTGTATACATCGTAATTTTGTCGTACTTTAAAAAAAAACATCATCTATATTAAAGGCTTGAATACTTACATTAGTGCAACATTTAATTTTCAATTTCCATACTTCCAAGTCTTTATTTGAAGTCTGATTTTCTTATCTTATAACTCCTGGTCGACCACGTATGAGTTTTAATATTTCTATGTATTTTTCCTGTTGTTTACCGAAACATTTCCACAGTTTTTTCTGGTATAATTTTAAGATTAATCATTTCTGAGTCGTTTCCATATTTTTTTCACGCTTCTGAAGGATTTTAATCTATTTTTCAATCACGTTTTTACGGGAAAGGGAGGCAACTCTCCATTATTTACATTAGCTACAAAACGGAAGTTGAGAAAATCGCAATGCATGACGGTGCCAAATACTCCGTTTTCGGAGTTTACTCCTTTTTCGGAGTCCGCCCAGACTGGTAACGCGTAAACAATGCCGATGGCTACAACAGACACATTAAGTGTAATTATTATCGTGAGTTGTTTTGACTAAGCGAAGGTTTAAATCATTAAGTGTGATGGCTTCCAATAAGAAAAGGTCTTCATCGGGGCCAGCGGAATCAAAACCAACAAAAGGAAAACGATATTTTTGTACCTATCAACATATCTGGGAAAATGAATTCCCATAGGTAAAACAAAATAATCGAGTACAAAACGAGGCTTTTGTGTTCTATGAAACGCACATTTGAATATTGGATTTTGTGCCCAAAATGATCTGACTAAACATTAAAAAACGCTAAGTCATGTAATACACAAAATCTTCCAAGTCACTTATAACTTTCATGCCATCATTTACAGAGTTCAAAAGCAAGGTTAATGTAGCAGAAACTCTTTTTGCATTTTTTTTAAACTGAACACAAGCTACCATTTTCTGTGTCAGATCACTTTACAAAATTCAAAATCAGCAACTGTTGGTTAAAACAGAGACATAAATAATGTTATTTATGTCTCTGGTTAAAATGCTTCTTTGCAATAAAGTATTACACATAAATTTTAACACATATTTCTATTGTATATACCTATGAAATATATGGTAAATATTTCGTGAATGTCGTAACGCGCTATGACCAGATTTTTTACTTTCCAAATCTGGTCATGACCAGATTTTCACATGTTGGAGGTTGGCAAGTATGCCCTCTGTAGAAGTCAAAAGGGGGTGAAGTATGTTGATATAAAATTGGCATATGGTATGCATCTATTTGCATGTAGTGTACATATATACTATGAAATGATTTATTTTAAAGGAAAAATGCAAAAGATGCAATGCATAATATCATCCTACATTCAGATTTAAATCCTTGCAAAGGTTTTATGCCCAAAACTTAAACATGATCTGAATGCGGGAGGGTTTTAAACACTGAGGATAGGGTAAGGTAAAGCTAGGTTATATGCCATCAACTATATTATACCATGACCTTTGAAGACCCATTGATAAAACTGATTGCACACTAAATAATCCAATATACTACTTCATCTATCACAAAAAGTAAAAAAGTTATCATTACTAAATGAAAAAATGATTAAAAATGTGAATAGAGCATCGTTGCCAATCTTTTATGAAGGATTAAATTACGAAGTTCTACAAGAATGCCTCGGGTCTAGAAATGACGTGGCTAACGTGCAGCGACTATCCTTACCTCACGCTCTGTAAAACTGTAACGTGTCGAGGGGTCAGTTACCTAGTCATTTCTAGGGTCTGGGGGTTGAATATTAAAATATTAAACAATAATAATTTCCCTCTCTAAAATGATTGGTGATTGTCCTACAAATATTTACAAAATGGCCTTCCCTTACCTAAGGTAAAATCACAAATGAATCTGGTCGGCCGGTATTGAAACTTTATTGATACCACGAGGTAAACAGTATTATATGCCTTATTCAGGTGGTAGTGAATACTCGCGGCACGTCCTAGCTACATAACCTACTCAAGAGGCGAACCCTCAGCAGAGGCAGTCACTGTGTTAACGCCTTGTGCAGTACAGACAGTGTACAACCTCTAACTAAAGGAGAACCCCCCCCCCCCCTTTATACTAATAGTAGAGCATCAGCGACGACTAATTTAAGCTGGTCTCCGCGAGGACAGCCTCTATAATAACTGACTAGTGGCCGGCCACCAAACATGATTGTTCCTATTATTATCAATGTGGTAAGCCCCTCTCTCAAGGCAACCCACCTACCAAATCGTACTTTAGTCTCGCAATTCCTCTTCCTTGAAACTCTGCTAGGGAAGAGAACGCTGCGTTTGCGATGCGCTCGTTTATATACCCTCTCGGGGTCACGTGACAATCTCCGCTGCTTGATCGGCGACACAGTCGTCAAGTGCCGTATGCATGATTCAATATAAAATAACATAAAATTGTTTCAAAACTTAATAACTTAAAATGATTATCATAATGCATTGAAATTGTCAGATCTGAATTAAAATTAATGTGTTTCTTAAAGCACGAAATGTTGTCCATTTAACCCGATTTTATCGCATCTGTGACATTAATTTTAGACAACCCTCGTACACATATGGAGAAATTATGTACATTTTGCTAATTTTCATAGCGGCCATATTGTTATCACAATAGCGATTTTCAGTACAATAGAATATATAGAAAGGAATGAGAAAAATCACAAATTTAAAAAAATAAGTATTTCGGAAATATTTTCTCCTCATTTGGTTTTGTCATTTACATCATCCGGGATCGGAATGTGCTTGTTTTGTTCACATTAGATATTGTGATGGCGGTTCCTTTTGAACCTGAAAAATCGAAGCGGGCGTTGTAGGAATAAAGTGTGTTTTAGTGATGAAAGGCGTCATGAAGCCTTAGGGATTTTTGAATTATTTTTAAAGAACTTGCCATTCATAGGTAAAGTAATTCCTCATATATTTACAAAGTTTACATTGCAAACTCGTTGTGCCAGAAATCTTGACTCGAATTAAAAAAGTCTTGTCGGTTCCTTTTTACTTTCAATTTAGCATTTTTCAAGACTTTCTCAGTAAGCTATCGGACTTGCAACCAGGCATTTAGACTTTATATTGAATCATTAGGCATATTGCATATTTCTATTTAAGAATTGTCGTTATAAATTGAATGAAATTTTTCAGTTTATAATTCTATTCTGTTTCAAGCTGATATTTTTAGCTGTTTATTTATTTATTTACTCATTTTGGCCGGTATAGTCCTATTTTTAGATTATCTATAATGGTTGGATAGAGAGGCATTCTAAGTGAATTTGAAGTGTGAATCACTGATTGTGGTGACAAAAACATACACAGATAATCTATGCATTGCCCCAACTCATTTTCTCATTAAAAAAAATGAAAATTTTGACGTAATCACACAAATTTCATACATAAAAGGTATGTTGTTTTCATTCGTAAGGGAGACAATTTGAATACATGAATATTAATGAGAATAGTGTCACGTGGCATTTAGCTCATGAATAAAGTGTACGTGATTTCTCCATATGATGTATACTTACTTTCTGGAATCCATCTTTGATGAGTGCAAATCTCCCCGTATAGACCCAATTTGTTTTCTATGGCTGCACATAAATAAACAATGCTATCACCCAGACAGTTCTTTTTCTTTGATCTCATATCCCATTCATAAGCAGTTTTTGGGCAATCCGAAACTTTTACAAAATTTTGAGCGGCCAAGGTTAACGTAATAGTAACGATGAATACCGAGCATAAGAATAATGACAACATATCCTCGAGGAAAAAATTGTAGACGCAGCAAGCAAACAACGATGAACAAACGAATTCCTACAAGCCTCGTAATACTAGTATGAGATGTCAACTTTCTGTTTGAGTGTGTGGCTAATACGGAAACTCTATAGTACCATAAGTAATAGCTTTCCAAAAATCTCGCCTGACTAAACAAAATTATTCCATAGATGGCATGTATCAATAAGGCTATGGTTTAAAAAATGATTTGATTTTAATTTTTGCTGCTGTTCATAAATTCATAAAAACGGAACGTATAGATTCAAGAAGCAATAAAAGTATTGTTTATATACTGCATACACATGTATATCACTTGGAATTAATAAATTATCTCATTATTTCAAATTATCCTTAGAATGTAGAAGCATCAGATAACCCTACGCTTAAAAGCATGAAAGAAAGAACAGTCAAGTTTTGAATTGTATTTGATATGTTAAGATGCAAAATCAAATGGCTTTTTGTCATTTCCGACCGTAAGAGGAAAAGGTTTTCTTTTGAAAAAAAGCTGCATTTGTACACACAGTGTTTTTTGGAGTATTCAGTATTCGCTTGATCCCCATTTAGACTCGTCCACTAATGAGTGCATAAAAATTATAAATATGACATTATGGTTCGAAGTCGTGCTTTACCTTCCACCCAAAGAAAGAGATCTTCGATGCTTTGAATGAACTCCATGGATCCACGGGGAGAGGGTCAAATCAATTGTTTGACATTTGACGTTTTGATATACACGTAGATTATACTTTTAATCGAATATTCCAGAAGGAATCTATTGAACGAATTGACATACACGTTACTATAAATGTTTAATGTGTTATATTACAAGTTTAAAAACATAAATTTCTAAACTGAACTATAACAATAGTTTCACCAAAAAGATTTTATGCGTAAATGTTTTTATCCGGGAGGTTTCGTTATGTTGCGGTTACCCTAGTTGGGTGTCACTCGACTCTTTACTGAACACTGGCGTCGGAAGCAAATTGAAAGGGGGGGGGGGGGCTAGACTAATCCTCAAAAATCTTGAGAAAAAAGTAATTCCCAAAATCATGGAAATCCTAATCCGTGGGGGTGGGGGGAGAGTATACCTATACTTACAAAAGAAAAAAACCTTACTTACCCAATTTTTCCCCCTAAATCATGAAATTCCTAATCCGTGGGGGGGGGGGGGGCGGCTAGTATGCTTCTGAATCCAACTTCTCAATCTTTCAAGGTAAATTTAGGACAATAATCTTTCCTGCGAGAAAAAGTGGGGAGGGGGGGGGGGGCTGAACCCTCTATCATGCTATGTTTCTAATGGTTAGGTATAACTTTGCAAAAAAAGGGGGGGGGGGGCTAGTATGCTTCTGAATCCAACTTCTCAATCTTTCAAGGTAAATTTAGGACAGTAATCTTTCCTGCGAGAAAAAGTGGGGAGGGGGGGGGGGGCTGAACCCTCTATCATGCTATGTTTCTAATGGTTAGGTATAACTTTGCAAAAAAAGTGGAGGGGGGGGGGGCTTAGCCCCCCCGGTTTCGACGCCTATGCTGAAATACTAGCGAACTTTCACGAACGTATCTTGTTTTTGGTTTGTATTTCTGACTGTAAATTGTAATGTTAAAGTTCTTAAAATCCATATGAAGAATTCGGAGGAAAGCTCAACTCGTTACACTCGCTCCAGTGTACGCTGAATAAAAACTCTAAAACAAAACAAAACTTCAACATTTGTGAAATAACGGTTCATGGTATACCAATGAACACCTATTCTTATAGTTCCGAGACAACAACTTAATATAACATGCGGAGGTTCCAGCACGGACAGCCGATATAATTCTGTTTAGAAAATCGAAACTAATGGGCGAATATGCAGCACAGTTAGTCAGATATCTATCATGGAGTGAAATTTGAGTAACTGTTATCTATTCATAAATATACCTTTCCCTTTGTACAAGACAATAATTCACTTCATTTATAATTGCTTAATTACTTTATTAACTCTTACACCTCACCTTTGATTTAATTGACTCACTCATATTGAGGTTTTACTCTATGACATATGTCACTCGTGCTTAAGTGCTAATTTCTATTGTTTTCAATTCTTATTTATATTGTGTTATACACCATTGTCGTGAGAGAGGGATTAGGTTTCGGATTGTTCGGGTGTAGTTTTTGGATTCCCAGAAATCACCCATACCGACCTAAAGTTCAAATAAAGTGCTTTTTACCATCTAAAGCATTTTAGTTTTATTGTCGCCGGATATATAGAATCACCTTATTTTCCCCGGTGATAGTTTGGTGGAGATATCCTAAGGGTATTTTACCCAGGACTGCTACATATACTTTGTAGCAGTTAGATCCTGCGTACCAGCAACCGAGCGAGTTTTCCAAGAGCATCAACAAACGCCGATAATACAACCCAAGAGCAGAAGATTCAACCGCCTTTTACGACCATATACCAACGTCGCTGCTTTTCGAGTTTTGGACATCCCAGGACTTGCACGGACATACTCTACGCCTGGATTCCATCCAGCATGTAACAAGAGCGGGATGACGTCATCCTGCGAACACTTGTTCTCGTTCTGTGTGTTTCATGTGTGGATTTCTTTGCCATTATGCTAATATGTTCTTATAAGCGACCGATTTATTGCATTCGAATCCTAGGAATATTTTCCTGGTGTGGGGACCGACGACAAAGGTTCGTTTTAAATATGGTTCAGCCCAGAATGCCGTGTTGCAGTAGTGGATCTCCGCAATGTAGAACACATTTTGCATATTCCGGCCAAGACCTAAGCAAACGACGCTGAGATACAGACCGCACATTCCCTACAAATCATTCCGATGATTTTTAGACGAGGACGTCTCATTTTTCGAAGCGCGAGGGAATTATCATGGAGTGAAATTTGAGTAACTGTTATCTATTCATAAATATACCTTTCCCTTTGTACAAGACAATAATTCACTTCATTTATAATTGCTTAATTACTTTATTAACTCTTACACCTCACCTTTGATTTAATTGACTCACTCATATTGAGGTTTTACTCTATGACATATGTCACTCGTGCTTAAGTGCTAATTTCTATTGTTTTCAATTCTTATTTATATTGTGTTATACACCATTGTCGTGAGAGAGGGATTAGGTTTCGGATTGTTCGGGTGTAGTTTTTGGATTCCCAGAAATCACCCATACCGACCTAAAGTTCAAATAAAGTGCTTTTTACCATCTAAAGCATTTTAGTTTTATTGTCGCCGGATATATAGAATCACCTTATTTTCCCCGGTGATATATCACACACTCCACAAACGCGCGGATTTCCAGCCCAGTTAGTCCAACATAACACTTTCTGTGCTAAAGTGCGGGGTTCCAGCACAGTAAGCCAAACGGTGTCTTTCAATGTTCTCTCTTACTCTTTTTCTATTTTTTTTTTTAATTTGCTCTTTTTTGTGTTAACAAAGAGATGGTAATGATATGCCACAAAAATAAGCATTTATACATATGGATGTTACGACTATTTCATACTTCTATTGTCCAACAATTATTTAAATTTCCTGGATATATCGAAGACTAGTGTCAAGAGAATTCACATGTTTGTCACACGAAAGCACCTCTGTTTGTTTGGGTTTTTTACAAACAATATTGCGTAATTAATCTAACTGAGAGAAAAACTTAAACTTAAGTTCTCATAGCAGCTTGTAAATAATGTAATATATTTAGTATGACACGATACGCACGTTATACCTTTTCAAAACAAAAAATAAATCGCCCAGTGGATCGAAATATCGGGTAAATATTTCAGCTATATGAATACATCTTTTTTTTTTTTTATCAAAACTGAAATTTTTTTGTTAATAATGATAATCCAACATCAATTATTACTTGCATTCTACAATAATTATAAACAATAGGTAACAACTTGTTGCGATGACACCCCCTCCACCGTTCAGACATGGCTATCTATTTTTAAATCATGATTACACACGTGCTTCGTGAACCTTCTTTTTACTTGAAAACTCTTGCTAACTTTCCATATAACATTTTTATTAATTGCAAATTTAAATGTTGACAAGTGAAACATGCAAAGGATTTATCTTTTTAATGAAAAATATTGATATTACAACCTTATACTAGTATATATATCTAAATTGAAATTACAGTAAAACCCGGTTATAGCGAAGTCCTGGGGACCAATGGATTAACTTCGTTATAACCGTAAATTGTTATATCCATATAACAAATTCAAAATAAAAACTACAGCGAATTCACTACATTCATGTTTTCTTAAACCACACTACAATATTTGCTAATTGAGGCCTAGAATGAAAATGCATGCATTCTTTTGATGAATTCGAATCCGATGCATTGTCAGCTATCTGATTGTCTCATCATCGTAATAATTATAATAAGACACATTTGAATGTTTAATGTATGCTCAGTTTCAAAAATTAGGGAGTGATAAGCAACAATATTGAATTTCAAGCATAAACACAAACTATACTGTAGGATTTCTACCCAACGAAGGCCTACACGTATAATTCCACCTTTTATCCGTACGGTGTCCCTAACGAGACTTCCACACACTTAACTAATTTATAAAAAACTTTTAGATTAATAGGGCATGATCATTAGAATGTTTATGCTAGAAGGGGCATATATATATATATATATATATATATATATATATATATATATATATATATATATATATATATATATATATATATATATATATATATATATATATATATATATATATTCACACAGTATAACCAAGTGGCTAGCAGTGGTAGGGCAGCAGCTTAAAGCTGACATGAATTCATAAAAGCATTTGGTCGCCATATTAGTTTCGATCGCTCCTCTACTGCCACTTGGGTATATATACCAGTTGAGAAAGTTACGGTCAGTTGCTTTCCGATCGAGGCATTCACGCTGCACGGACTTCTAAATGCATGAACTACACATTGTAGTAAAATGTAGTAATAAAGAATAAAGAAAACAACAGTCAATGAAATGCAATTTTTATTTATTCTTTAAATAGATGTCCAAGGTATCCGTACTATTTTGCACAGACAGTGCTGCCTTACTTCGCATGCACATCGAACACGTGTGTCGTTCATACAGAGTGCATAACGCCTGCATCTTCTTGAAAACCCCGGCGACACTACATCCAACACAGTAGCTAAATGATAGGAAATCCAAGACAGTAACAACGTTTCCATCCGTTCCTACAAAAACGCACCGTATCTAAAATCCATGCGAGAATTGACATTGCTCGATCTGCCACAGTGTGGTTTGCGCTTGTGCGATGTAATACAAAGGAAAACGGTCTAAAATTATCGAGGAATTTTCGAAGTATCTGCGCCTGGATTTCAGCCTGTCTTGTTTCGTCGTTTATTGGATTTATCTTGCCAGTGCAGTGTTTGTCATATTATTTTTGTTCAAAACGCGTTTTTACAAGTCTCTTCGTCCAAGGTAACGTGTTCGGGTGTATGAAATTCCTGAATGCGGTGAAGCATGAAGAGTGCTCTCAGCCTTATATAGTGGGT
Source organism: Magallana gigas (assembly GCF_902806645.1). Taxonomy (NCBI): domain Eukaryota; kingdom Metazoa; phylum Mollusca; class Bivalvia; order Ostreida; family Ostreidae; genus Magallana; species Magallana gigas. The sequence goes on along the minus strand of NC_047564.1, from coordinate 11,807,700 downwards.
GTGTAGCGATGAGCAGAACAATAGAAATCGACAACTAATATGGTGGTAGTCAGAGATAAAAGGGAAATAATGCGTATTTATGAATTCACATAGCGCAGCAACTCACAGTCCTTGACCATGAATAAATGGTTAGCGGTTGCTGTTATGCTGAATCAAGTGATAAGATATAACACAAAATCAGAAAAATAATATCTTTAGTTCATGCTTATAGTTAATTTGTACATTTTTCTTTTTCCTTAATTCTATAATAAATTTTCATTATCTTTCATAATCTGCATTTTATTCATGCTTACAGTTAATTTATACATTTATGTTTTTAGAGTTATTATTTTACGAGGACATATAGAGTGATTGTGAGCTCATCGTAAGTTTAAAGTTTGTTCACTGCTGCTCACAGCTCAAATGGGCAAGTAAAATGTCTTAGGGATTGCACATGTCTACGAAACGGCCATCGATGATTGGTTTTATACATCTTTAGTTTTATATTTGATTGATACAATTGTTTAGTAATATCATCGATATTTAAAATGAAATATTATAATGGTAGGGAAATGTGTTGTTACGTTAATTCGTTCAATTAAAGTAGCGAGTTTATTATTTCTCCCCAATATCTTCAAATTCTATCTGAATCAACTAATCAGGAATTGCTTCATCTTTTTTTTAAAGCAACAAACATCATTTGATAAAAGTGTCGAAATGTTGTTAATATTTTGTTTTAAAGATATTCAATATTGGATGATACATCTATCAAATGAAAAAAAACAAAAAACATACATGACAAAAACAAACATATGTCAATAATCTTTTGGAGAGGATAACTCATTCCCATATGTAATATATGTAATGAAGCAGCGATATTTATCTGTTCACATGGTTACATGTGTTTGCAAATAAAACGAATATTTTCGGGCATCTTATGAGTTTGTGTGGAGCTTAAAGCAGTGGATTATTTAGCTATATAATTTCTGTCATGCAATCTCAATGATTTCATTGATGATGAATAGGTTTGATGTTGAAGTGTTCAGTTGTGAGCGTGTACCTGAGGACAGTGTGTGAAGTGATCAGTTGAACGTGTGTAAAAGAGGTGCTCATTTGGAAGTGTAAATTTATTTTGTAATTTACCCAAAGTTAATTGGGAACTTTGCATTATATTCACATGCATTGAGTATGGATAAGTCGGTACACGATTCCTAGTCTAAATTGAAAATCTGAATGGATAATCCTTATTATTATAATGGTCAGAAGCATTTTAATTACACTGCAAATGAATAGTGTTCAGTTGAACGTGTGTAAAAGTGATGCCCATTTAAAAGTGTTACTTGTTTCACCATTCACTCAAGTCAAAGTCAACATAGGAATATTTTGTTTTTGCATTACATCAATATAACTACTGTAATGAAAAAACCCTGAGACTATCAAAAAACCCTAAGGAAACTCTGAGTGGCACTGAGAAAACCCTGAGAGACCCTGAGGTCGGCACTGAGAATACTGATGTAACCCTGAGGTTTGCACTGAGGGTACTGAGAAAACCCTGAGAGACCCCGAGGTCGGCACTGCGGGTACTGAGAAAACCCTGAGAGACCCTGAGGTCGGCACTTAATACGAAAATTTACAATTTACAATTGGCGTAATCATATTTAGAGGTTCAATTACCGGTATTTCTAATTTGAAACAAGACAGTGTAGATGTATTTTGATATATATCATAATATCATATCGCATATTCTTGTACAGTATGGGGAAAAAATAGATCGGTAAACTATTCTACTGTTAGACAGTAAAATGGTGTGAGGTTTTAAAAATAACTCCATGTACTGTCTCTCTCTCTCTCTCTCTCTCTCTCTCTCTCTCTCTCTCTCTCTCTCTCTCTCTCTCTCTCTCTCTCTCTCGTAGGTAGGAAAAACGAAATAGAACTTTATTTACAAACCCGAATAAAATATGAAATAAACTGATTTTGATCGCTATTACAATACATATTTCCTAAATCCCGATTTTGAGCGATCACTTTATAAATGTAGTCCTTGTTCAAAATTCATATCCTTTACTATGATTTGATTTCCATGTAGACCCGGGCGAAATAACTTTTTATATTAACATAAAATCTCAAACTCCTTTGTTTTACGGTGTAATTCCGGTGAACCGTAATTCCCCGCCGTTTGCATCTGTTTATTTTGATACTACAAGACATATACACATGTGGCCAATATTCACACCTCGCCGCGGTCACTCTGTCGCGTGTATTGTTTGAGCCTTGTCTGTTATTTCCGAGGTTTTTCTTGATCCCAGACAAACAAAAGAATGTGTTCTGTACTTATACACAAAGGAGACAATACATCGTATATCATACACAGTACTTTTTATCATGGACTTCGAATCAGAGACAAGACAATCTATGATCAATAAAAATTGAAATACACGATTTTAAACACTGGCAATATTACTGCATGCTACATTTAGAAGTACTAAACATATATAAAGTATTTGTACATGAGAGAGAGAGAGAGAGAGAGAGAGAGAGAGAGAGAGAGAGAGAGAGAGAGAGAGCGTTGGAAGGTACTTCGTATTGGGGCGGCGAATTTTTTAGTCGAAGACCGGGGGAGGGGGGTACCGGATTTTACATGAAATGAAGAATTTTTACGATGTGTCTAATTTACTAATTCTTACAACACTCGCTTTCATTGTACAACACTTGCATATAGACGCAAGATATATCGCAAGATTCGATGCATTTATATCGCTCAACGGTCGCTCCGAATCGTTCGAATTTCATAAAGTACTTTTTCATTTGCGATTAGTTTGGCAACAGTTTGCTAACTACATGTATATCCATTTTTTCGGTCGCTTGAATATTTTGTCGCTTCAGCTCGTGCGCCAACTGTGATAGGGGCTTTAATTTTGAAGGTTTAATTTTTAGGGGCTTTACAGGTATACGGAATGGCCATCAATGTTCTATTCATTTTCTTTATTTTTCCATATTAGGTTGATACATTTGTTTAATTTTATCATTGATATTTAAATTGACATAATAATATCCAAATGTTTTTAAAAAGTTACATAATATAGTAAATGAAAGTGAATTCTATCTTGTATCAAATTCTTTGTGAAAAAAGACAAATGTTTATATACAGATGTTGCTAATGAAAAACAAATACATTTTCTAAGACTACATGTATGTAGGGAGCATGAACGAGTACACAGTCATACATATAGTCAGCTCTTAATGTTGTTACTGCAATATTTGACTTTGAAGCGCAGTTGACAATGCACTTGCTTATCACCGCTGCCACCTGAGTTCGATCCCCATGATCGACAGTGTTTGGATGTATTGTATTGTATTGTTTATTACCAAGAACCATACGATTCATAGGTTTAACATATATACATAAGTGAACAAACATATGAAAACAATTTTTAAAAACAGAAACAAAAAAGAAAGACCATCACAATCTTGTATTAGACTGCGTGTGCACACAGCAGTCTGCAAAATTTACATAACAGAAGTAAACAGGATAATGAAGAGTATACTATCAAAACAAAAACTAATTATAATTTTATCGTAATTTTGAGCATTTATATAAGTATTTTCCCAAATTGCACAACTCTTTGATATTCTTTGTTGAAAGTAATTGAATAAGTTTAAAAACAGAAGGCTTTTCATAATAATATTTTTTTACATACAACTTTCTTATTTCCTTATAAAATGGACAGATTAAAATAAAATGAAACTCATCTTCAATCTGTGATAGTGAACATAGTTTACAAACTCTCTCATTTCTATGGATATTATAAAATCTGCCACGCTCAATCTCGAGTTGATGAGAGGATAAACGGTATTTACTTATAAATTGAACATATACAGTTGGTATTGGTTTTGTTAAATATTCTTGTACTTCAAAATTATAACATGAGTGCTTATACATTGTACATTTGGGAGAATTTTCAAAGTAGCCATGTCCTTCTTGTATAAACATGTCGGTCAACCTCTGCTTCACTTCATGTAGGAATACATGTTCATTAAATTGTTCTTTACAGTTCCATATATATCCAAAACCTAAATTGTTAATCAATTGTTTTATGTATGAGAGCCAACAATTAGAGGCTAACTGTGTTTCACATTCATTTAACATATCTTGGTATATATTGCTTAAAATACAATTATCACTATTCTTTAACTTTATCCAATATTTCAACATTCTATAATTTCTATCCAACTGCAGTGGTTTACGACCTAATTCAAAATACACCATCATTGATGTAACACTTTTCTTAACACATAATAACTTCTTACAAAAATCTAAATGTATACTTTCTAATTCACTTGCTGGGTGCTGTCCCCATAATTCACAACCATAATGTACTATGCTACCAATATATGTATCAAACAGTGACAATTTTGTATTAATATTCAATTGTAATGGCTTCATTTTGGACAATAAACAATACATCGCTTTTCTACTTTGTGATGCTAAAACGCTTTGCGTTTTATGAAAACTGCCATTAAAATTCAGAGTTATACCAAGATAATTGAAGTTTTCAACAATATCAATACATTCATTGTTATAATTCCAACAATAATTATTTTTTAACCTTCCACCTTTTCTAAATACAACAATTTTTGTTTTATCTACATTAACTTTTAACTTCCACTTGGATGTATATTGCTGTAAACAATCCAGCATATTTTGTAAACCTTGCTCTGTCTCTGAAAAAAGTACAGTGTCGTCTGCATACATAATTAAGAATAAAGCAATATCTCTAATTTCAACAGGTAGACACATCTCCTTTATGAATTCAATTTCAAAATCATTTACGTACAAGGAAAATAAGAAAGGAGACAGAGACTCACCCTGCATCAAACCCTCGAGACAATAAAAAAACTCGGATATATGATTTTGATATTTTACACATGACTTTATGTTACTATACATAGACTTTATAATGTTTAACATACGACAATCAACACCACTTCTTGCTAATTTAAAAAACATTAGATTTCTATCAATTTTGTCAAAAGCCTTTTGATAATCTACAAAACAGCAAAATAATTTTTTCCTCTTTGCAATACTTCGACTAATCAACCAATGTAAAATAAAAATTGCATCTGTTGTACTATGTCCAGCTCTAAAGCCAAATTGAGCATCAGTGATTACATTATATGCCTTGGACCAATTACATAATCTGTCGTTCAATAGAGATGTAAATATTTTAGATAAACAGCTTACAAGTGTGATACCTCTGTAGTTATTACAGTCCACAGAGTCTCCTTTTTTATAAATAGGAGTTATAATACCTTCCGACCATATTTGGGGAAAGATACCGGAAGAAAAAACAATATTAAATAAGTCAACTAAGTATGTAGTAAGATAGTCACCAAACGCAATAAAATATTCATTCAAAATATTGTCCATTCCTGGAGACTTGTCCTTTTTCAAACGTTTTATGACGCGAGTTACCTCCTCTGTTGTTATTGGACCGTTAAGTTCGGGGTACGAAGAAATGTCCGTTTCAGCGAATGTTTCCTGATCGGAGTAGGTGTTGTTATCCGAGGAGGACAGCTCTTTAAAATGATCATGAAAATTTATAATAGTTAGTCCTTGTATAGGATTCTTCTTATGTTGACGAAAGAAATGGTAAAATTGTTTGGGGTTCTTCTTTTTTAAATATGCCATATGATCTCCTTGGTATCGGAGGTAAACACGCTTAAGTTTTCCTTCGTATTTTTTATAAGTTCTTTTTGCTGAAACCAGAAGAGTTCTATTGTAATGAGTTTTTGCACTATTGAACAGTTTCAAATTCCGTAAATAGATTCTCCGAAGGTTTACACATTTTTCGTCAAACCAAGGTTTGTTGTCTAAGGTTTTATAACTTTTACAACGAGTATAATTGCTAGTTTTATTTACAACAAACTCTTTGCTACAATGCGGTAAAAATACATTATTAAGTACTTGCGTAAATGATTCTATACAATTATTCACACCGTTTTTTGTTAGTTCTACATTAAATAAAACTTCATCCAATTGCGGTAAATGATCATACAATTGAGTTCTTATATCATCATACAACGATTCATCCCACCGTGTTCTAATAAAATGCGTATTCGCATTACTTATCTCAACGCTCAACTTATGTGAAAGGGTATGGCGGTCGCCCGCTTGGACACGTGGTTTTCTCTGGGCACTCCGGCTTCCTTCCACGTCAATTATCCGCTCGCGCTTACATCCGTGCCAACAGATAATAATACAAGTTGCTGTCCTTTAAAAAAGGACTACAATACGTGGACCATTTGCATGTGTTTCCAACGAAAACGTGAAAGCCTTGAAATTATCAGAGATTCCACAGAATCTAGCCCTCTGCTTTTAACCACTTAATTTGTACGTTGTATTGCGTATACATGCATGTATAGCCCTGATTTTTTTATCTCAGAATTTAAAGGATTCATACTTCTAAAATAATTATGATTTATCTATGAATGAAGTTTGCATGTATGGTATCAGGCATTCGGTGAATTCTGCTATTTGTACACACATTACGATTCGCTTTACTTTATTAACTATGCAGTTGACAGCTTTGTGTAAATTAAAAAATTTCATATTATGATGCATTTTTCTTGAGATTTAAACTGTTATAGTGACATAATTATTCAATCATACTTAAATGCTTAAAAAATTTAATCGGGAAGTTCTCTAGCCTCGCCTACTATAAATATAAAGTTAAGTTACATGTGTATTCGGAAAACAACAAAACATTGCAAATTATGCTATTTGATGCATGTTGTAGTTTCGGCATAACATTAACTTATTGCATAATACTGACAGTTTATATCACACGCCGATCATTTCTTTAAAAGGAATACCTTGTTTCTGTACTGTTTACCGACAACTTTACAATTACAGCGCCTTTGAACTTATGGACACAGACCACAATTATTTTTCCCTCTTATTCCTTTATACAAAAATAAATCATATAAAAAATTCCACCGGCTCAAATGAGTTCAAATTCAGCATACCTATAGAATGACACTAGTCCAACAACATATCCAAACTACAGGAAAATCAATCGAGAGGGGACTGAGATATGGCCCCTAAAATAACCCCTACCATGAAAAATTCACTTCCACTTTGGAATTTGTGTAAACATTGGCCTCTTTACACCCTTTCTATTGCGCCTGTAAAGATAATTTTTCTAAAATTTTTCCTGTCTGTATTTTTTTTCAAACCTTCTTCTTTCCATCCATGCCATAAAAGGAACCAAATTCGACAATTTAGTACCCCTAGGAATTTTTGAAATAATACGTACACTTTTAGAATGGAACTACTTGCGTGGTCAATGAGCATGGGGTAAAAATAGTGGTATGTGGTCACATACCACTATTTTTACCCCGTGCTCATTGACCACGCAAGTAGTTCCATTCTAAAAATGTATGTATTATTTCAAAAATTCCTAGGGGTACTAAATGGTCGAATTTGGTTCCTTTAATGGCATGGATGGAAAGAAGAAGGTTTGAAAAAAAATACAGACAGGAAAATTTTTAGAAAAATTATCTTCACAGGCGCAATAGAAAGGGTGTAAAGAGGCCAATGTTTACACAAATCCCAAAGTGAAAGTGAATTTTTCATGGTAGGGGTTATTTTAGGGGCCATATCTCAGTCCCCTCTCGATTGATTTTCCTGTAGTTTGGATATGCTGTTGGACTAGTGTCATTCTATAGGTATGCTGTATTTGAACTCATTTGAGCCGGTGGAATTTTTTATATGATTTATTTTTGTATAAAGGAATAAGAGGGGAAAATAATTGTGGTCTGTGTCCTATCAGGTCAAAGGTCAAAATCCACGTTTATCAACTTAAGTCTAATTTTTCGTTATTTTTCAAACAATTAGGATGAATAATGACATTTTGTGGGGTTCTTTTTCAATTTTGGCAGATAATATGAAAAAATAACGGTAAAAATTGTGTGAAATGGATTTGAACGGGGTGTGAACAGCATGGTGTCATCAATGAGTCAAACAGGGGACGTAAGTACTTGCAAAATGTCTAAAAACACTTTCTAATGTTAACTTTACTTATCACCCAAATCATAAAAGAATTGGTCGATTTGTCATTAAGTTATAAAGCCTTAAATATACCCCCCCCCTCTCTCTCTCTCTCTCTCTCTCTCTCTCTCTCTCTCTCTCTCTCTCTCTCTCTCTCTCTCTCTCTCTCTCTCTCTCTCTCTCATATTAATCATATTACATGTAAAAGTATATATATATTTCCTTTAATATTATTTTGATTAAATCATAAGGAGGAAAGTAGGGCTTATGTTACTTTATGATTCCTTTGAATGATGACATGTTTCACTGCTTAGCAGATTGCATGACAGGACATACAAGCTGGTAAAAATGGTAAAGGGGCACCTGCTACCCCCCCCCCCCCCCCCCCCCCCCCCCCAGTTAACACCATTTTGACAGAGAAATAATGAAGAAAACAACAAATGGTAAGTTGATTTTATACATTTATTCATATTTTTCTTACAATTTAACAATTGAAATCTGATGGTGAGTAGGCATCACAACATTTTCCCCAGTACTTTAGAATACTAGTATGTAAACCTTCATGTATAGATATTTATATGAGACATATACATTTTACTGGTTAGAAATAGTCATTTTAGCATCTAAATTATCAATGCCTTGCAAACTTTTATTTAAATTACTGCTTTAAAGTCTTATTATGTCAGTTTTTTCCCCTCTTTGTGTCCTAGAAATGTAACTACCAACAAATGTAGCATGTGTATGAGTTTGGTTGCTGGCATTGAACAGTGATTGCCCAAGATATATGAGGTCTGCTAGAAGCTTTACTACTTGTATTACTGTAGTAATATCTTTTTGGCACTCTCATCATTAATTTGAGTCTTGGTCATCATAGTTCATGGTAACATACCAGACATTTTCACCTCTAAATGCACAATGTATGTACAAACCCATGACTTTGAATGGTGAATCCTCGCTACAAAAGGTATGATCTCCTCAAGATTAATCACTCCAGATAATGCTGAAAGAAGGTGATGGACTTGTAATTTCTAAAATAGTTTCTCGTTAATGTTTGTAAAAAATCCCTACTTTGGATTTTAATATGTAGAGTTATCTCCCTTTGTTTTAAAAGTACAGTTTTCATGAACCAAGGCTCTTTATGAATTAGGGTACATTTAAGTAATTTATTCAGTGTATATGTAATGAATGGACAAATAGAACTCATTCTAAATTCTTCTAAATTGTTAGTTTTGTTTCAAAAGGCATTTTATGCCTATCCATATCAGCCCTGTGTACTCTGAGTTAATCTACTTTGGTCAGCAAGTACCATTTCCTGAAAATGTGTGAATGGTTCTATGTGATTATCTGCTTAATGTAAACGGATTAGCCACTGTATATTTATCAAAATACCTGATTTCTATAGCAAACTTAATGCAGAATTTTTTAAATATTTTTTCAAGCTCATAGCATGTGATTAAATGTTTCATTTTTGGCATTTTCTGAAAAATTTAGCCATATTTGGGGTATTTTTTTCAAAAATTTCCAAAAAATAGTTCCAGGTGTAAAAGAATTGAATCATCATTAGCATCATCATGTAGACATGTTAGGTTAATGATTGTAATAGATTAATGAAACTTTTGACAAGTAATTAATGTTAAATGTAGCTCTTGAAATTTGAATATTGTGTGTAACGTGCTAGATTTTGCATGTTATTTCAGCCTTCCTGGACCAGATTTCAAAGGCCTATAACTCTGATGCAGAATACACAATTCCCGCCAAATTTCACAGGGAGGTGTATTATGGGTATAAGTGTCTACCTACCAAGTTTCATCAAAATCAAAGAAGAATTGTGTAATTATTAGGTCACATACCACTATTTTTACCCCGTGCTCATTGACCACGCAAGTAGTTCCATTCTAAAAATGTATGTATTATTTCAAAAATTCCTAGGGGTACTAAATGGTCGAATTTGGTTCCTTTAATGGCATGGATGGAAAGAAGAAGGTTTGAAAAAAAATACAGACAGGAAAATTTTTAGAAAAATTATCTTCACAGGCGCAATAGAAAGGGTGTAAAGAGGCCAATGTTTACACAAATCCCAAAGTGAAAGTGAATTTTTCATGGTAGGGGTTATTTTAGGGGCCATATCTCAGTCCCCTCTCGATTGATTTTCCTGTAGTTTGGATATGCTGTTGGACTAGTGTCATTCTATAGGTATGCTGTATTTGAACTCATTTGAGCCGGTGGAATTTTTTATATGATTTATTTTTGTATAAAGGAATAAGAGGGGAAAATAATTGTGGTCTGTGTCCATGTGACCTTATGTGTGCATATGGCACGGAATCCCGATCCCGATTCAGATAAACGTGTGCTAGCCTGGTTCCCTGAGCTACCCATTATGCACAGGAACCAGGCTAGCTCATGCGCAGGCTGAATTTTCCCCATAGCATCCGGTTTAACCTCGCTTATATATTTTCTGCGTGGACCCTGATGTTTACCGACAACTTTACAATTACAGCGCCTTTGAACTTATGTGTGCATATGGCACGGAATCCCGATCCCGATTCAGATAAACGTGTGCTAGCCTGGTTCCCTGAGCTACCCATTATGCACAGGAACCAGGCTAGCTCATGCGCAGGCTGAATTTTCCCCATAGCATCCGGTTTAACCTCGCTTATATATTTTCTGCGTGGACCTCAGGGTCCACGCAATAAGTTGTTAATCAATTGTTGTAAAATCAATAAAGTTCATTTTAAAGGTCATATGAAACGATTTTTAACACTATGATTTTCTTTCATGAATATAAAGCTTGGTATAAACATATGTTAAAATACATGATGTAAGATTTTTTTGCCTTTGCATTACTGAGAAATAACCGTGAAAACTGAGCACCTGAAAAAATTCTTGCCCGCTTATCGTTCTTGATTTTGTGGATTTATGACGTCACAAAGACCCACCGATGTAAACAATGCATTAAAACTAGTGTAATTTTACAGTAGTTTATCGATTAAATTTTAGTAATTTTTGCATATATGAACGTGTCTTTCTTTTCAAATGAGAAAATTTGATTTCGTAGTAGCCTACAGATGACTTAGTTTTAATTGGTCGTTAATGAATAAATCTAATATCAGCTTCTCACAAAAGTAAAATCATGATGAAGATCCCGTACTGGAGTTGAAATTTAACGAAAGAAATGCTCCAACATTAACAGCTGATTAATGAATTATCCTTATCCTTTTGAAATAGAAACATCCTTTTCTTCTTCGGTACATATAATGATTGAGCTACATTTAAAGGGAATTAAAGCATTTAAATTGATTTGATTTATTTTGTCACATAAAAAAGTATATAAGGCAGGCCAATGAAAATGTTTGAGGCATTGTGTACATAGTTTGTATTTAAGAGCTGCTATAAAATGCCGCAAAATTATTCTTAAATTTTATTTCGAAATAATATAAATTTCTGACTTATTGATATATACATGTAGCAATATCTTTAGAAAATACTTTATGTACACGTGTATTAACGTTTTATTAAATTAGATCGCGGAAATATGGCATTTAAGGATTTAGAAATGTATCGGTAAAATAAATCGGTTGTTTGATAAAAATAGTTGTGAACGAATGTGAAGATAATCAACAGATTTTATTAAGAACAAGCACCAATAATGATAAAAAAACGAAAGAAAACATTGCGGAAGAAAGTGAGATTAAAGGGATCTGTGAGTAAACACCGCACATACACGTTTTAAAATCAAAACACCGCACATTCAAGTACACGTTTCAAAAACAAAACATTTGAAGAAATTTCTCTTAGACTGAAAATAATTAAATGGTTACATATTTGTGAATTTGAAAGTGAAACAAACAATATAATCGTGAAGCGAATGAGGCACAATGAGGCCTACAAGTTGTTTAGAAAAAAAATCTTAATGAATTGCATGAACGTGCAAATGGGAAAAAACGATCAGACTTATTTTTGAATTTGTCAATTTTATTAAAAAGATCAAAATAAAACACATAAATATGCTTATATTAAAATTATATTATACTTGCATGTGGATCTATGATGAAAATCATTTATTCTCCCTGCAGTCTCGAAACTGAATATCATTATGTACACGCTATTACATGTAAATAAAAACGCACACGATTTCATTTCTTGAGAGAAAAAATACTGACGTGGTTGATTATTGTATAATTATACAAGTTTTTATATAAAATAGTATTTTTTTCCTTTTAAAATGCTGCAAAATGACATGGATATTTGTATTCACAACATAGCTTTATAAGGCGATTGGGTCTTACTGACGTCATAAGCAAGGGAGGTAAGCGGCGTAAGTCAATGTTCCTTTTCCTGATTAAGTAATTTTGATCGACTGTGGCGCTCACATTTTGCATAAAATATCCAAAAAACAATGTCAGTCTTATTAAATAGGCACTTATGAACTCATTCCCGTATATAACTCAATATGGTCAGGATATCGTTTCATATGACCTTTAATGCAATACTCTGGAATATATGTGATATAGAAATTTTGGACGAGTTTTAATGGGGTGTTCAATTGATTGGGTGTGTATGGATTTGTGGAGTTGTATTGAAAGGTTCACTTGAACGTGTGTTTAAGAGGTGTTCAATTGGATGTGTAAATCTAGTGTTTATTTAGCAGGCGCCAAGTCAAGGTAAAGAAAAGTAAAATTAGAAGAAATAGCAACCGATAATAACAATCCTGAAACAAAAATGAGTTCAATGGTGTTTTTCGTTTTTAATTTGAGTGAGTACAAATGATAGTGTCCATTTGGAGGGTGGGGAATGCAGGTGTTGGATTGGCACCGCTTACACGTGTGTGTGTGTGTGTGTGTGTGTGAGTGTGTGTATTTTCAACCCAATTAACTATATATATTTCTTTCAAAACAAGAGGAATAAAATTAAACTGAGAGTATTTTATGTGTTGTAATTATGCGTTTAATTAAACTTGTATATTGAGTCGACTTTCTGAAGTACGACTTTCCTAATGCAGTACAAGAGTTATTCCTCTTGCAAAATCATAAACAGAAAGTAGGTGAAGTTTGCAGACGTTGTAGTTCAAAAGAAAAACATTCTGTTTACCTGCAATGTTAAAAAATTCTTGTTTGGTTTGCCTGGCTCTTTCGTCTCTTGGAAAGAAGATAAAATCATGGCGGAAAGAGTTGATGGCATCTGTCACCGCCCGGCAACATCTTCCAACCGTACACTCGGAGACGTTGACGCTGTCACCAATTAACTTGTGAAAAGCTCCAGTAGCAAAAAAAACGAAGACAAATCAAAAGTTGTAAAACCGGAGGAAGGGCCTGATTCATATTTGTATGTACAATTGTGTCTACCAACAGCCCAAGTAAGTAATGAATTGTAGGTCGCCTAAACCTAAACCTCTCATACAGCTCATCATCTGTGTAAATTTCCAACGGATTTAACCGATCTTTTACAACTCTTTGGGGTCTTTGTCTCCGTAGTAGGATTCTGCGAATTCTGCGACGTCCCTCCGCCATGTTTATTTAGCTGAGTATTTTTTTTAAGGTTGCTAAAAGGTTTTACTTAAATATTTGAGTATTTCCTCAAATTTCTGCTTGAGGAAATCTCAGTTTTGTGTGGTGACGGCGACTTGAGGGTTAGGGAATACATTTGAGAGAGATTCTCAGAGTTGAGGCTGAGTATTGAGTTGAGGAATGTTGGTGACGGCGGGGCCTGCACTGATACGCCGGAGAATATATGTGAGAAACAGGAACTTCAAAGACTCTCAAAAACCGGCAGAAAGATGGATGATTCAGAGAAATTTAAAGGGTATTTACACGTGTTTGTCTGATGTTTATATTTTGACACATTACTTATTTTAAAATGGTACTTTTACTTGTAATATGACAAAACATATTTTTCCCTCAAGTCCAACTTACAAATGACCATGTAGCCCCTCGGTAGATTAACCAAAAATGAATATCCAAATTTTTACTTATTTTTGCATATACTTAATCTTTGACACATTTACCTTCATGAATACCATTTTTACCGAAAATAAGATCATATGCAACTGGAATATAAATAACTAAATTTTCAGTTGGTGTTCACGGTTAACTTCCAGTTCCCTTTATTTTAGCCCCTCCCCCAATCACTTTATAAAACGATTAAAATACTAGTACATGAGAGCATAAAGGTACATTTTCTCCCTCCACTACTTTCTAGTTATTGAATTTTAAAATATTCTATATGTGAAAGAAGAAAAGTGTACCTCAATGCACCAGAATGAATGCGCTCAATTCCTCAAATTAAAAACGAAACTTTTGATTTGCCTTCTCCATTATAGATGATTGTCATTTACCAGGCATGAATTCATTTCGTATGACCTTTCATATCCTTACTCATTTGATAGAAGAAAATAAACTTAACTGAAAATGTTGTCCCATATGTTAAAGAGCTATAATTCAAATTAATGTATTGGCAGGCATGTCGCTCTATTGTACCAAGGCCCTTCTATTATTTTCATCTTTATTAAAAAACAACAAATGTGTACAAACAAAGATGATTTTCCATTGCAATATTTTTTTAAGAACACCGATAATGCTTTTATCCTCATAATAATAATAATGTGTCAGGCCTATGGAAACTGTTTAAAAGGCCTTGTTTTCATTTACTTGTGTTCAAAAAACTATCAAAAATTTGTGTTGATTTTATGCAATTCATCGTTGAAGGGGCAACAGAAAGTAATTACAACATATCATCCGTTTAGCAAGACATTTCTATTGATCAACCAAAATTTCAGTGTCAATCGTAGAATCATAAGCAGTATTCATAACTTGGTTTGAGTCATGTTTTTGTTCATCTTTATTTTATGAGTTTATTACATTCAACTTAAGAATTTTGAACTTGGTATTTCCTATTTAGAATAGCTGCATTTAAAATATAAACAAACTAAAGCATGACCTCAGCTTTGTGTACAAACATATAGTAGCATTGTGCGCAAAGCTCTGTATCTTGCTTATAACTCGAAGCTTGACTCTCAGGTTAGTAAAATTATAGGAATTTGTAAACAATTAAAACATATATACTTTAGTTATATATTTCTAGCAGCGAGAATAATCTCAATTTAGACACACTAAAAACAAAAGAGGTTATATACTCTCTAGATAATGGTCTATCATTTGGTATACATGGATTTTTCCGAAACTGCATCTTAAGCGGGTGCAAAAATGCCACCTTGGCACTGGCATAATTATCCGGCACAGTGTTTTATTCTCCGTTTAGACTGAATAGACGAGAAAATACTTACAACTAGCTGAAAACACATTGCAGTAATCAGCTATTACGCAAAGACCATACCGTATTACCATTAGAATTTGTATTTTAGTTGTTAAAGTACCGTACCTGTTAATGTATCTTATTTTTCGCAAGTAACAGTCAGCTGTCTAACTTGCCGATGTCTATATTTGAATGATACGTAAAAATAACAAAATACAGGCGATAGTTCCCCTAAGTTATAAACCGTAATTCATGAAAACGAAACGAAAATCAAAACAAGCTAAAACCACCGTCAAAGGTGAAATGTCAACGCATTAGAATATTTAATCTCAATTATATACTTCACAAAATCGGCATTAATGTATCTTGCACGTTTCAAATATTCCTTTCTCACGCAAACAGTTCCACAACAACCAAATTCATCTTTGTCAGATTGACCAATTTCTTTTACGTTCAAAATGGCCGCTTCTTTGTTTCAAAGAGGGTTTTGAAATATGGAATACCGAACCCGAAGTTAAACTGATTGACCCTCATTCTCTCTGTCTTATTATCATTTTCGTAAATTACTCATATTTGAAACAGAATTAGCCCTTAATTTTTGCAATTTATATTTCCTTCCCCTAAGGATAACTTATGCTAAACTACGTTGAATTTGACTCAGTAGTTCTTGAGAAGAAGATTTTTAAAAATGCACCCCCTTTTTCTTCAGTTTCGAGGTTTTCTCAGCTTTGAATAAAGATGGGTCTTTCATTTCTGTAATTTATATTTGCCTTACCGCAAGGATGCTTTGTGCCAAATTTGGTTGAAATTGGATAAGCGGTTTTAGAGAAGAAGTTCAAAATGTAAAAAAAGTTTACAGACGGACGGACGGACGGATGGATGGACGGACGACGGACAAAATGCGATCAGAATAGCTCACTTGAGCTTTCAGTTCAGGTGAGCTAATAAAAACGGCTCAAGAAGAGACAGGAAACATTCCAGAGTGCTTTTGACCAGCTAGGACATTGACTTTTACAGAACACATGGCAAATTAGAACGCAAGTCACACTTTTTAACTAAAAGTAATAAAGCAAAACTTTCAAGCAAGAACTCCCTTATATGTATCAAAACCCATAAATCCATTGAAGTTGCTGATGATTATTTTCTGTGACTGGAACACAAAATACACATCTAATACATACATTTTTTATACATAATTATACATAATTGTGTATTCATACGCCCACAGGTTTGTCTGTATCCAGTTCAGACAGTGGTAAGAGGGCTGACCTTGGAGACATTGTGGTGGACACTGACCAGCATGCCCTGGATGATTTCCTCCAGGAAGAGGACACCACACCCTCTGTAGAAGCAGGTCTGTATTACAGCGGCAGTATTACAGCTCTTCCCATAGTTTTGTCCAATTGTGGATGAAAATTAATGAGAAAAGATGATTTAAACCTAATTATAGAATCCATTATAGGTATTGCTAATCAGTATTGTGATATGATTGAATGACCCCCCCCCTCCCCCACACACAAATAGCATTATATTAAATTCCTCTTCTATAGCGTTAGCCCAATATATTATCCGATACAGTAGCCACCGATAAGACAGAGGACACGCTCAGTGATTACGAGGAAGACCCGCTCGTTGTTAGGAGCTTGGAGGATGTGGAGGTCGAGGACGAATACTATGAGGATGACATTGGGGCCTCCCACGGGGACCAGGAACCTTACTCAGACTCCTAGGATGTGACGGAGGGGAGCGATAGTGAAAAAACGTCCACCACTAAGCCACAAAGCTGATGCATTGTGCTCGTGAAACATATTCATTACTTTCATAATACATGATCTATTTGAAGTTTATTATATTTGTGCTTTATAGAAAAACAATTACGCATGAATGTTTGTATTACACTTCTAATTGTAATATTTTTTTTCAAAATGAAATGTAATGCAGTTACGAGTATATTAGGTTACATAAGTATTGATGATGTTTATATGTTACATGGATATGATGTTATATATTAAATTATCTATTGACACTCACCCTTTCCGATTAATACTCAGATAGAGGGAGTACATGACCCAGTGGTTCTGAGTACTTTAATAGTTTGTTGTAAATTAAACAAACCCAAAACTGTGTTTATAATAGGTCAAAATCTCGTTCCGACCTTTTGAAACAACAACTATTCATTGTCATGGGAGCTCATTTTTGAATTCTTTGATGACGGCCGTTGATGTGTTTTGATTGGGTACGTATGTTAGTTTTTGCGTTTTTATTTAAAGAAAAGTATTTATTTCATGACACATCATGCTAAAACGTTTCTAACTCAACAGGAATGTCGAAAACTATTTAGGACGCACTTTTGGATTTAAAGACGAATACAGTTGACCTATTTTATTTTTCTAGTAACAGGATGGGTTGTTCTACAAAATATACAATATGTTGACTTTGTGAAATCTGCCGTATTAAAACAAAAGGCCTGCAGGCCTTGACGGTCACCTGAGTACCATAGCCCTTAAATTTACATGTCAGAAAGATTCGCTTTCCTTTTACGGTGTATCATTTCAAAGTCTTAACCCTAACCTGAGAAACCCTGACTGTTACCCGCTTTTAACATTTGATCTTTAATAAACATTCATTCATGAAAATGACCGGGGGATATTTTCTGATTTTTTTATTCAATTTTTAAATTTGCCCACTACTCACGGTCGGAAACCCACGACCAGTAAGAGCTAAAGCTAAGTAAGCGTATACGCGAGACTGAGCGTTGCTTCCTGAGGATGCAGAATCCTGTGTTCGAACGGAAAGTATTCTGTATTTTCTAAAAATAAATATAGCGCGAATTTAGGCACTGATTTTACGGTATATAATCTGTGACCCCTCCATTGCTATAAATTCAAGAACCCAGCATCAAAAGATGAATACTGGTATTATATTAATTGTTTATTCCCAACGTTTTTATTTTGTGTAATTATACTTTCATGAACTATCGCGTTAAACCTGAAATAAAACCAATTTAGGTAATGTAAACTCAGTTTACATGTATATCTTTTTCACGAGAAATGTTTTAGTTTATTTAGTTTCAACGCCTCTGGACGTATATTCAATTCATTAAGTTTCACGAATTTTATTATTCTTATCATTTTTTGTGAATAGGAAAAATTGTATTAATTTATGATTTGTGAAAATCAACATCAATAACTCGACATGTTTCTGTAGTCATCGTCTCGTTCTGAAAAAAAAAATATCAAAAACGAAATAACGTGTTGGGGGTTGAAAGTTAGAATCCATGATGCCTGTGCCAGTAATTTTGTTGTTTTGTGCATGCTAGCTACCCCCAAAGGATCGCATGTTGCACCACACAGAATCGAATTTTACAACCCCCTCCCCCTTCGAGGGTTCAGCATACATTAACCCCTTCCATTGCCAACATTCAGCCTCAAGGCTGATGTTTTACATCAGATTAATGCACTTGTCTTTGATGGATTTAAGTAACAGTTATGTAATTTCAAATGTTGTCGACGGTAAAGCCAAATATCTTACATGTTGTTATTTTTAAAATCTATTACAGTGTATATTAAATCCTTTCGTTGACGACATGCCCTTTAATTCAAAGGTGAATTCGAAATTGGTTTCTTCAGCTAAGTTTTAATGCGAGTTTTCTGAGAAAATAATCCAACACCACTGCAAGCTGAATACTGTGCATGGGGGTTCATGTTAAATTTTTTAAAAAAATTATGGATAAAGAAAAAAAAAGAAGATATTTTCAATGCTATGAAAACCAAGTTATTGATATGTTGATATGAATTACAATCTAATAACAAGAATAATGATAACACAACAATAATAATAAGTCTGAATTTGCCTTCTCGTTCATTGACTGAGCTAGGTAAGTTAACTAAACTGAATTTAAATTTGAACAATGCATTGTAAGCAAAATTTATATAAATTATATATTTTGGGTGACCAATACATCAAACAATATGTACAGTCTTACCAATTGAAGAACCAAGTTAAATGTTAATGTTCACGCCATCGTAATGAAGAATAATGACCCCCGTAGAATAATGACCGGGGGTCATTTTTCGACGTAGAATAATGCCCCCGGTCATTATTCTACGCAGAAAAATGACCCCCCGGTCATTATTCTACGTAGAAAAATGACCCCTTTGCCTGAAGAATAAGTGTCATTTTCATAAAAATGAGCACACTCCACATGAAGAAAAGTGACCCCTGTAGAATAATGACCCCCTTGTAGATTAAATTAAGTTTTTCAGTATATGTTTTAGTATTTGTGAAATAGTCTTAACACTATTGTAATTTTTACTGCTGCAGTTTACAGAAAGTAACAGAAATTATAATTCATATTCAAATAAACTTAAAGTGAAAGAAGGGGTATAGCTTAGAAAATAAAAATCCTTCCGTTATAACAAGACATTGACGTATTGCATCGGGGTATGGTTGTCATCTTAAAGGGGCATGGTCACGATTTTAGTCCAAAAAAAAAATTCCGATCTTAATGTTCACAATGCTTTAGTAAGGCATTTTTAATAGGCAACCAACATTTGAGTGTATTCGTTACATTTTGAATGTTGAAGTGAAAATTCTAATTTTAGACCTAATGAATGTGTTAAACGTAAGCAACTGTTTATTTATGCTTAAAATGAATAAGAAGATAGACAAATCAGCTTGAAAAAGATTTTTTACTGGTATATTGAACCTATGTAAACAACAACAGGGCACGAGCCTTGTTTACATGACAAAGAATTGTGAGCCCTGTATCTTCCTTATAACTTTACAACTGACCCTCAAATTTCATTTGATCAGTAGAAATGCTTTCCTTAAGCATTGTAAATAATGAAAACAGAAAAATAGAGTTTGACCAAAATCGTGACCATGCCCCTTTAACAATTACATTTACATTTATCTATGGTGTTCCGATAGGGCCACTCCGACCTTAATATAGGGCGAAGATGCGAAGTTGCAAAGGCGATAGTGCGAAGGCGAAGTAGCAAAAGTGCGAAGATGCAACGACGAAGCGCGAAGATGTGATGCCAAGAGTGCGAAGGCTAAGGAGCGATACGCTCCTTCCCAACTTCGCACTCTGGCCTTCGCATCTTCGCACTTTCGCCTTCGCCTTTTTTGATTGCATTCAGCAAGTCTCGGTCGATTACATAGAATTTAATGCAGGCACCGTACTCGCCAAGGTTTTTCGATTAATCCAGGGTATTATTGGTACGTATGCGCTAGGCCATAGCGCTTACTATGAATGTTTATAAATATTTTATTGTGTACATGTGACATATATGTATACCAAGCCTATTTATTCACAAATAGCGATGATCTACGTAAAGCCATGTACAAGATGCCTAACATCTCGTCCAATTTAACTCATTTAAACTCTTCAAAATTTTCAATCTCACTTTTCATTGATTTTCTTTAAAAATCCTTGCTTCACCCATGTTTACTTACAATGTTTTGTTGCTATTCAATTTTAAATGTTTTCTCCCTTTCCTCTGCAGAGATTTGAGCAAATTTCGACGCTGCCATTTTGTTCTGCTCCAGACAAAACAATGTGACGTCAATATTCTAAGGGCAACTACTCTAATTTTAAAGAATTTCAAAGGGCAACTACTCCAAATACCTTAAGAACTTACGGCATGCGGTTTATGTATAAAATACTATGAAATGTCGAAATGAGTAAGCAAAGCGTCGACCAATGACGGCCATATTGCCTAATATTATTTCTCACAGAACAAGAATAGAATTCCTGGGTCCCCCGCCGGTCAAGCAGTATACTAGTATCGAGTCTATCGACCAAGGCTGATTTTCGAACTTGACCAACGTATTAGTGGTATAAACATTTGGTATAAATTTAATGAAAATTCGTCAAAGTTTGTAGGCATGAGAGCGCTTACAAGGTCAATTTTTGGATAAAACGGAGTCATTATTGTGGTCAAAGTTCGATAACTCCAACAAAAAGTATCGACCAATGCTGATTTTCGAACTTGACCAAGGTATTAGTGGTATAAACATTTGGTATAAATTTAATGAAAATTCGTCAAAGTTTGTAGGCATGAGAGCGCTTACAAGGTCAATTTTTGGATAAAACGGAGTCATTATTGTGGTCATAGTCCCATAACTCCAACAAAAAGTATCGACCAATGCTGATTTTCGAACTTGACCAAGGTATTAGTGGTATAAACATTTGGTATAAATTTAATGAAAATCCGTCAAAGTTTGTAGGCATGAGAGCGCTTACAAGGTCAATTTTTGGATAAAACGGAGTCATTATTGTGGTCAAAGTTCGATAACTCCAACAAAAAGTATCGACCAATGCTGATTTTCGAACTTGACCAAGATAATAGTGGTATAAACATTTGGTATAAATTTAATGAAAATCCGTCAAAATTTGTAGGCATGAGAGCGCTTACAAAAAAGTGTGACGGACGGACGCACAGACACACGGACGCACGGACCCACGGACACACAGACCCACGGACACACGGACACACGGACGGACGCCCGGCATTTCTATGTCCCCGCACCGCGTTGCGGCGGGGGACAACAAATATAGAGATATATGAGGCAATCACGTGCTACGTTTAAACCAATGAAAATGTGACATTTCAGTCCAAGGGAAAACAATGTATCATAGATATCATATTATATCATTTAACAACAACTACATCTATCTATCAAGCAGGTTTGAGTGAGGTAGGAGATTTCTTTAGCATCCTTGAAAATGAACATCAGGCTCTGCATCTGAAGCAACCTCTGCGTTTCATTTATAATATAGTTAAATCAACTATGCAAGCTATCATCTATAAAACATGTGACCTGTTCCGAAAAACTAAACCTCATCAAGCATCATAAACCTATGGCTCAGATTCAGCATTCAAGCCTGCCAGGTGCATCAGTATCATAAGACGCACCATCCCTGAAAGTTTGGTGAGGTTAGGACCAGTAATAAATAAGATATCATCAGAGGGCACCAGCAATTAAAACCTTTACCTCCTCAAGCATCCCCAACCTATGGCTCTGATTCAGCATCCATGCCTGTCAGGTGCATCTGTATCATAAGACTCACCATCCGTTCAGGTTGGGTGAAGTAGTATTAGCTTAGATACAGGACCTGCACCAAAAACTTAACCAGCTCCGGACACCAATGCCGGGAGTATAGCATAAGCTCCCCTTGCTTTCGTCTCGGTGAGCTAAAAAGGCGAAAGCGCGAAGATTCGAAGGCGAGAGTGCGAAGTTGCGAAGGCAAAGAAGCGAAAGTAGTGTCACTTCTTCGCCTTAACTTGGCACTTTCGTCTTCGCCCTATCCTCTTATCAACGCTTTAAGAAACAATCTTTTCTTATTATAATCGATCAGTGTTTATTATGTATTAAGATTTACTATAGTTAGGTACTCTTCACACATTTGCTCTAAAAGAATAAAGTCTATTCATGATCACAAATACAACATTACAACAAATGTTTAGAATATTGATGTTCATGTATCACATAGAAGAAAACAAAACCAACGCAAAATGATTTTTTTAAAATCACTTTCCTCACGAAATGTAAATAAGAAGAATTCATATTCTCACGTTACTTGTCCCCTTAGTCTTTTTCCATAAAGATATATACATGTATCATTCTAAGATTGACAATTCATTCACCAGTGAATATTGCTTATTATTCTTTCATGATTATTGTTAGCTAATTATCACTCAATATCCTCATTGTGTATGGACCTGTCTTTATTTGCGACATTTCCCGTCGTATGTCGATGAGAGAAGTGACGTATCTGTTAACAATCAATTTAAAGCAATATAAGAGTGTTTTGTGCGTGCCTGCTACGGATATGAAAAACTATATACAGCGATTTATTTACAAATTCGGTGTTTATAACTTCAAAAGCAGTTGAACATAGTGAAAAATTAAGCAAATTTCAAAGCCATATCTTGGATAGGTGTAACCAATTTCTATTCATGTTTACAGGGGGGGGGGGGGTCATTTTTCTATGGGGGTCATTTTTCTTCAGAAAAATCCAATTATTCTTCAGCTAGGGGGGGTCATTATTCTACGTCGAAAAATGACCCCCGGTCATTGTTCTACGGGGGTCATTATTCTTCATTACACCGGCTTAGTTTCTCCAATCGGTAAATATCTTGCACAAATATTAGACCTATGAATTCTGAATAATAATGCATGGTTGTTATGTTTTAAGTTTTTGATTTACAATTCATAACGTAGCTCTTTGAAAAAATTCAAAATAAATCGCTTTCAAAATTAAGTTCATTTTTCCAAAGATACGCATGAAAACTTGCACCTAATTGACGAGAGTGTATTGAAAAGACACAGATCTCTTAAATGACAATTTCCTACAACATTTGTTAATTTTGCTCTTAAAAAGTTAACGTTAAATTTGCATATATTAGAAATTTTAAAATCAAAGAATTAATAGCTAAAATTAACAATTTAAAATTATTATACAATAAACAATGCTTTATCATTTGTAAGTAAAACATATTACTGCCGTATGAATATTTTTCTTAGACATGACACTTTCTCTCCTTCATAAGCACTAAGTGACTGATCTGGATGGTCTATTTTTTTTTCTTACAAGTCCTTTCACAAGGGGTGCAGAGTTTGAAGTAGGTTTATATCCTGTATATAAACAATTGTTAAGGGTCTTTTTGAGAACTGCAATGCTGAATGAATCATGCCGTTAGAAAAGGAACTTGATTATAAATATAAGAATATCCAGGGGAAAACATATTTTTTGTATAGGATCTACATGTATTAAACTACATTGTCCAGATATTTTGTATTACGACTCCAAGAAGCTGATTTTATCACGCCTATTGTTGCTCAGGTGAGCGACGTGGCCCGTGGGCCTCTTGTTGCATTTAAAGTAAAACTTTGTCGTTTGACTGACTTACACATGTATTTCTGTACATTTATCAGTTAATGTCTTTATCATTCTTTTGCTTCATTTTTAAGGACAAATATAACAGCCAAAGTATGACGTGATTCATTCACTTTCGATATTCATTTTCTAGTTTTATCGATTTTAAAAGCAGAAGACTGAATTCAGAGTATGATTTTTAAAACAAGGCGCGGTTGTATTGTTATTCGTATTGATGATGAATGAGAGTTTAAACAAAAGTGTACATGTAGTAAGCGGCGAACGGATATATTTTTACCTATTAATTTTACATGAATCGCTGCAAGAAAATGGTGTCAGATAAGTCAGTCTAAAAAATAAATATGGCGTCCGTGATGAACCTTGTTATTGTTACAATGCTTGGAATATTCTTTATGTAAAAAGAAGTATTTCTAACGTCATGCGCCCGTGTTTGTTATCGGTATTCAAATGTTAATTTTGTTCGGTAACTCAGCAGTTTAAGAGTTTTCGGATTTTTAATAAACCTTGTATAACCGATAACTACTTGTGGATTTTCTCTTGGATCACATAATTAAATAAATCTAATGATTTAAATTATCTACCTAGATAAAGTTGTTTTGATTTTCCCGGTTAGTTGTAGTTTTTTTTTTTAATTTCTCCTTGTGGTCTTATTTTACATAAAATAACGTTGTGTCAATTTTCTAAAATTATGAAGAACAGTTCCCGCCGGGATTTAGAAAAATTTAGACAAAGTATCAGACAATTGCAAAAAGCCGAATTTTAACATAGATTAAAACACCCAATTCAAACTCATAATTTTTTGGAAGCATGTTCGAGGAAAACGTGGACAATTACAAATCAAACTTTCAAGACCCCGTCTTTCAGTACTCTCAGTACTTTGATTTTCTACGTTCGAACAGGGTTGACAGAGAGGGCATCGTACTAATTACAATACATCAAACTCAGGAGAGGAACCCAAATGTGACCTTGATTTTGATATTTTAATCAACACTGACTGAAATCCAATAGCATTAAACCAACAATTGGAATCTCTTGTACTATGCCCATTCTTTAGTTGTTCTTTGTAAATAATTTGTATATATGAAAATCCTGTCAGCTCTAGAAAGCAAAAGACATACACAACAGCTTCTGTCACGGTACCAATGGCAATTTATTGTCTCAGATAAGATAAGTCTGTTTAGCATGGTAAGGAACATTTCCATTACATAATATACTTATTGTAAAATAGGCTTCAACAATTCCTCTACAAAGCATAAACAGACATCTAATATTTATAAGACAAATATTAATACAATGCAAAACTATTACCAAAAAATCCCCATCTAATGGACAGGATATATACATGTACATGTAAATCAAAACGTGGGGATTTTTCCATTTAACAATGTTTAAGCTAGCCTGATTTACATCATAATTGTTATAGATTATACGTAAATTGATAAACATGCATATATACATATGAGGAACATGTTTAATTTCTTTGTTAAAGCTATACCAATACAATTGATGACAAAGATTTTTGATAATCTATAAACATGATAAGGATACGGGTCCTGATTTTAACACCAACATTGCATTTTAACAAGAATCTTTTTCAATAAAACAGAGAAAGGATGAGATCACATCGCTATAATTGTAACTGTCCTCTTTTATACAACACATCCTGTTTACTGTTCATAATTTAAATCATATTTTATTGTAGTAATTGAGGAATTATCAAATATTTTAGACCCAATTTTGGCAAATTTTGTTTGTACCCGACTGCTCTTTCAATAAATAAATAATCAGTATGGAAACAATAGACAATATGCATATAAAAAAAAATTAAATGGATCAATCTAATCTTGTTTACATGTCATATGACAATGTTTTCCCTCCCAAATCCAACCAGTTAATTAAAAAAGTAACTGTTAAAAACACAACTTAGAGACAAGTGAAGGTAAATGACATTTATACTATAGTTTAACTCAAACACATGAACCGTTATTAATATCATATGACACATATGGTACAGACAAGCAGCATGAAAGGTTTAGTGAGGTCACACTAAGTATCCGGCAGCTGTTTTATTGGAGGTGAAATGGATTGACGTGGTTTTTAAAAAAATTAACACGAGTGCAGTGTGATACAATTTTTTTCACTTGTAGTTAGATTTTAATTAAATACAAAACCCAGTTTCACCCAATTGCGCTGGAGTATTCTTAGAACTATCGAAGGTACAGCCTACGCAGATTAAACATTAACAGTGTGCTAGTGATACCTCTTCAATCAAAAAGATGCTTATCTTTCAATGATTGTTTTATCTTAAATTATTAAGTTATTCTTAAAAGATACACATGTACGAAATTAAGAACATTAGTACATGAACATGCACAATGAGACTGAATTTCTGATATTTGCATTTTTTGTCATATTACTGAAAGCTGTATTTCGTTTTTTCAGATGGTTTGTCCATAGTCTGTAAGCTCTCGAAAGACCGCATTTATTGCTTAAAAAATGACATCCACAACAATTAATAACAAATTTAAATGCTATTCATTTTAAATCCTTATCAAAGATAGCTCTTTTGGTTCACGTTTTAAATACTCTACATATTTTTCATGAACTAATTCTACTGTCACCAATGGATGAGTTATTCCTTGTTTTTCATATATTTTGGCCAATCTGTATGCACACATTTTCCCTATATTTTTTGAATGTTCATTTGTTTCATTCAGGTATTCTAAGTAAAGGTCATTATGAGTGCTACCTGGAGGTCTCAAAAGCTGAATAACTACATCACTCTTACACATTTGAAGTACTGGTAACACCAATACCCTTGACTCAGACGCAGATTTTATCAAAACGGTTGTAAGCAATTCATGAACAAGACTTGCTGTATTGTCATTAACTTTAACAAAACCAGATGTTTTGGCTAACTCATTAAGATTATTCTTTGTCATTTCTACACTCATTAGTCCAGCCCATTTCTTTGGTTCTTCCTCCAAGTTGTGCTGTTGAACACACATTAGATATACAAGACAATCATAACGTTCTGGTGAATCCTTTCTTATTCTTTCGAAGTGCTGCATCAATGTTTTAACAGGATTGACAGAGAAAGCATCATCAGAGAACAGTTCATGCTGATTACAGTACATCAGACTTAGAAAAGGACCCCCAATGTGACCTTGATTCTTTGATAGTTTATCCAACACTGACTGAAATCCAATTGCATTAAACCAACAACTTGGTTCTCTTGTACAATGCCCACTCTTCACTTGTTCTTTGTAAATCAACAAAGTCTCTGCTTCAGAAAGATTATCCATTTCTACGGTTATGTTCTTTTGTTGGAGAAAATTTAATTTAAAAAATTTCTTGACTTCATCATAAACATGAGTGTGAATTCCAATGACAACTTTTGTTTTACTTTTGGAACTATGAATTTCTTTCAGAACCTCTTCGGTTTGGTTAACAGCATCCTGTGAAAATACACTGCACCCAAATCTTCCAAAGAGATTATCCAAAAAATGAATTGTTGGTTTTTCATGTGAGATTTCTTCTTTTAAATTCTCCGATTCCACCCATGCCGGCTCCCAGCCATTTTCTTTGAGGTGGTTTTCGATGGCCATTAGAGCATGTGTTTTGCCACACCCAATGACACCTTTTAGAATCACAACATTTCTTGAATTTAGTATTTTCAATGCTGTGGTTATGTTTTCTGTAATGACAATACCTTTCTCCACCAAGCAATCAGGATTCAGCTTTACACCTTTAAAAGAAAAAGCATAGATCATGCATATATATATATATATATATATATATATATATATATATATATATATATATATATATATATATATATATATATATATATATAAAACTTAAATGAATAAAAACACAAACTCAGACTTTGTGTTTTTATTCATTTAAGTTTTCTATATCTTATCCGACCACTGTGAATTTTTTCTGGATTTACCTATATATATATATATATATATATATATATATATATATATATATATATATATATATATATATACACACACCGTTGAAGGTAACATTTAATATTTGAACACAGTTATGTAGACAGTACACACTAATTTAAGCAAATTTCTACTGATCTGCACATTATTCATCTTCGAAAGCCAAGGGTTTCGGTCCATTATTTTGCAATCAATAAACCCTCATATACATATATTTACAGCCTTTCAATATCCTTTCTTCTATTTCTTACGATGATCGCTTGTAATTTATACCTGCATGACAGGATTAAATCTACATGATCCAGTGAAATGACCTAGCTGTTGGTGTAAGAATATTCTAATTCTAAACTGTTGTAAGATGCAATGTTAAGCTTTATTCCTTAACTTTAACTCTAGCAGCTATAATAAAATAATTGTACATCATTCATTCATGTCTTCTTTGTACTTTTTGTGTTGACTTTTACATGGATTGTTTCATCATCAAATGAAGCTAAAGCTACATTTACAGCACTTACAGCATGAACTCCTTGAGCTTGCATGGACTGACTTAAGGTACCTCACTACACCCAGATTTATACTTTTTAAGACACTACGTCACAAGATGCCGATTTAAATATTTTGTTAAACTGTTTATATTGTTCGATTCGGTTCTATATCGTCGTAGCTCAGTGGCTAAAGTATCGGGCATCTGAGCCGCAGATCATGAGTTCGATTCCGCCTGGAGCTTTTGTTCATGTTTACTGAACTTAAATTTTGAAAATGTAAATTTTATCCGAAATTGCACATTTTTTGCCCATTTGACTTAAAAACTTCTTATGCATTATGATATCTATCATAATCAAGTAATTTTCTGCTGACTTGAGAAAGTATTTCATGGTGTAGTGAGACACCTTAAGAGTTCCAATTAGCTGTAGTTAATTACCGTTGTAACCTTCACATACTTGGAAAATTGGCTGTCCCTTATGTGTTTTATTCTTATCGATAATTAGTAATAATTCACGTGCTTTTACTCAATTTTTATGAATTATTAAAAGATAGATGTAAATATAGACAGTAAAATGCTTTCTTTGGTGCTTCATTTGGGCTGTGAAGTTACCGAGCACTGCAGAAAAAATTTAAATCACCCACTAGAGCTAGTCATGGGTTATCTATTTTTGTTTCATCCTTGTTATTTTTATACCTGGATGAAGTGCCAAAGAAAGCATTTTATTGTTTAAATAAAAGATTTGCAATAATAAATGTAGCAAATTCATAATCTGATTATTTTTGCAATGCTTTGAACCTAAGTGTTGTATAGATTATCAATAAGTTAAGTAGTAAAAAAAAAAATCAAAAAATATAAAACTATTGGACAAATCACAATTATTTGCTTGAAAGGTAAAATAGGTATTGTGATTTAAACGGAAAACTTCTAGGACGCAATTTTTGATATGCTTCATAAAATACTTTTCATAAAAGAAAGTGATTAAGGTGGTATGAGACCTTCTGTCGATATTAATGTGGATTATAGTGCTATATAATTGAAAAATTTTCACCGGTTTAGAATTTTCAAATTTTACAATATTTAACCAAAAATAGCTTTTAAAAATATTTGTAAAGGTAAAAATTGTAAAATCCCCATCGGGATTCGAACTCATGACTTACAGGTTCATAGTAAACATTCTAACCCACTGCGCTACGGAGTTAGGTGACCATTTTTAGAAAGAAACTACTTATATAATTACACTTTATTTTATTGTTTATTTCGATAAACAATACGTCACAACATGGAAGTGTCACATACCACCTTAAAGTATTACAACTCATATGGGTCATGCTGAAAATTTAAAAAAAAATTAAATTTCAATTAATCATGATAAAAATAAATATTGCTTCTGCAAAATATAGACATTTTGTTGCCATTTCTATCACCACAAGAAGAAGTTCACTATAAAGACATGTATCAAGGATAGTAACCAAATATAATCCAAAAGTATGTCAAATAAATTAAAATAACATATATAAATCCGACAAATTTAAATTCGAGCTCTCAAGCCAAGTCCTTTTTAACATGCTATTTAACAGCAAATATGTCCTTACTTTGTATTTTGTCCTTCAATAAATCAAAACGTTCTGCATTTACTTCATCTTTACTTGGAGATTTCTTTACACCATCATCCCCATGCACTGCTACAGTTCCATACTTTTCTTTCATCCGGTTGTACACATCGTCAAGGTATTTAAACTGCACATCATCATCACAATACTTGTTCCACATAGATCTTATCCTTTCAATGTCTGCACCAACATGCGTTTCATTATCTGGTGGTTCATAGTCCCAGCCTCTGCTTGGAGGCTTTATACCTTCACAGAAATTACGTAGCAATGTAAATACCAGGGACGTGTCCAATCGGCTATAGTCATTGATGTCGTTTAGACTCTGAAGATCTTTTATGACTGGTTCAGAGAAATGTTCATTGACAGATTTTGAATGAATAACAACTTTCTCTTTAAGATCATTGACACCAAGTTCTTGTTTCAGTATGTGAACAAGATACTTCAGAAGCTCTTTAAGTTCTTCTTTTTTCTTTTCGGGTGGTTCAACATTTGTGTCTGTAAAATAAAACAAACACAATAAATAGAAATATACATATCAATTAACTTGTTGACTCTCTTCTTTTCATATGTTTGTCATAATGCCAGAAAACTGCATTTATCATGGTTGTGGTTTTGGTTGATTTTTGCTCTCTTTTAAATGTTTGCAATGCTTCAGTAAAGCATTTCTCATAGTCAAGTAAAATTTGAGTGTTAGTCATCGAGTTATAAGCTTCTTGATAAAGTGTTTAAAATTCATTGGTATGAAAACAAAACTAAGCTGTCTTTTTTGTTTTACAATTTAAATTCTGAAAGGAAAATTCCAGGTTAAGATATAAAACTATTGTGACAAATGCTTTTTATAGCAACTTTTTATTTATGTATGAAACAAATTAGCAGATAGAACAATCAGCTTGAAATGAACTTTTACCTGTATAATTTGAACAAATGTAAACAAAAACATTGCATACACCTTGAATACATAACAAAGAATTGTAAGCTCTGAATCTTGCTTATAACTCTACGATTAACACTTAAATTTTGGATGATCATTAGAAATGCATTACTGAAGCATTGTAAATAATAAACAACAATAATAGAGAAAAACAAGAGGCCCATGGGCCACATCGCTCACCTGAGGAACAATAGGAATACCACGGTAATTATGATAAAATCAGTTTATGAAGTCATAATACAAACTATCTGGACAATGTACAATAATACATGTAGATCCTGTATAAATAAAATCCATTTTCCACCCTGGATATTTTTAAGTGTATAATCATTAATCCCTTTTCTAACAGGATGATTTCATAGTCATATCACATGTTGAGTATTGCAGTTCTCAAAAAGATCCTTAATAATTGTTTATATACGGGATATAAAGCTACATCAAACTCTGAACCTTCTTGTGAGGCCGAAGAATTGTCCTGGAGCCAAAGTCTTAGCAATTATAAAGAATCATCTGGCTGATTGGTTTCTGGGAAGAAGATTTTTTAAAAGATGTACTCTATATATTTCTATGTAAAACTTCAACCCACCAATGTGCCCCACCCTACCCCCAGGGGTCATGATTTTCACAACTTTGAATCTTCACTACCTGAGGATGCTTCCACACAAGTTTCAGCTTTCCTGGCTGATAGCTTTCTGAGAAGAAGATTTTAAAGTTTTACTCTATATATTCCTATGTAAAACTTTGACCCCCAATTTGGCCCCACCCTACCCCAAGGGGTCACGATTTTCACAACTTTGAATCTTCACTACCTGAGGATGCTTCCACGCAAGTTTCAGCTTTCCTTGTCCTATGGATCTTGAAAAGACGATTTTTGAAAATTTCTCAAAATTTTTCATTATTTTCTAGTTATCTCCCATTGAAAAAGGGTGTGGCCCTTAATTTTCACAACTCTGAATCCCCTTCGCCTAAGGATGATTTGTGCCAAGTTTGGTTGAAATTGGCCCAGCAGTTCTTGAGAAGATGTTGAAAATGTGAAAAGTTTACGGACAGACGAACTACAGACAAAATGTGATCAGAAAAACTCATTTGAGGTTTCAGCTCAGGTGAGCTAAAAAAAACTGACCAAAATCGTGACCTAACCTCATTAACGCTGCCTGGTCTGATTTTTGTTGGCTATCAGATTATCAATCAATTTTCAATGAAAACCAATTATCTAAAAACTTTAAACAGTTTCACCAAATTGCAGTGATATTGAATATACGTAAATATGTAATTTTTGTTCATGTTCCTCATTCTATGGTTTTGAGTAAATTGAATTGAACTGAACTGAACAGAATTGGACTCCTTCCAAAGATAAAATGAAAGAAAAAAGTGAGCAAGCTAGCTCACGTACCCCACGCTCCCCCATTACTCAACAATACTAAACATAATGAATGGCATGGTACCCATTATAGATATACATTGTAAAGTAATTACGCATAATGAAAATTATTACTAAATACAGTAACTGTGGAATCGTTTTTATTCTTGGGGTCTATTAATGTTTGTGAGCAGCCAAAATTTTCCTGGTTCCAGGGGTTATATTTCGTTAGTAGCAAGTTCTGGATAATTTTAATAAGTATCAAACAAATGTACATATTTACTAATGGAGATGTAAATTCGTGGGCAAGGGTTATCCACAAAAGCCATGAACATTGGTCCCCCACGAACACTAATGATTTCACAGTAAACAGTAATACAGTAGTACAATGGCATATCTCTGCTCTCTATGTACTCTATCTTGTAGGATATTTAGAAAACAAAGAAAATATGATCATTTAATTGCCATCGAGGTGTTCATTTGAACATAAGCTCAAAGCTTTTTGCATTTACAAAATGTATAAGAATTAAAATAATATGTATATGTAAAATAATGGCAAACACTTAGAGAATTTTTTAGAAAACTCTTATTACCAAATTTCCATGTCCAAGTTACACTCCAGTTACAAAATTATAGTTATCATTACATATATAACAAATCAGCATGCATACCATACACAAGCAAAGCAAATATACAAACACTATTAACTAGCTAGTCACACAAAATCAATTGATATTATGCTTGTCAAAAGAGTGCTGTTTAATATAGTAATGCATCAAATTAAAAAAAAAAAGGAAGAAGAAATATTAGCTTAAAAAGTTTAAGCCGGTTAATACCATAATTTAAACTTTAAAGAGATGGATACATGTATATCTTTAATTTTTGCAAAAAGCTAATTCAATCTATCAGAGATTCTTTATTGACATCTGATCTCTTCCTGACAAGAAGAAAAACATCTTTCTTAATTTGACATATTTTATCCATTGAAAGTTTTGGGAACACTTCGCACATTTTTTCAAGATTACCACCCAGATAATTCATTGTCATTTGCAATGCAAATTTCCATAAATTTTTATTTTAAAATTCATATCTGCATTCTTTATCCTTACATGTTAAAAGAGGTGTTTCAAAAGAGAAATCTTAAGATTTATTCATACTAGTGGATCAATTATCATTTAAACCATCATGCATTTTTAAATATTGAATAAGTTAGGAAATTGTGATAAATAAAAAACTTGGAAAAGAGTATAAACTACCTTTTTATATCTCAGTGTATATCAGACATGATATCATACAATGTAATAAAATATTACATGTATTTCAAGTAAAATGTTTCTCCTCAGAATTATGAATTTCATAGTTACTTAGATTTTTGCTAATGGTTAACGAGATAAAAACGAATCATTTCTAAATCTTATTTATATCTTTTAGAATTTAAACACAGAAGGGATTTTCACAAGACTTAGTTAAATTTCTGCTGGGTGTTTCAATATTAAACCAGTCTGGTATTGGGATGCTTGGAATCAGGTTGGACACACCATTTAGGACAAGAAAAAGCGGGAATTTTTAATTTTTCTCTGTCTTAGTGTTGATTCAGATCCAAATAAAAATGGGCATCAAGCTGTCTTAATTAAATACTGTAAAAGCAGAAATATTCGTTGAGGAGTAAATTTTGTTATTCTCGTTGGCAATATGAAGCATTGAAATTAAATTCATGACGATTTTTTAACCCAAATGTTAATGAATATAGAGTTAATACGTGATACATTTTACAGATTACGATGTGACAAAATGAAATGTCAACAAAATATTATTTCGTTTAAAAACGACATTTTGACCCAACAAAAAATGTTATTCTATAGTAGTTTATCTTAAAAGATGAGAAAGCTATTCTGTTAAATAATTAGCACACTCTAATTTTATTAACCTTTTTGTCCTTCTTCTTCAATACCACCAGTATTGCTGGTATTTGTTACCTGTTCTAAGTTTAAAAATGTGGCTACATTAACATTTTACCTTTAAAATGCCATTTGTTAAGTTCAATTAGCACAAAATCAAATAGTATTTTTCATGTTACCTTTCTTTGTTTTTGTCTTTTTTGGTTTAGCACTAAAATCTGGCTTTTCTATTAAGTATATAAGGGTTACAAAATATTCATTACATAACCATATTCAATTGTATCTTCATTTAATCATATTTTATAAATGATGTTAACCCCGCATGCTGACATATAAAATTGTTATGTTTCTTAATTCTATAAACCTCCCCCCATTAAAAATAGCCCCTTTCAATTTTGATGAATAAATGAATCATTTAGAATAAGAATCAGCTGGACTTTCAATTTTTTTACTCTGTTCTAAGTGTTGACTCAGTTCCAAATAAAATAGGCATCAAGCTATTTTAATTAAATATTTTCTCTAAAAAGATGAGGAAGCTATTCTGTTAGATAATAAGCACACTCTAATTCTAGTTACCTTTTTGTCCCTTTTCTTTAATACCACCAGTTTTGCTGGTATTTGTTACCTTTTCTAAGTTTAAAAATGTGGCTACATTAATATTCTATCTTTAAAATGTACTTTGTTTATTTCAATCAACCCAAGATCCAATAGTATCTGTCAAGTTACCTTTCTTTGTTTTAGTCTTTTTTGGTTTAGCACTAAGATCTGGCTTTTCTATTAAGTATATAAGGGTTACAAAATATTCATTACATAACCATATTCAATTGTATCTTCATTTAATCAGATTTTATAAATGATGCAAATCTATTACAAAATATTCATAACATAACCATATTTAATTGTACCTTCATTTAATCATATTTTATAAATGATGTTAACCCCTCATGCTGACATATAAAATTGTTATGTTTCTTAACTCTATAAACTGACCCCCTCCCCTTTTAAAAATAGCCCCTTTCAATTTTGATGAATAAATGAATCATTTAGAATTAGAAACAGCTGGACGTTCAAATTTTTTACTCTGTTCTTAGTGTTGACTCAGTTCCAAATAAAATAGGCATCAAGCTGTTTTAATAAATTATTTTCTCTAAAAAGATGAGGAAGCTATTCTGTTAGATAATAAGCACACTCTAATTCTATTTACCTTTTTGTCCTTCTACTTTAATACCACCTGTTTTGCTGGTATTTGTTACCTTTTCTAAG
Organism: Magallana gigas; assembly: GCF_902806645.1. Classification (NCBI taxonomy): domain Eukaryota; kingdom Metazoa; phylum Mollusca; class Bivalvia; order Ostreida; family Ostreidae; genus Magallana; species Magallana gigas. Next base: position 11,772,004 of record NC_047564.1, on the reverse strand, counting down.
TTTAAAAATGTGGCTACATTAATATTCTATCTTTAAAATGTACTTTGTTTATTTCAATCAACCCAAGATCCAATAGTATTTGTCAAGTTACCTTTCTTTGTTTTAGTCTTTTTTGGTTTAGCACTAAGATCTGGCTTTTCTATTAAGTATATAAGGGTTACAAAATATTCATTATATAACCATATTCAATTGTATCTTCATTTAATCAGATTTTATAAATGATGCAAATCTATTACAAAATATTCATAAAATAATCATATTCACTTGAATCTTAATTTAATCAAATACTATGCATGATGTTAATCTATGTAAATTAATATTACATTAAACAATACTTAATATAGATATGTTTGCTGAATTGAAATTTTTTAAAATGAGCATAATTTTGTCATTTTTCATACATTAAAGAATTAATTACCATTATAATAAATAACATAAAGTATTGAATAAGAAAGTTCCTATTGGGTGAATCTTGCTTATCATGGGCAGATCTAAAATCACCCGCAGATCTAAACATAGGTAATCACATATTACAAAGCTCACCGAGACGAGACATCACCCGTATTAGACTTCACCTTTATGAGACCACCTTTATCATATTAAATGAAAATCATACTTTATGATCTTAGATATTCATGGATTTTGTTTTGACACAATATCGTATATCATCTGTTAAAAAATTGTATGATAATCATATGTTCATATGTTAATCAATACAATAATATAAAATTAAATATTGCATCCTATCATATTTACAACATATATCATATAATACAATAAAATACCATAATAAACAATCATGACATATGATATTGTGACGTATGATATCGCATTGTATTGCATTAAACGTTATTGTATTTGATCACATAATACAATATCATAATATATAAAACAATATAGTATTATATTACAATATCATATTACATAATACATCATAACATTGAAACACATGATATTATATTGTATAATAAAGTATGATATTGTATAATACTGTATCATTTTTGAAACATAATATAATATTGTATCATATGATCAAATATAATTTGATACAACATCGTATCAAATTATATGATACAATATTATGTGATAAAGTAAAATATATAATACAACATTATATTATACATATTGTATCATATGATACAATAATATATTTTACAATATCATACAATACAATCTCATGTGATGTGATAATATATCATATTATAAACCAATATCATATTATACAATATTGTATGATACGATATTATATAATATTACATAATCATATTATACAATTTCATGTGATATTATTCTATATAACAGAAACTAATATCATATTATACAAAATCGTGTGATACAATATCATAGAATATACAATATTGTATCATAGGATACAATATTATATTTTGCAATATCTTATGTAATAGTATCATGTGATAAAATAATAAATTAATAATACAATATAATATTATACAATATTGTATCATAATATTCAATACAGCAAAACTCAGTTTAGCATCCTTGATAATGGAGATCAGGCTCTGCATCTGAAGCAACCTCTGCGTTTCATTTATAATATAGTAAAATCAACTATGCAAGCTATCATCAATAAAACATGTGACCTGTTCCAAAAAAACTAAACCTCATCCAGCATCCGAAACCTATGGCTCAGATTCAGCATTCAAGCCTGTCAGGTGCATCAGTATACATAAGACGCATCTCCATGCAAGTTTGGTGAAGTTCAGACCAGTAATAACTAAGATATCATCATCAGAGGGCACTAGCAATTAAAACCTTAATCTGCTCCAGCATCCGCAACCTATGGCTCATTTCAACATCCATACCTGTCAGGTGCATCTGTATCATAAGACACACCATCCATTCAAGTTTGGTGAAGTTAGGACCTGTAATAACTAAGATATTTTTTTTAGCATCCTTGATAATTGGAGATCAAGCTCTGCATCTGAAGCTTCCTCTGTGATTCATTCATATTACAGTTTAATAAACTATGCAAGTTTGAAATAGTACTATTATCTATTAAACATGTGACCTGTTCCAAAAAACTTAACCAAATCCAGCATCTGAAACCTATGGTTCAGACTCAGCATTCAAGCCCGTCAGGTGCATCAGTATCATAAGACGCACCATCCATGGAAGTCTGGTGTAGATAGGACAAGTAATAACTAAGATAAAATCATCAGAGGGCATCCGTTTCAAAAACTTTAACCAGCTCTAAAAACCGTAACCTCCTCCAGCATCCGAAACCTATGGCTCAGATTCAGCATTCAAGCTTGTCTGATGCATCAGTATCATATGACACACCATCCATGGAAGTCTGGTGAAGTTAGGACAAGTAGTAACTAAGATATACATGTAATCATCAGAGGGCACCTGCAACAAAAACTTTAACCAGCTCTAAAAACCTTAACCTCCTTTAGCATCTGTAACCTATAGCTCGGATTCAGCATCCAATCCTGCCTGGTGCATCAGTTTCATAAGACACACCATCAATGCAAGTTTGGTGAAGTACAGACCAGCAGTAACTTAGATATTGCTATCAAAGGTCACCTGCTACAAAAACTTTAACCTGCCCCATAAACCTTAACCTCCTCCAGCATCCGAAACCTATAGCTCAAATTCAGCATCCAAGCCTGTCTGGTGCATCAGTATCATAAGACACATCATCCATGCAAGTTTGGTGAAGTACGGACCTGCAGTAACTTAGATATTGCTATCAAAGGGCACCTGCAACAAAAACTTTAACCTTGTCCAACAACCTTAACCTCCTCCAGCATCTGAAATTTAGGACTCAGATTCAGCATCCAAGTCTTTCAAGTCCATAAGTAGGTCCAGATGTATCATCCATGCAAGTTTGGTGAAGATAGGACAAGTAATAGCTTAGATACAGGACCTGCAACAAAAACTTTAACCAGGTCCAGACGCCGACGCCGAGGGTATAGCATAAGCTCCCCCTAACTTTGTCTCGGTGAGCTAAAAAGGGGGAGGGGGATCGAGGGACCCCTTCCCCTAGAAAACTCAAATTTATTATATTCACATTGTACAATTCCTGAAAACAGGCCTTTGATCCCCCTTGAAAACTTCAGACCCCCCCCCCCTTGTGAAAATTTCTGGATCTGAGCAAGCTGACATATAGTTAAGTTTCTTAATTCTATAAACTGGCTGACCCCCCCCCCCCCCCCCCCCTCTCTTAAAAATAGCCCCTTTCCCCCGGAAAACTCAAAATTTATTATATTCACATTGTACAATTACTGAAAACAGGCCTTGGATCCCCCTGGAAAACAATATTTTCCTTCAGACCCCCCCCCCCCCGCCCCCCCCAAATTGGAAAAATGTTCTGGATCCGCGCATGCTGACATAATATAGTTATGTTTCTCAATTCTATAAACAGACCCCCCCCCCCCCCCCCTTTTAAAATAGCACCTTTCAATTTTGATGAATAAATGTTTCATTTAGAACAAGAAACAGCTGGAATTTCGATCCAAATTTGTACTCCGTTCTTAGTGTTGACTCAGTTCCAAATAAAATAGGCATCAAGCTGTTTTAATAAATTATTTTCTCTAAAAAGATGAGGAAGCTATTCTGTTAGATAATAAGCACACTCTAATTCTATTTACCTTTTTGTCCTTCTACTTTAATACCACCTGTTTTGCTGGTATTTGTTACCTTTTCTAAGTTTAAAAATGTGGCTACATTAATATTCTATCTTTAAAATGTACTTTGTTTATTTCAATCAACCCAAGATCCAATAGTATTTGTCAAGTTACCTTTCTTTGTTTTAGTCTTTTTTGGTTTAGCACTAAGATCTGGCTTTTCTATTAAGTATATAAGGGTTACAAAATATTCATTATATAACCATATTCAATTGTATCTTCATTTAATCAGATTTTATAAATGATGCAAATCTATTACAAAATATTCATAAAATAATCATATTCACTTGAATCTTAATTTAATCAAATACTATGCATGATGTTAATCTATGTAAATTAATATTACATTAAACAATACTTAATATAGATATGTTTGCTGAATTGAAATTTTTTAAAATGAGCATAATTTTGTCATTTTTCATACATTAAAGAATTAATTACCATTATAATAAATAACATAAAGTATTGAATAAGAAAGTTCCTATTGGGTGAATCTTGCTTATCATGGGCAGATCTAAAATCACCCGCAGATCTAAACATAGGTAATCACATATTACAAAGCTCACCGAGACGAGACATCACCCGTATTAGACTTCACCTTTATGAGACCACCTTTATCATATTAAATGAAAATCATACTTTATGATCTTAGATATTCATGGATTTTGTTTTGACACAATATCGTATATCATCTGTTAAAAAATTGTATGATAATCATATGTTCATATGTTAATCAATACAATAATATAAAATTAAATATTGCATCCTATCATATTTACAACATATATCATATAATACAATAAAATACCATAATAAACAATCATGACATATGATATTGTGACGTATGATATCGCATTGTATTGCATTAAACGTTATTGTATTTGATCACATAATACAATATCATAATATATAAAACAATATAGTATTATATTACAATATCATATTACATAATACATCATAACATTGAAACACATGATATTATATTGTATAATAAAGTATGATATTGTATAATACTGTATCATTTTTGAAACATAATATAATATTGTATCATATGATCAAATATAATTTGATACAACATCGTATCAAATTATATGATACAATATTATGTGATAAAGTAAAATATATAATACAACATTATATTATACATATTGTATCATATGATACAATAATATATTTTACAATATCATACAATACAATCTCATGTGATGTGATAATATATCATATTATAAACCAATATCATATTATACAATATTGTATGATACGATATTATATAATATTACATAATCATATTATACAATTTCATGTGATATTATTCTATATAACAGAAACTAATATCATATTATACAAAATCGTGTGATACAATATCATAGAATATACAATATTGTATCATAGGATACAATATTATATTTTGCAATATCTTATGTAATAGTATCATGTGATAAAATAATAAATTAATAATACAATATAATATTATACAATATTGTATCATAATATTCAATACAGCAAAACTCAGTTTAGCATCCTTGATAATGGAGATCAGGCTCTGCATCTGAAGCAACCTCTGCGTTTCATTTATAATATAGTAAAATCAACTATGCAAGCTATCATCAATAAAACATGTGACCTGTTCCAAAAAAACTAAACCTCATCCAGCATCCGAAACCTATGGCTCAGATTCAGCATTCAAGCCTGTCAGGTGCATCAGTATACATAAGACGCATCTCCATGCAAGTTTGGTGAAGTTCAGACCAGTAATAACTAAGATATCATCATCAGAGGGCACTAGCAATTAAAACCTTAATCTGCTCCAGCATCCGCAACCTATGGCTCATTTCAACATCCATACCTGTCAGGTGCATCTGTATCATAAGACACACCATCCATTCAAGTTTGGTGAAGTTAGGACCTGTAATAACTAAGATATATTTTTTAGCATCCTTGATAATTGGAGATCAAGCTCTGCATCTGAAGCTTCCTCTGTGATTCATTCATATTACAGTTTAATAAACTATGCAAGTTTGAAATAGTACTATTATCTATTAAACATGTGACCTGTTCCAAAAAACTTAACCAAATCCAGCATCTGAAACCTATGGTTCAGACTCAGCATTCAAGCCCGTCAGGTGCATCAGTATCATAAGACGCACCATCCATGGAAGTCTGGTGTAGATAGGACAAGTAATAACTAAGATAAAATCATCAGAGGGCATCCGTTTCAAAAACTTTAACCAGCTCTAAAAACCGTAACCTCCTCCAGCATCCGAAACCTATGGCTCAGATTCAGCATTCAAGCTTGTCTGATGCATCAGTATCATATGACACACCATCCATGGAAGTCTGGTGAAGTTAGGACAAGTAGTAACTAAGATATACATGTAATCATCAGAGGGCACCTGCAACAAAAACTTTAACCAGCTCTAAAAACCTTAACCTCCTTTAGCATCTGTAACCTATAGCTCGGATTCAGCATCCAATCCTGCCTGGTGCATCAGTTTCATAAGACACACCATCAATGCAAGTTTGGTGAAGTACAGACCAGCAGTAACTTAGATATTGCTATCAAAGGTCACCTGCTACAAAAACTTTAACCTGCCCCATAAACCTTAACCTCCTCCAGCATCCGAAACCTATAGCTCAAATTCAGCATCCAAGCCTGTCTGGTGCATCAGTATCATAAGACACATCATCCATGCAAGTTTGGTGAAGTACGGACCTGCAGTAACTTAGATATTGCTATCAAAGGGCACCTGCAACAAAAACTTTAACCTTGTCCAACAACCTTAACCTCCTCCAGCATCTGAAATTTAGGACTCAGATTCAGCATCCAAGTCTTTCAAGTCCATAAGTAGGTCCAGATGTATCATCCATGCAAGTTTGGTGAAGATAGGACAAGTAATAGCTTAGATACAGGACCTGCAACAAAAACTTTAACCAGGTCCAGACGCCGACGCCGAGGGTATAGCATAAGCTCCCCCTAACTTTGTCTCGGTGAGCTAAAAAGGGGGAGGGGGATCGAGGGACCCCTTCCCCTAGAAAACTCAAATTTATTATATTCACATTGTACAATTCCTGAAAACAGGCCTTTGATCCCCCTTGAAAACTTCAGACCCCCCCCCCCTTGTGAAAATTTCTGGATCTGAGCAAGCTGACATATAGTTAAGTTTCTTAATTCTATAAACTGGCTGACCCCCCCCCCCCCCCCCCCCCTCTCTTAAAAATAGCCCCTTTCCCCCGGAAAACTCAAAATTTATTATATTCACATTGTACAATTACTGAAAACAGGCCTTGGATCCCCCTGGAAAACAATATTTTCCTTCAGACCCCCCCCCCCCCCGCCCCCCCCCAAATTGGAAAAATGTTCTGGATCCGCGCATGCTGACATAATATAGTTATGTTTCTCAATTCTATAAACAGACCCCCCCCCCTTTTAAAATAGCACCTTTCAATTTTGATGAATAAATGTTTCATTTAGAACAAGAAACAGCTGGAATTTCGATCCAAATTTGTACTCCGTTCTTAGTGTTGACTCAGTTCCAAATAAAATAGGCATCAAGCTGTCTTAATTAAATATTTTCTCTAAAGAGATGAGGAAACTATTCTGTTAGATAATTAGCACACTCTAATCCTATTTACCTTTTTGTCCTTCTTCTTTAATACCACCAGTATTGCTGGTATTTGTTACCTTTTCTAAGTTTAAAAATGTGGCTACATTAATATTCTATCTTTAAAACGTACTTTGATTAGTTCAATTAACACAAGATCCAATAGTATTTGTCAAGTTACCTTTTTTTGTTTTACAAAATAAGGTAGTGTTTTCTGGTTTAGCACTAAAAATTGGCTTGTGTGTTAAGTATATAAGGATTACAAAATATTCATTACATAACCATGGTATACAATTGTATCGTTATTTAATTATATAGATGTATTATACATGATGTAACTCTATGTACATGAATATTGCAGTGAACCATTAACAAAGACATCAAACAAGTATGTTTGCTGATTTTAAAATAAAAAGAATGTGTATAATTGTTCATTATTTTTTATAACTTCAAGTATTACCACTATTATGAATCATTTAAAATAAGAAACAATCCTAGTGTGATAAATCTTGCTTATCATGCGTGGAACTAAGGGGGTGGAGGTGGGGTGTCCTGACACACCCCCTCCTGAAAAATTCAAATTTATTTAATTCACACTGTAAAATTTCTTAAAATAGGCCTTGGAATCCCCCCACCCCCTGGAAAACAAAAAAATCCCTTTGAATCCCCCCTCTGAAAAAAATTTCTGGATCCGAGCATGCTTATACATGTACATGTAGTGAAGTTGCTCAATTCTTTAAAATTGAAACTCCCTAAAAATAATTAGCCCTTTGTAATCAAAACGTCTTCATAATATGAACTTGAACACTAAAGTGAGTTCCTACCTGACAATTGGTTTAAAAAAAACCTTGAATCAACTAAATATAAAGATAGTTATATTAAGGTACCTCTCTTCATCAAGGTTTATACTTTTTATGATACTATGTCAAAAGATTGTGGTTTACATATTCTGTTGAATTGTGTTTATGAATCACTTTGTTAAATATAATCATAGCTCAATGGTTAATGTATCGGTGTTGTGTAACACATATCACGAGTTCAGTCATTTTTGAAAGCATAATCTGTTTATCAAAAATTAATTTATTTCTTGCCTATTTGACTTATGGATGTCTTGTACATCATGCTATCTTTCATATAAAATAAAAATAATATTCTGCTGATTTCATAAACTATTTCAAGGTGTAATGAGCCACCTTAACTTAAATAAACTTTAATAATCTTTTCACTAAAGGATAATCTATGCCAAGTTTTGCTGAATTTGGCTCATTACCAGGAGAAGTTCTGGAAAAGTAGTGATAATGTTAAACATTTTATGAATGGTCAGGCAGGTGCCAAATATAAATTATCAGAAAAACTACCGTAACTAATGAACATGAGTGAGCTACAAATTAAGGTCCTAAGGATATTATGTGAGATTACCACAACAATTTGAAATTCTAGTAAAGACATAAAATGGGCAACAAATTAAACACAACCACATTCTGCCTTTATCTAAACTACATAGGTATTCAAGTGTTTTATTAACTTGGAATTTATCATAGTAATTGGATGTCTTGTGTTTTTCTAACTCAGTCTATTCTAACTTAACTTCTTAAATCTATAATCATCGACTGTAAATTCCTTATTTTATGCAAGTTCTTAAACCTATCTTAGATTCTGCAGATGAAGTTTTGTAACAAATCGCAACAATACAACTTTTTCTACTTGAAAAGACTTTATTCAGCAATTAACTAGGTAATAAACTAGTCTGTAGTGTTAAATGTATGATAGGTAGCCAAATCCCTGTAGATAATATTAAACAACTTTAAGAGAAAATGAAAGGTAACGAAAATTATGGTCACAGTAAATTTTTCTAGTACATGCAAAATACTTGGTTCACAGTGATCTTATCAGTAAAAGTATACGAAAAACTTGTTCAGTATTGTCATCGAATTTTCTAAATCATGCATACTTTTGATCATTCTAACAGTACATGCCAGATGAGAATACAAAATGAAATACCTGAATTGGTTTCATTTTCTTTGACATCTGCAATTAAAAAAAAATAAAAAAAAAATATTGTTTCCAAATTAATATGTTCACACTTGCAAGTTTTTACATTTTTCTTCATTCAGTTTAAAAAAGATTATACAACTGAGAAGGATATTTAACATGTTCAATGTATTTAGATAATGATCATTTTTCATAGGGACTACTTCTTTCCTGGCACATGCAGCAGCTTCCTGAGGAATAAGAAGTTTATTTACATACAAACGGAAAATACTTGCTTTAAGGATAGTCCTGTTTGGAGTACATGAAGATATTTTGAGAAAATGCCTCATCTTTTGCTCTTTTGTTCTGGTGTTAGCTGATAAGATTGTTACTAACAAACAAGAGGCCTATGGGCCTCACTCACCTGAGCAACAATAGGTTTGGTAAAATTAGATTAACAGAGTCTTAATACAAACTATTTGGACAATGCTGTTTAATACATGTAGATCCTATATAAATAAACATTTATTTTTTTTACCCTGGATATTTTTATGTTGATAATCAAGCTTTGAATAAGTTACAGCTTTTCTAGGCAAGCAGTTTTTAGAAAAAGATATTTTAAACATTTTCTTACATAAATTTTTGCCCCCCCCCCCACCCCCTCATTGTGACCCATCCTACCTACGGCCTAATGATTTGAACAAACTTGAATCTACCCTTAGGCTACCTGAAGATGCTTCCACACAAGTTTAAGCTTTCCTGGCTGATTAGTTTCTTAGAAAAAGATTTTCAAAAGATTTACTCTATATATTCCTATGTAAAAGTTCAACCGCCATTGTGGCCCAACCTTATCCCCAGGGACCATGATTTGAACAAACTTTAATCTACTCTATCTAAAGATGTTTCCACACAAGTTTCAGCTTTTCTGGTCAAATGGTTTTTGAGCGGAAGATTTTAAAAGATTTACACTATATAAGAAAGATCAGAAAAGCTCACTTGAGCTTTAAGCTCAGGTGAACTAAAAACACTTCTTTGAAATATTTCATCACAAAAAACAAGAGCTTATAGGCCTTAATGGTCACCTGGGTACCATAGCCCATGCATGGCTAAAATGGACAACACTGCTGTCTGTAAAACTTATTTGTTTCATGATATAAAATTAATTTCATGGTTATTCTCTTAAAGCAAATAATCTAGCATTTAATGACCAATTCAAAGAAATATCACTACTTACCTTGTCCAAGCAGTGGGTCATGTGTACCTTGTGCTTCACCTACTTCAGCATCAGCTGTAAAATATAAATTAAAACACATACATTTTATTTTACATTGAATTAAGCTTAAATATATATATTTAAACAATCTACTTGTTAAATACTGGTATGTGTTACAAAAAGAAAAAAAGCAATTGAAAGTACTGTAAGCTTATTCTTTTGTTGAAAACAAATCAACATTATTTGCATTCTGTTCATCTAATTTTGCCAGTGTAGAGATTGAAACAATTTTATCAAATTAACAGTTGTCATATCAGTGAATACACGTATGTGTTGAGCGTAAATATGAAAACACAAACACTTGATGGTTTTGAATTATATATATTTACAAATACATAACCCTATAATCACAAATCAATATATACTCATGTATATGTCATTAGTAAAATATCATATATGATAGTCTGAGGGTTCTAACCTGAGAATGAATAACTATTTGAATGATTTCTTTTAATTACAAAAGTGTTTGACAGAGAACTGTAAGTAACTTTTGTGAGTAGTTTCCTTGAAAACTTAAAAAGTATCAAATACCATTTCATCAAATATTAAACCTCAATAAATCTAATACTTTGGGGTTATAAAAAAATACCCTGAAGTTATGTTTTGAAACATGAAACATGAAAACAAATAATCAAAGATTAAAGAACAGAGCTCAGCAAGATGAGGCATCAACTACACTACAGGCAACATGGATCCTGCATTTTCCACGCCCTGCGGTCCAAATTGCAACACCGTTTAAGACAGGTGTCTCATGTAAAACTGCGTTACCCACGGTAGGGTCGTCCAGCAAGTCAACACTGCCATGATCTTGACCAGTTGGTATTTTTTTTTCATAAATTATCAAAAATCAAAATCCTAGCAATGTGCACATCTCTGATATATGTACATTTGATCTGCAAAAGAACAATGTCTTTTCTTGAAAACTATAGGAGATGTTATCCATATAAAGGTACCCTTTTGGCAGCCATTCACTCGTCATTTACACTATTTCAATAACCGGATTTTTCCTTTGGAAAACCTGGTTAAAATATCAAAAAGTTGTGAATTATTCTTGAGATGATGTAAAACAAATATTCCTACCTGTATTTTCAACACCATGTTCGAAATACTCTCTAAGATCTAAAAATAAGAAATTTTATTTACAAGGTATCTATGTCATATAGAACCATCATTCTATGAAACTAGAACCAAGATTCAATTTAAATGCAAAATATTTTCTAAAATCGAACATTTTGATTACAAAATACTGAATCATTGAAAAGTTTTAAATTATTTCTAGAGGATTTTCAATAGAATCACAAGGCTTGGAAATTGGTGGATTTTAATAGTTCTCCAAGCCATAATTTGAAGGGCTCTTGATATTCAGATTGACATCATTATATTCTTAGTATTGATCCATTCATACATGAACACCTTAACTTGAAAAACTGCAAGTGAAATGAAATTCTGCACCTGAGAAGTTGGATTTTTCAATGTACATGTAATTAAGTATGCAACACTTGGGTACATGATGTGTCAGTATACAACTATAAATTGCTATGATATATAGAGACCAAATTACCAAGAGAAGGTCAAACGACCTACTTGCATTAAAGATTAATCCGCATATCAAGGTTGATAGAGCAGGCCCCTACAGTGTGTCAGGTTATTGCTAAAGCTATAAGTGTTGATTAATATGATGATAAATTCTTCAACAATGCTTGATAACTCTAGATCTATAGAGATCATTCATAGATTTGGGATTTACTAGTATATGGCCAGTATTGTCTAGTTTTAATAACATGTTTAACTTATTGCTTAACTTATTGCTTAACAAAGTTTTTGAGTCTGATATCACAGAGAACAGCATGATAAAGTAGTGTATGAACATTATTGTTTTAAATAATATATTTTCTTAACAAAATATTAATTTAAAATATGATGAAGTTAAATTATATATTTCAAGAAGGTCAACAACTTACATGTATAGCTCAATGAAGAGACACACGCATTATTCATTCATTATATTCATTAATTAATATGGCTCTTATAGCTTTAAGAGCTCTTAGACATTACCGTCATAAATTACGTTTGCGCATTATACTAAAAATCAAAGAATTTAAGGAAAAGTGTAACCATACACTTACCAAATATTTTGCGGCAATTGGTCAACTTTTAAAATTTTATTAAAAACTTTTCTTTTTCAAGCTAATTTTAATCTCTAAGGCATAAAAATATAAAAAAAAAACAAGAGGCCCAGGGGCCACATCGCTCACCTGAGCAACAATTGCCTTAATTCTGATCAAATTAGCATTACAGTATCAAAATATCTTGACAACTGAGTACAGTAGATCTTGCTAAAAAAAATTGAAAATCTGCCAATTTTTATCCACCTCTTATTTTTTAGTAAAGCCCCTTTTGTTGTTGTACCTGTAAGAAGATTTTTCTCTATTCCTATAACCCCCCCCCCCCCCCCTCCCCATTTCGTGGCCCCACAATTCTCTAGGGAATCATGGTTTCATCAAACTTAAATCTACCTTAAATCTCATATCCTGTGCTTTTACACTAAGTACTGAGTTTTGGACCGAAAACTTTCCCAGAATATTTTTAAGGATTGTAAAACTTGATCCCCCAATTGTGGCCTCAACCTACCCCGGGGACCATGATTTGAACAAACTTGAATCAACACTTCCTGAGGATGCTTCCATTTTAATTTGAGCTTTCCTGGCCTAATAGTTTTTGAGAAGAAATTTTTTAAAGATTTTCTCTAAATATTCCTATGTAAAACTTGATCCCCCAATTGTGGCCCCACCCTACCCCGGGGACCATGATTTGAACAAACTTGAATCTACACTTCCTGAGGATGCTTCCATTTTAATTTGAGCTTTTCTGGCCTAATAGTTTTTGAGAAGAAGATTTTTAAAGATTTTCTCTATATATTCCTATGTAAATCTTGATCCCCCAAATTGTGGCCCCACCCTACCCCCGGGGACCATGATTTGAACAAACTTGAATCTAAACTACCTGATGATGCCTCAACTCAAAGTTGAGCTTTCCTGGCCTAATAGTTTTTGAGAAGAAATTTTTTAAAGATTTTCTCTATATATTCCTATGTAAAACTTGATCCCCCAATTGTGGCCCCATCCTACCCCCGGGGACCATGATTTGAACAAACTTGAATCTACACTACCTGATGATGCCTCCACACAAGTTTAAGCTTTACCGGCCTAATAGTTTTTGAGAAGAAGATTTTTGAAAAATACCAACAAATTTAAATAGTTCTCAATTATCTCCCCTTTAAAAAGGTCGTGGCCCTTCATTTGAACAAACTTGAATCCCCTTCACCTAGTGGTGCTTTGTGCCAAATTTGGTTGAAATCTGCCCAGTGGTTCTTGAGAAGAAGATGAAAATGTGAAAAGTTTACAACGACGACAACGACAACGACAACAGACAACAGACAAATTGTGATCAGAAAAGCTCACTTGAGCCTTTGGCTCAGGTGAGCTAAAAATTCAACTAATTTACAACAGCAATGCCTGGGTGATAATTTTTATAAGCTGAATAATAACAAATTCAAAACACCTCCTGAAACATCATTTGTACTAATAGCATTTCAGTAAAACATTTAAATACTTTTCTGGAGTCGTTGGACTTTATCTCTGAAGCCAAACTGGTTCCTTTGATAGAAAACCACCATTATCCCTACAGCCACAGCCACAATGATCAAAATGATCACCACTGCTACAACCACTCCAACCCCAGTCCCAGAACCACCGTCTTCCAGTCTGAAAAATAAGGAAATCCAAGCAATGGAGAATCAAGCATTCTAAAATTATTGAAAATATGTTAAGTACATGTACTATTTATTTCCCAAGCCATTTTAACTTTTTCTAAAATTTTCAGTTTGTGTACCACATAAACATTTGTAATTTTTCTATGAAGGATCACAAGTGAAACTTGATCTAATCACTCAAGTGACTTAATCAGGAAGTTGCATTAAAATATTCAAAAGCACATATGTATATATAAGTAGGTTAAGCGTGATAAAAAGGAAATGGAAAAAAAGACATGATATAGTCAGGCAGAAAGTATAAAACCACCTTCAGTTCTAAAAGCCTTGGACTATAATAATAAGAATGCATCTAAAAGGAACTCAATAGAATTATGTCTATTAAACAAGCTCTCCATATATATCATGATAGAATATTGGGAAAAAGTTTCCTAAGTCACATATATTTCTGTATTGTCTCAATGGGAAGACACTACACTGTACCTGATGGTGGCTGCAATTGACTCTTGTCAAATTTACAGTACCAGGGTATATAGCTGCACAGCTGTAGCTCTTCGGAAAAAAAAAATATTGACATACCGGTCTGTCAATATTTTATTTTCTGGAGAGCTACAGTTTTGCAGCTACAGTGTATATTATGGTGGTAGCATGGGAAATACTGCGAAGTTTAATAACAGTTTTTTAAGGGGCTCTAATTTTGATGTCATCTGTTTTAAATGTGATGATGCTCATTGTTATGGCTTATCACCTTAGTCACATGTATAGTTTCTTCATTCAGATGTAAACACTGTGACCAACAAAATTAAACAAGTTTCACTAAATAAACAAAATGTCCCCCAAAAGTTAACAAAAATAATACTAAGTACATGTACTAGGTAACCTCAGTCAATAGGAAACTTGATTACAGGAGAGCTCAATATTAGAACAGTGCTATAATATCCAGAACCTCTTATCCAAGGGGAATTGAAAATCAGTGGGGGTTAGGTGTGAAAGGATTTATTGCAGCTATATCTTGAACTCCCTCTCCAATAGGATCTTGATCACTGTAGACAAAATTTACATAACCCAAATGTTTGCTACCATACCTGTGATACCACCACACCACCAATGAAAGCCTTTTATTCTTTTGACAGAACAAGTGTGCATTAAGTATGCAATAGATATGCATAAGAGATACAGTTCTTAAGAAGTCAATCATAACGTGTATATACATATATAAGTTCTACAGTGTATTTCTTACCCATCCCATAAGGTTTTATTTCTAAAATTCACAAAATCTACATTTATTCTAGCAGATACAGGCAAATAAAAAACTATCAACCAAACAAAACATTTTTACCTTATACTGCAACAGTTTGGAAGAAAAAAAATATTTGACATTTGAAACATTGGTTAAAAGTCAAAATTCACATATTTCTCAGAAGATTTCATTACTTTTATATAAGAAATAAATGGTATATAACAAACTATAAAGTTAACATGACAGTGGCCTCAATCAGCCAAAAATGACACTTCAAGCATGAAAACAGTAGCTCTTTCTATTTTATAAGGAAACCATATGATACATTATTATTTGATAACACTACATGACTGTATTACTGTAACAGCAAAACTCGAATATAACGAGCACAGATATAACAAACTTACAGCAGCTGCTATAATGAATAATTATTCATGTCCCGACAAAGTTCTTATATAAGCCTACAGAAGATTGCAGCATATAACGAACATGGTTATAACGAATTTACGGCTATAACAAAGAAATTTTTATTCCCCCACCCCCCTGCCAAAATTTTATCATATTTTATCATTAATATAACGAATATTTTCAAATTTTTCAAAACAAATTTCTCTGAAGATACATGATATTTAAAATTCATAAATTTTGCAGATTTACTATATCAAATTGAAGAGAAAAGGTAACATTGACCTTTTTTGTAAATGACAGTAACTTTGATTTTGTAATTTACTAAAGTTTAAAGTATTTTCAGCTGATTATTTTATATATGTATACATATGTCTATTTGCTACAAAATTTCTAACGAAATTGCTATAAACATATCATGATTTTACAAACTACAGCTATAATAAACTTTTTTCTATGGTCCCTTAAAATTCGCTACGAATGTCAGTTTTGCTCTATTAGAATTAAATTTACATCATAGAATGTAAACATCGATCAGACAATAATATCATATGATATGACTTAATCTCAGTGAGATTCGTTGAGACTGAAAAAATTTTAAGAGACGTCCGTCAAAAAATTTTCAGTCTCGACGAATCTCGCTGAGATTAGATATGACTCAGTATTGTTTGTGACATTTCAAATTATGTGATAAGATTTCATTAAATGATAAAGCTCTGTTAAATATAACTTTAAAATCATTACATTATGGTATACATACGTTGCAATATCAAAGTACATTCTTTTCATCCAGCCTTCGGCATATCGGAGTATCAAGTAGCATTATTTCCTGGCTATTCTGCTCGGGATCGCCCTTCAAAATAAGCTAAAAACCTACCAGGAAGCGACGTCACATACCGTATAAATAGTGCGTCCATTGCAATAAACACTCATATTTTTTCTGGCGACAACGGGACATGAGCCCTTGTTGGTTTTATGGTTATTGCAGTGTTATAAATTTTCTAAGACGTGGTCTTAGTTGCAAGGTTTGTAAAGCCTTTGAAAACGAATTAAATATACCAATGACGAAGTCTTGGTTTGAAAGGATTGATAATCTGTGCATTTCGTTTTACACATGGTTCATGTGGTTTTACAACTCAAGTTGTACAATACACGTTGTGTATTTGTTGAATGCACAATTAGAACACGCTGTGTTCAGAATTTTGTCGTGAATATATTTTATACCGCAAGTTTTTACAGTACATGTTGTGTATTGGTTGATAGTACGTTTATGAAACACGTGTTCAGAATTTTGCCGTGACTATATTTTACACCGCAAGTTGAATAAGATACACGCTGTGTATATATTAAATAGTACAGTGCAATTAGAACACGCTGGGTTCAGATTTTTCTTGTGGTTTTATTGATCTCAATATCAGGGATATAAATGAGACAAGAGAAGGAATTTCTCTTATACTATAAATGCTGACTGATACTGGAGGAAACAATAATTGGTTTACGACCTACAATTTACAAAATGTAGTGCTCATAGTAAAATGACAGAAGGTCTGAAGTTTGAACAAAATAATAGTCATGCTAATAATACAACTGTACTAAATCATATAGGTGAAAGAAGATGTCAATTTAGAACATCTGAACAGGCTGATGCAATATTTTACATGAAATTAATGTTGGTTTATTGATCATGATAAAAAAGCAGTACTCAAGGCATCAGTTTGCACATGGTTAAAATAAGTACAGCTGATGATATCAGTAATATTATTTGGTGTCATTGAAGACCAAACAAGAAATTGCACCAATGAACAATAATTTATTTTGTTTCTCAGAGCAATTCATTGGTTGTGAAATGTTTAAATTCTGGGATGAGAAGCTTACGTATACATATGTTTTCTTTACGTCTACATAATATATGGTGTTTTCAAGTTATTGTCACAGAAAAGATGATTGTCTACATTACATTTGTTTATATATGACTGAAATGACAGTGAATGTTGAAAACAGGAGTACCAGTATTGATTAAAAAATTTGAATGAAAGACATATATATTTATAAGTTACTAATAGAGAGAAATCAAACAAACATTAGGATACTTGACTTGAAAAGTACATATATGTACTTTTAAAATAAGTACATGTACCGGTAATATACATGTTTTCAGTCAAATAATTTATATGGTTTTACTATTTCATTGTTTTTTGCATCAAAAATAATTACAGAAGTCATAAACTGCACATCATTATATGAATCAATTCATGAGGACTATTTGAGGAAACAAGAACAAAACATTTATTGACTTAGATGTTTGATTTCAGACAGCATACATGAATTTATTTTAAGCTACATGTAATTTAAATGATGACTTCATGGAAACTTAGGCTTGACAAGAATTGTCATATGACACTGTATGATATAAAAGAAATGTAGTTGTTTGATACATTGCTGAAATATTGAGATATAATACCAAAAGGAAAGGTTCAGAGTGAAAGAGGATCAATGTGATCAGAATGAAAATCCAAAAATAATATGTTTACTATAACCCTATTTGTTTATAACATTAAACTTATTACCAAAGTATGGTACATGTTCAATAAAATAGATTGAAATGAAAGAGTACGGTATATATCAAAGAAAGAGACTATAGGTGACCATCTTTTATTTCTATCGTAAGAATTTGGTGAATTAAACTTTGTCATGTAGAATTAGATCAAATATAAAAGCTATAATATATACTAGCTTGTCTAGATCATGCAATGCAAGTAGTTTTCTACCAAGGCAAATTGTCAATGGAGATGTCACCTAACAGTTGTTTTACAAACTTCCTCTTTAGTAAAAAATCCAGTGATGAGGATTATTTAAATGTAAAAATACATTTGTAATAGAATATTACTGTAACAATGGAAGAGATATAATTGAATGGTAATTAAATTGACAATATACAGTTAAGTTATTGAATAGAGTATTGAATATACGATATGAAACATATGAGATTATGTTTGGTTATATTTAGAGACACTGAAACTTGATTTTTTGAGACTCTCTTAATACAACTGAAAGTGGGTTACATGAGTAACTTGAATTTGAAATTACGATACACTAGCACCATATTTACAATGTTCATATTGAGAAAAAGCAAAGAACAAACTGATTTTGAATTCATACATTTACTATATACCTACCATATATGTATTAGTTGATGCATTGGAATGGTTTCCATTATATGTGAATATAATTATTGATTATCTCTTCAGAACTTATTATCAAAACTGATGTCTTCATGAAAAGACAAATTTTGCATGTATTTACTTGCTAATGGTGTTTAGTATATATGATACTACAAGTTTAAAATAGATTTTAAAATGTTTCTGGTAATATTCAGAATTTGAAACAGAATAGAAAATATTAACTTTACAGATATATGTGTTAAGACATTGTGTGAACATTAAGGCTATGTAGTAGCTGCAACAGAAAATTAAAATGATGTGAAAAACTTTTAAAAATTAAAGATGATTGAATTTCTTTTGCAAAGGATTGAGAAAGTTCTCTTTCTGTATTTTCTAATTGTGTCATATTAATTGAATATATGAATTAACATGGGTAAAAATGTTTATTTATATTTTTACTTACTTCATATTCCCTTATGAAATTTGATTATAATAAGTTATTTCAAGATAGTGATTGTGTTTAATCATATTAATCAAAGGACAAAGATATTATATTATAATATTTACTTTTGAAAAAATGTTTACTCTAATTTAGCTGCTGGCATTTATGTAAATAATGTTACCCTGGATATAACATATCTGATTCCAAGAAAGATTACAGGGAACATTTGTTCCTGTTTTATTATTTGTCCCTTTGCCAGTGGGTGAATTAATGAAGACTAGGCGAATTACAATGCCCCAAATTGTCTCTCTATAAACAAAGCTTTAATTGTCTGGGTAAGTTTTAATTGGGACAAAAATGTTTACAATCTAAGAAAATAACATGGGGCAAAATAACCCTTTTTACAGTTCCCAATTGTTGGTCTTATCGTGATTACATGAATATAGATATATTGATGACGGAAAAATGACATTACAAAGAACTTAATATTATATTTCATATCTTGTCATAAATTTGTTAATACACAAAAAATTAATGTCATACAATGTTCCCACTTAGATTAATGGAAAATGAAATATGAAATTTCATATTCTTTAAGAGAAAAAAGTACCTAGCTAGAGGTTATAATCTTTACATAGGTCATTTATATTAACTTATTTCATATTGAGGATATATTTAATTATCAAATTTAGAAAAGATTGCAAGTTTTGAAATTTATAGTTTTCTAAAAACTAATTAATTCATGCAGAGTTTGGTTGTACAGTGTATTAATATATCAAAATGGATGTGTTATGAAGGATCAGTGTTTTGATTTTTATATATACCACATACCAGGAAAGTCATAGATACATGTATTGATTTAAGAATTTTCAAAGGAAGGAATGTTGATGTTCAAAGAAATCAGACAAGATTATACCTGACATCCTTCTGTAAACAAGTGAATACTATTGCCTTTATTGATAATATTTAAGTTTCAAAGAAAACTTAAGTTATCCTTATATATAGCAATATAAGCTAGACAAAATAGGACATACATGTATATATAAATATGATTTTAGTTTATAAAAGAATGATTGACATATAGGTACTTCATTAAGTGTAAATATTTCTCTTATCAGACGGTCATTGTACCTTAGTTATCTTGCAAAACTTAATCATACATAAATATGATACTTTATGTTCAAGGAAGAAAACATTTGTTTTCTACATTACATTGGAAGCTAGAAGATCATCCATTTAATTACAATATAGCTGTATAATATGTGTATATGTTCCCTATATATCAGACAGTAAAATCTGACATTTCAATGAATGCAATTCATTCTTCTTTCTATTAACATCTTACAGACAGAACATTAGATATATAGTTTTGGATTTTACTAACAATGTATTTTATTTATATCACAGAGAAATGAGGCAGAATGGTTTAAAAAAAAAAAAATTTCTGAGAAAACATTAATCATGCAGCCACAATATGGACAGTTATTATAGAAATTGATGGGGAAAATGATTGGTACATTTTATATGTGTTTTGTGGCCAAGATGATCAAGCAATTTTACTTTTCCACATGATGAAACCAAAGTTAATTTATTATAATGGTCTATGTTTATTTAAATCATTGATTGAGAATCTTCTTCATTTGTATTGTCTTGTCAAATACTTTGAAGATGCTACTTGATACTCCGATATGCCGAAGGCTGGATGAAAAGAATGTCCCCCTCATCCAAGCATTCCCCTGGATGTGATGGATGAGGGGCATTCTTGGAAGACAGCCTGAGGCTGAGGAGTATCAAGTTTCCCTCCCTGTATGGGTTTTGAAAATTATTTATCCCACCTCAAATAAATATATATTTGACAATAAATCGGCTTTAAAATTATGAGAGTTTATCACAATGGACGCACTATTTATACGATATGTGACGTCACTTCCAGGTAGGTTTTTAGCTTTTTTTAAAGGGCGATCCCGAGCATAACAGCCAGGAAATAATGTTACTTGATACTCCTCAGCCTCAGGCTGTCTTCCAAGAATGCCCCTCATCCATCACATCCGGGGGAATGCTTGGATGAGGGGAACATTTAGGACTAGTACCATACATCCATCATCTCATATCTATCATGCAAGTTTGGCATAATTTGATATCATAATGTATGATACAAGATATCTGTGGGCCAATGCTCACTAGTAATACCTCAAAAGTTGACATTTAACAGGAAGTTGACTTCCAATTGGTACAAAAATGAATCCTTACGTATGCCTAATAAAGAGTGTGTGAAAATTTCAAGCATCTGCAATGACTAGCCGCTGAGAAATTTTCGACGAATAATATTTCTTTAATAATTTTGGCTAAAAATAAACAAAGTCATTATTTAACAGGAAGTTAACATCCAATTGATACCAAATAGAGTGTGTTTAAATTGTTAGTACCTCCAATGAATAGTTGCTGAGAAAAATGCGACAGAAAATTTTGTTTTGAACAGACAGAGAGACACACAAGGGTAAACAGTATACCCCCTCTTTGGATAGGGGTATAAAATACCCATAATAATTATATGGTTTTGTTTTTTTTAATAAAATGATTTCCTACCCAGAGTTAGTTGTGGCACTGGTGATGTCTTGGGTAGTTGTTGGTGCTAGGCTTATAGTTCTGAAAAATAAAGATACCACAAACACTCACTTATTGTCAACTTTTACTCTTTTAACTCTATATTATAAATAGTTTTGCTCAGAGTTGTTTGATTTTTTTAAAGTCAGATGTGAACTAAACACTCTGAAGAATTGGAAATGGTCATT
This sequence comes from Magallana gigas, assembly GCF_902806645.1. Lineage (NCBI taxonomy): Eukaryota > Metazoa > Mollusca > Bivalvia > Ostreida > Ostreidae > Magallana > Magallana gigas. The sequence continues at coordinate 11,749,699 of NC_047564.1, read as the reverse complement.
TAACATGTTTAATAACACAATGATGACAAACTTTATCATTTAAACAAAATATATTCAATGTGCAAAAATAATACAAGAGGCCCATGGGCCACATCGCTCACCTGAGGAACGATAGGTATGATAAAATCAGCAAAAAGATCCTTAACAATAGTTTATATATGGGATATAAACATACATCAAACTCTGAACCTTCTCGTGAGGCCAAAGAATTGTCCTGGGGCCAAAGTCTTAACAGTTATAAAGAATCATCTAGCTGATTAGTTTCTGAGAAGATTTTTAAAGATTTACCCTATATATTCCTTTGTTAAACTTTGACCCCCCATTGTGGCCCCACCCTACCTCTGAGGATCATGATTTTCACAACCTTGAATCTACACTACCTGAGGATGCTTTCACACAAGTTTCAGCTTTCCTGGCTGATTAGTTAGTTTCTGAGAAGAAGATTTTTAAATATTTACTCTGTTTATACCTATGTAAAACATCGACCTCCCATTGTGGCCCAAACCTACCCCCAGGGGTCATGATTTTCACAAATTTGAATCTACACTACCTGAGGATGCTTCCACACAAGTTTCAGCTTTCCTGGCTAATTAGTTTCTGAGAGGAAGATTTTTAAAGATTTACTCTATATAATCATATGTTAAACTTCGACCCCCCATTGTGGCCCCACCCTACCCCCGGGGGTCATGATTTTCACAACTTTGAATTTACACTACCTGAGGATGCTTCCACACAAGTGTCAGCTTTCCTGGCCGATTAGTTTCTGACAAGAAGATTTTTAAAGATTTACTCTATATATTCCTATGTAAAACTTCGATCTCCCATTGTGGCCCCACCCTACCCCCGGAGTTCATGATTTTCACAAATTTGAATCTACATTACCTGATGATGCTTTCACACAAGTTTCAGCTTTCCTGGCTGATTAGTTTCTGAGAAGAAGATTTTTAAAGATTTACTCTATATATTCATTTGTTAAACTGCGACCCCCCATTGTGGCCCCACCCTCAGGTGAGCTAAAAAGATTAAGTTTACAATACATAAGTTGTTAAAGTTGGTTTTTGGAAGAACAGACTTTGAAAATTTTCTTAATATTAAATATTGACAAATTTTTTACTTTTTTTATCTTTAGTTTTTAAGATCTGTGTACAAACATAGAATTGTGAGCAAATCTTTGTATCTTGCTTATAATTCGAAGCTTAACACTTAAATATGGTTAGTAAATAGAAATTGTAAACAATTAAACACAAGAAACATGCACTACATGTATAACAAATAAAGAACACAATTTATTTTTTCGAAATGAATCATATATATAGATGTATATACCTACATATTTCCGTCAGCGATATCAAACTCTATTTAAACTGAATAAACTCGAGAAAATGTCGAGCATCTCAGCAAAACCTATTGCATTAATCTACCATTACGCAAAAGATAATGCCGAATTACCGATAGAATGAATTGTATTTCAGTACCCCTACATCAGATTTTGCTTAATTTGCGCAGGTAAACAGTTAACTGTTTGATTTACCGAAGTATCTGTTTGATTTGATACGTAAAAATCACGAAATACAGACGATAATTTTCAGGTTACAAACCGTAAATAATGAAAACGAAACGAAAATCCGAACAAGCTAACACCTGGACACCCTTGTTTAATCCTTGTTGGCACAATTAGAAAATTAATTAATAAACAATAAAAACAGAGGGAAATGCACTTTAGTACGTTGTTAATGCATCAGATTTTATCATTTTCGCAGGTAAACATTTACCGAAGTCTATGTTCCAAATACAAGGCGATTGTTTCCCCAAGTTAAAAAGCAAAATGAAACGAAAAAATCAAAACAAGCTAAAACCACCCTCACAAGTGAAAATGACAACGTGTTGAAATATTTAACCTCAATTTACTTCACAATAATCGGCACCAATGTTATTTCCATGTTTCATAGATTATATTCGCACGTGAACTGTTGCACAACAAACTGCCAGCTTCAAACAAAGAACCTCGTTTTCGAGATGCGGTAGACTGGCGATGCCTGTCATAAGACCAGTCTATCGCAATGAATTGCCAGAGTACGATATATGGAATAACGAGCCATTCTTTATTAGTATTTTCGCAATTATCTCAAATTTGGAACAGAAATCGCCTATAATTTTTGCAATTTATATTTTCCTTTTCCTAAGGATGATTTATGCTAAATTACGTTAAGATTAACTCGGTAGTTCTTGAGAAGAAGATTTTTAAAAATGCACCTCCTTTTTCTACAGTTTCAAGGTTTTCTCCGCTTTGAATACAGATCGGACTTTTATTTCTGCAATTTATATTCGCCCTCCCATAAGGATGCTTTGTGCCAAATTTGGTTGAAATTGGATAAGCGGCTTTAGAGAAGAAGTTCAAAATGTAAAAAGTTTACAGACGGACAGACAGACGGACGGACGACGGACAAAATGTGATCAGAATAGCTCACTTGAGCTTTCAGCTCAGGTGAGCTAATAAAAAACTTGATTCTTTAATCCATGAAAATCAAAGGTGAGAAATTATGTATGAACAATAGATTCTGAATTATGATTTTCTACAATGTGACTAAATTTGGTATACAGTAAAACTCAGTTATAGCGAAGTCCTAGGAACCAATGAAATTGCTTTGTCATATCCGTAATTCATTATATCCGTAGAAGGAATTTGTAATAATATCTATAGCGAATTCACTTTATACATGTTTCCTTTTACCAGACTAGAATTTTTGCTAATTTTAACTGAGGCTTAAAATAAAAATTCATTACTTTAATACCTTTAAAGGTATATGTGGCGTATTTTTTCATGCCAAGAAATATTTGATTGATTTATTTATTTAAATATGTTATTTAAAGATTTATCTTCAGAATAAATTACGCAGTTTATATCAATCGGGTTAAAAAGATATAGAAATTAATAAATATTTTTTTATAATTATTTTCAAGTCCACGATAAAAGAGCATTTGAATAAACCCCGCCTTAAATCGGTCACGTGATACCACGCTCAGTCTATTACAACCACAATGGCGACGACGATAAGGATAGATATACCCATAATACCGTTAAGTTTGACAGATTTGGCCAAGAGAGAAAAGAAACAGACTGACAAGGATAGGAACATAGAGAAGATTTTCAACGGAGACCATGAAGATTGATGGAATAGGAATTAAAACCGAATTTAACTCAAGTTTTTATCATGAAGTTGTAGGGGTTTTGCTTGTCAGGTTCGTATGTGCTCCATGTGTTCCATTTCTTTACTTTGTAAGTTATGAACCAAAAGTGGATTTTCGTTGAGAGAAATTTTTGAATAAAGAATAAATAAACACGCTCAGACATGCATCCCTCAGGGAGAGGGGGTATTCACTCATTTTACCATGTCGTTGATGCTAAATATAGTGTTTTTTCTTATTTATTACACATAATAAGCAATAAGCAAAATATCTTTCTACATCGTGTCTTCCAATAGTAGGTTTTCCCGCACTCATGCGCAGTGGCGTTACAAATGGCCGATCACATTAATATTCATCAAACGTGTAGGAAAGTTTAGAGACAAATAACTAAAGAAAGAACATGTTTTACGGGCCTAGTCAGTTTGTGAAACGTCTTATTATAAGAAGCATGATGTATATTTTTACTAAAACTCATGTCAAAAATTCTACTCCAAATACACCACATATACCTTTAATAATCAGATTGTGAATTGAAAAAATTATATGAAAATTACTTCATTCAAACTATTTTGTTAGATGGTAGTGCAAACCTGTTTAAAGTGTAAAGAAATTTGTTATAAAGATGTTAAATTTCGTTATTATTCACCCCTACGGGACTCAAAATTTGTTCGCTATATCTGTAAATTCATTATATCAAAATTTGTTATAACTGTAAAATTTTGCAAAGATTTGTTAAGAATTTTAATTGGGACTCAAAAAAACTTAGCTTTATCCAAAAATTTGCTATATCCATCTTCGTACTAAACAAGTTTTACTGTACCCAGTAATAGCAACTAAATAAACAAACCATGACTTTCAATTAGACATGAGCTTATTGATAGCAACAAGCAATTGATAAAATGGCCGGATTAAAATACTCATTACAGATTACCATTTTCTGTCTAAAAGTAAAGTCTAAATAACCTTTAGTTAGATTATATTTCTAAGGTTAATATGAAAGACCTTACAAACTTTACAATTATACATGATTATTAGGCTCAAATATGGATATAAACATTGAATAAAATTTATATCTAAATGAAAAGTGAACAAATATCATCTACTTACGTTCCATAAAAGTCTTCATAACAAATTTGATCTAAAAAGAGATATAAAGAAATATGGTACTAAATATAAAATTAAGCACAAAAAAAACCCAATTTCTGAGCTTTAGTCATTTCCTTTAAAACTCCTGACTCAATAATTTTGGAGGAGTTGAAAATGTGAAATTGTTCCTAGAAAACCTTAACATATTACTCATTTTGCGAGACAATGGATAAAGTTCAATGGCAAAAGGTCACCAGAGTGACTCAGATGAGCTTAAATTAGCTTTGAGGAAAATAGAGTGGTCAGATAACTGAAGATATCCAGTACCCACAACGTTATTTTTTACAATCCTATCCTATCGTATCGTGTATCAATATTACTAAGTTGCAACTCGTTCGGTGCGTTGTATTCAAATATTTATCAGCAAGAATGTACAATCCTATCCAACATTCCGTCAGGATACTAATTTTTAAATTTTTTAGATCAAAATTAACCAATATTATATGTAAATCATATCTGACAACATTGAAAATGAAAATACGAAGTTCTTAGGAACAAGGTAACATATTTACCTGTACATCGAATATATTAAATCGGATGCAGAGTGTATACCTGCGTAAACATTAACTTTCATGCAATATAATTTTGTTGCATCATATTTTACAGAAACAAAACTATTTATGATATAATTTATATTTAATTAAAACCCGAGTTGTATTTTGAACCCGTTATTTTCCGTGTGATATTTGATTTCAGGCTGAAATGTTCGCGGCAATTAGCTAGGGTGTGTGGTAATGAAAACAATGTTAACAATCGTACGCGGAATGTGTATCTGCATTAATATTTATATAACTTGTCTGTAATAATTCGTTTTTAATGCATCATTTTCTTATACAGAGAGAAATGTACTTATGATAGATTTTATATTAACTTTATACAAGAGTTGGATTTATATAATTAAACCCGCTATTTTCCAAGTGATATAATCTCGGGCTGAAATATTCGCGGCGATTGGCTGGGGTGTTCGGTAATGAAAACAATTTTAACAATACAGAAAATTTATTGAACAGATCATTAAAGCTCATAATTTTAGTTGAAAAAAAAATGAACTGGTCATTTTTATACATTCTATAAATGATGCAGCGATGATTAACAACTCAGCAATTGTTACTAAAAAGAAATTCCACGTAAATCTTTATTTGTACGTGTTCTCTCTCAAATTCTGCCATTATCAGTTTGTTCGTAAATATCGTTTAAAGTGATCATACGTTTATCATGAACATCGTTTATCCTTTCCTATCATGTATCAATCCTATCATATCGTGCCTGTATACTGTTTTATCGTGCGTTAATCCTATCCTTTCGTGCGTATACTGTTCTATCGTGCGTTAATGCTATCCTATCGTGCGTGAATCCTATCCTATCGTTTATCTTGTAAAAAATAACATTAAGGGTACGGTAATAATGTCAGGATCTTTTATCTGCATATATTTGATTCATTTTATCTTAATTATCCGTCACCTTCAATTTTATACAGGCGATGAATGAGCTATTTTGAAAGAAATCCTAATCAGTATTGAACAATCTAGATGAACATGCTTAAGAAAATCTTTGTTGAAAATTACCTAAACTCTCACAGCAAGGCAGTAAATACAGCCCCATTAATAATTCAGAGGTTGATCATGGTTTGTATAGACTTCAATGTATCCATTATCTCAAAGTTTGCATACTTCTATATATTGTATTCATTGTAAGAACATTTTACAGATTTTTATCATGATTACTAGTATTTATTCCTGTTCGACACAGAGTCCATTAATTTTCAAAATAATTTTCCTATATAGCAACCATTTTGTCAATATATTGCCCCCATATCAGTCTCATGTCTGAAAATTACAGTATGAATGAATTAAATCCTAAACACGATTTTTTTCTCTTTGATATAATTGAAATTCTACAGTGAAGTGGACAATTGTTCATTGTCTTGTCAAAAAAAATATGTGTATTTCTCATTCCAAGAGGGTGTAGCACTTTATTTGAACAAATGTCTTTATTCTCCAAGTTCACTCAAGGTTATGATAACTATTCAAAGTTTGATTGAAAAAGGCCCACTCTTTACAAAGTAGAAGATAAAAACATGAATCAAGTAAACAATAAGGACAATGCCAACAATGGAAACAATGCAAGGAAAGAAGAGAGCTGACAAAATTTTATTAGTATGAGTCTTCTGCTTAGAATTGAGCTAATGAAATCAAAGTACTGAAAGCCGGGCTCTTTTGGTGTGTCTGTAGTAAAGACTGAAAATCTCTCTCTCTCTATGCAATCAATTTTTGTAAGCGGCTAAAAACAAAAATATGTCTGTCTATTAGAAAAAAGTTCAACAGTTCTGCCTTGAATTTTGCAACAAGCGTTATATATTCAATCCCCATTTCTTCAACGTGCAGCAAAGTAGTTCATGGAAATTCATGCGCATTGTATGTGTCCAAAATGCATAGTCTTGTTTTTAAAACAGGTTATTATTAAGAAAACTAAAAAAGATAGACAATTCTCTCAAAATTATAAAAAAGAAACAAAATGCAAACACTTAAAATTTGACAAAACGTGGCTCTTTGTGTAACTATTTGGTAAAGCGGAAGCTTTGACTTTGACGCAGTTTGGTTTTTTGTTCACTTTTAAGGAAATTGTGCTTTTTATAGTAACATTGGCGATTTGCCTGCCTACAGCCAGGACTCTGCTTTCAGCAGAGCTCGGCTAAAAAATCACATTATTAATACAACAGAAAAGCAAGCTGAACAACAGTTTGTCAAAAGCCAGTGTTTACTGACTTGATCGAGTAAGACTTGATGAACATTTTTCTTCCTCAAACTTAGTGCATAGCCTAATCCTGAATATGTTGACAGCTGAAAGATTTGTGTAATTATTAACTAGCTGGATATGCATGTATATTATTGATCAATAAATACTTCAAAAATTCAACTTGAAATTTGTGTTATTGTCACTTTGTATGCCAATTATGTTGAGAACAAGTACATGTACCACCATACAATTAACTTGTAATAGAAGAGTAATAATTTTGTTGAGATTAGTATGCTTAATGTTGTGATGTATGCCTTGATGTCACTGCCATGCAGTTTGTCCAGGATTTGCTGGTATTGTTGATTTAGTAATGTTACAAATATTGCGTCACTCAATGCAATATTTATCTTCCGTTTGTTTCCCTTAAAATATGGATCCCATAACCATGCATGTTTAATTACAGCTACTTATTCCTCTTGAAGTTCAAATTTTTAGGATAATGAAAAAAAAAGGTTTTAAAACTATAACAAGTCTAAAGGCATAGCAGTAGTTGTTCCATGAATGAAATGAAGCTCAAAATGAAAAACGTGTATAGGCTAAAAAAATAATCTCTTGGTTCTCAGGCTAATATTTTCAAAAACAGATGCAGTCACACAGTGACATTTTTTTCTTTTTATTTCATAAAATAACCTTCATAACTTATTGTAATCTCATACGAAATATTTTTTATTTTTATGTGCTTAAACTGTACATTTTCTTAATAAGGTAAAATGCGTTCAAAATGTAAAACAATTAAACACTGACATGCTCCGTGAAGCATATCTTATCAAAATAATCAATCTGTATATTTTAAAGGTTCATTTAAAATAAAAAAATCTTTATATATTTCTTGGAAAATACGTCAAGATTAAATATGAAAAGTTTAGCTGGTATCACGCAAATAGTCCGCTCACAATCAAACTTGTCTGCGACCTTTTCTATGGTTGCATTTTAAATTTCTTTGTCTGGTTCATAGTGAACCAACTTCTATGTTGATGATTACATACTAATCTAAATTGAATTTAGATAAAAGGTTGTGATATACAGTAAAACATGGTTATAGCGAACACGCTCATTATATAATGAATTGACGCTTACAGCAAACTGATTTTCATTCCCCCTGACTATATTACATGTTGTAAACTTGACGGATATAGCGAATTATGCTTATAACGAAGCAAAATCGCCCGTCCCTGGCGCTTCGTTATAACCGTGCTTTACTGTGTGTGTGTATATATATATATATATATATATATATATATATATATATATATATATATATATATATATATATATATATATATATATATATATATATATCTATCACTTGTTTATCTCAATATACAGTGGATATCACTCATGGGATAAATTTTTGATATTCCACTGTGTGTTAAATTCATAGGCCACGTGACATCATAATTAAACATTACGTAGCTTTAGGCAGATTATTGATGTAGAATGAATAAGTCACAAAATAATTCAGTTGAAAAGCGTAGATTAATAAATGTGCAGCATTTAATGCTGTTTCAGTTTTTTGGGATTTTTTTTGTAAATTGATAAAAATATACCAGAAAATGAAATGTTTGTTTGTTAATCTTCAAAGAACTTTTTTCATGCGTTAAGTTTTTGACATCTTTTAGTGAATGTGTTGTGCGGCTCACTGTCACAATTTTAATGTTTACAGAAAGATCAAGGTTTAACAAAAGATTGAGTTTTAACTTGTGGTAAAACATGTGATAAAAAGAATCTCTCATGATTTGCGATGTTATATGATTTTTATCCAACTCTTAGTGCATTTCCTATCCCCTTACCAAGGCTCGGGGATAGAAAACACACAACTTGTTGGATAAAAATCATATATCATCGCAAATCATGAGAGATCCTATTAATATCACACCAGTATATATACACACAACCTTCTTGAAACCCAATATTTATTACTCTGTAATTTGTTTACTTAGTTTGGTTTGAGATAGAGTTTACATATTTAATAGATTCAATCAATAATTAATTTTATTAAATGTACCATATTAAAGTCTCATCATCTCATGTAAAGTTAGTTTATTTTCCAGCCATTTCAAGAGAAAAAGAGAGGGTGTGTGTTTATACACATATGGTTTAACAAACACCTGGAGACATGTTATTGAAGATACCATGTGCACTGTGGGTTGTATGGGTAATTCTCAAACATATTTTTAAAAAATGCTCATTTATTCATTATGCTTCAATGCACTATTTTAATTAATATTTATCTATCATATCTGTTTATTATATTACATAAAAAATACTTAATATCATTTTATCAATCCTATAATGCAATGTTGACTTTACTTTAAACAAGAGGCCCATGGGCCACATCGCTCACCTGAGGAACAATAGGTATGATAAAATCAGCTTAATGGAGTCATAATAGAAACTATCTGGACAATGTACAATAATACATGTAGATCCTGTATAAATAAAATCCATTTTCCCCTGGATATTCTTATGTTTATAATCATCAATCCCTTTTCTAACAGGATGATTTTATAGTCATATCATATGTTGAGTATTGCAGTTTTCAAAAAGATCCTTAACAATAGTTTATATATGGGATATAAACGTACATCAACCTCTGAACCTTCTCGTGAGGCCAAAGAATTGCCCTGGGGCCAAAGTCTTAACAATTATAAAGAATCATCTGGCTGATGAGTTTCTGAGAAGATTTTTAAAGATTTACCCTATATATTCCTTTGTTAAACTTTGACCCCCCCATTGTGACCCCACCCTACCCCTGGGGATCATGATTTTCACAACTTTGAATCTACACTACCTGGGGATGCTTTCACACAAGTTTCAGTTTTCCTGACTGATTAGTTTCTGAGAAGAAGATTGTTAAAGATTTACTCTGTTTATTCCTATGTAAAACACCGATCTCCCATTGTAGCCCTAACCTACCCCCAGGGTTATGATTTTCACAAATTTGAATCTACACTACCTGAGGATGCTTCCACACAAGTTTCAGCTTTCCTGGCTAATTAGTTTCTGAGAAGAAGATTTTTAAAGATTTACTCTTTATAATCATATATTAAACTTCGACCCCCCCCCCCCCCCCATTGTGGCCCGACCCTACCCCCAGGGGTTATGATTTTCACAACTTTGAATCTACACTACCTGATGATGCTTCCACACAAGTTTCAGCTTTGCAGGCTGATTAGTTTCTGAGAAAAAGATTTTTAAAGATTTACTCTACATTCCTTTGTTAAACTTCGATCCCCCATTGTGGCCCCACCCTACCCCCGGGGGTCATGATTTTCACAACTTTGAATTAACACTACCTGAGGATGCATCCACACAAGTGTCAGCTTTCCTGGCCGATTAGTTTCTGAGAAAAAGATTTTTAAAGATTTACTTTATATATTCATATGTTAAACTTTGATCTCCCATTGTGGCCCCACCCTACCCCCGGGAGTCATGATTTTCAAAAATTTGAATCTACATTACCTGATGATGCTTTCACACAAGTTTTAGCTTTCCTGGCTGATTAGTTTCTTAGAAGAAGATTCTTAAAGATTTACTCTATATAATTATTCATTTGTTAAACTTCGACCCCCCATTGTGGCCCCACCCTCAGGTGAGCTAAAAAGGTTAAGTTTACAATACAATAAGTTGTTAAAGTTGGTTTCTGGAAGAAGTTTTTTTAATAAATATTGACAATTTTTTTTACTTTTCTAATCTTTAGTTTTTAAGATCTGTGTACAAACATATAGAATTGTGAGCAAATCTCTTTATCTTGTTTATAATTTGAAGCTTAACACTCAAATATGGTTAGTAAATAGAAATTGTAAACAATTAAACACAAGAAACATGCACTACAGGTATAACAAATAAAGAACACAATTTATTTTTTCGAAATGAATCATATATATACATGTATATACCTACATATTTCTGTCAGCGATATCAAGCTCTATTTAAACTGAATAAACTCAAGAAAATGCCGAGCTTCTCAACAAAACCTATTGCATTAATCTACCATTACGCAAAAGATAATGCCGAATTACCGATAGAATGAATTGTATTTCAGTACTTTTTTTATACATCAGATTTTGCTTAATTTGCGCAGGTAAACAGTTAACTGTTTGATTTACCGAAGACTCTGTTTGATTTGATACGTAAAAATCACGAAATACAGACGATAGTTTCCAGGTTACAAAGCATAAATAATGAAAACGAAACGAAAATCAGAACAAGCTAACACCAACGTCATGTGTGAAAACTGTCAACGCATTGAAATATTTAGCCTCAATTTACTTCACAAAATCAGCACCAATATATTTTGCATGTTTCAAAAATTTCCCTTCATACGCAAACTGTTGCACAACAAGCAAATTCATCATTGTCAGATCGACCCTTTTTCGTATAATGTCATGGCTGCTTTAAACAAAGAACCTCGTTTTAGAAGTATGGAATACGAGTCTTGGTAAAATGGGTATGCAAACCAGGGCCGTGGCAAAATAAAAGCCGGGGCAGATCGGCAATCGTCAATTCCAAATACGCATTATTTTGCAGCAATATTTACAGCGAATACAAATATACTAGTCCATCAGATATCCTGAAATTTTAATGAGATTGGTAGATTAATAACTGCCAATCTTTTGTTTTGCCCTGGCCAAGTCTTGCCTCCCCATTTTACCGGATGCCGAACGCGAAGCTGAAACACACCTTTCCTTTATTATTATTTTCGTAATAACTCAGATTTGAAACAGAATTACCCCTTAATTTTTGCAATTTATATTTTCCTTCCCATAAGGATAATTTATGCTAAACTACGTTGAATTTGCCTCGGTAGTTCTTGAGAAGAAGATTTTTAAAAATGCACCCCCCTTTTTCTACAGTTTCAAGGTTTTCTCCGCTTTGAATAAAGATCGGACTTTTATTTCTGCAATTTATATTCGCCCTCCCATAAGGATGCTTTGTGCTAAATTTGGTTGAAATTGGATTAGCGGTTTTAGAGAAGAAGTTCAAAATGTAAAAAGTTTACAGACGGACGGACGGACAGACAGACGGACAGACGGACGTCGGACAAAATGTGATCAGAATAGCTCACTTGAGCTTTCAGCTCAGGTGAGCTAAAAACCCGTAGTTCTTGACTTGAAGTCAATACTCTAATGTATTTGGAATGAACATATAACATCAGATTTCATAGTGTTTTTGCAAATGAAATTTTGATAAACTACATGGAATACATTATGAAGATAATATATACAATAGAAACTTAAAGAAAAAATTCACCTTCAGTTGATAATTTTTTAGTTTTTTGGGTGCACTATGTTTTATCTATACTGGTTATCAACTTATCTTTATATTTGTATACATTAAAACTGTTCTCTGTTTCAAGATATTTATGCAGCACATTATCTTATTACATTTGATATTCATACTGTAAATTCCTAATTAAACGCAAGGAATTAATTTCCGCGTAAAATCGCGAGAGGCAAGCCTCACCAATTTTAAAATCTCGCTTTTATTTTTTAACGGTTTAAAACTAAAGGAAATTTTAACAAATACTGGTGATCGCAATTTGATATTCTCGCGATTTGATACAAAACGGCGGAATCGCATAAATAAGTACTCGCATAATATAAGGAATTAAATAGTATTAAATACCCTGAAGGGTATTTATTTAGCATTTAATTAATAAAAAAAGTACAGTCGCACCTGCTGTTACGGCCACCTTTAATAAGCGGCCACTCGCCATGAGCGGCCAGTTTCAATCTGGCCCATTTAGTTTTTCACTATATTTTAACTGATTTAAGCGGCCAACTGTCTAAAGCAGCCAGCGGCCACTGTTTTTAGGTCCCGTGGTTTCAACATGGCTGTTTTCAACGGCTATTTTGTCAATATTGTCACATGACTTTTGACTGATGTGACCCGTATTGGAAGAAGCCAAACTTCGACAGCTGATAATGATCAGTTAATGACAAATTATTGAGTGTATTATTTGAAGTATGCAGGGATTATAAGACTTGTTTTGTGTTGTTTATATATCTATACTCTGTCCCGAGTTTTTGCTTCCAACACTTTTCACTTGATATTTCGATTATCATGAATACCTTTGAGTTCAAACTACGTTCATCCACTAATATGAATCAAAGTACTGAAAGTACTGATAGACGGAGGCATCATTCCGGAGGAAATTAAACTAATGAAAATTTATATGATTTTTTTTTATTTCAGGAAAAACAGCATGCTTACCGCTTATCATGTTAGAACATTCATGAAGCGGTTTAGTATTATGGCAATTTAAGGTCGCAAGGATAATATTTTCAGGTTGACATCAGAGTTAGGTAGATATTATTAAAATATAATTAGTGTTGTTCTCTTATTTTAACCTTATAAGCTTATTATATTACTTCTTAAAGGTGTTTATTCTTTGCAAAAAAAGGAAGGAGGAAAATATTTTGCATCCAAATATGGAAAACTGTTCATGTTATTAAATGCATACAACTCGAACTCAAAAAATGCAATGCAAACTATTTATGTACACATTTTTTTCTTGTGTATATTTAGTTTAAGTCGATATTATTTCATGTGTATGGTGATTTGCAAACCCAAGGTAGAAAACGGCATTTCCTAGAGGTTTCCACACCTGTTCAAGACAAAAGATAGCCTCTAAATTGCAAACTTCTTTGTCTAACTGTACAACACCCCCCCCCCCCTTTCTCTCTTGCAGATGGGGTTTCTCTCAGCTGTAAAGAGAGATACGTCTCCGCGGGAAATTAATTGATTATTATCATTAATTAATATGCGAACGATATACGACAGAGACAAAAAAGCACACCATGTTTATTCATTGAATCTTTTAATTATCATTATTTCGTCAACCGCTAGATGGTGCTTAAGGAATCCTAATTATTTGAAGTCACGGGTACGTAAGACAATTACATTATACGGAGGCTGTTAAACAGCCTCCGTCTAAAAATGTCCAGATTATCTGTTTTGAAACGCCCCCTCTACCGCTTCAGGTTTCAATACACATCCCAAAATAAAAAGTCTACAGAGATTTTGCATTGCATCAGCCATTAATAAGCCCAAATGATAACCTTGAAAAATTGTGCGAGGTGTCCCGAGTACTTCCGAATGGAGAAAAGATGTAAACATTTCCGGTTATAAATCTCCGTAAGAAATTTGTTTTCGTTCCTGTGAACTTTTATGAGAGAAAAATGACAATTTGTTGATGAAGATATCTTGGATATTTTCCCTTTTATCAATTTCAACAGCATTTCTTTCACAGGTATATGTATTTTTATTAAAAATAATCAAAAAGTGATAGAAGCAATAACTTGGGACAGACTATACACATACTTATTTACTTCATTACAAAGTTATTAAATGGCCAGTCTTGCGCTCAACAGCCTATCATGTACTGTACAGCAATTAGCCAGTAATACGCATCTTTCTTTTCTAGAAATATTTTTTGAGAATTAAATTAAAGGGGTGCTCATTATACATCCTAATGGAATTTTGATACTTTTTTAAGAGGTAAAACATTGACTATCGTAGTTCAGTACATAGCCTTTGTACGGAAATGCTACTTCTGTTTCTTGACCGCATTTGAATCACTTGGAAAATTATTATTTTGGCTTATTTAGCAGAAAATGTTTTGCTTTTAATCCCCATCTTTGCGGATTTCATTACGAAAACTCAGTGAAAAGCTCCGTTTTATGATTGGCTGCAGCTGCGAGTAGCTGATCAAATCGCAGTGCTTGTAAATATAAACTTAAAAGAAAACATGTGTGATCTTTGGTAAAACATTTGGTGCTTTTAACAAGTTGAGACACAAGTTCTCGAGTACAGTGCCTGCCCTTGTTTTAAGAGGCCATGGTCTAACCAGATCGCTTTAAAAACATACATTTTACTGGGATTGACCATAGTTCTACAAACTTGTCAAGGCTCGCGTGATAGCATGGGAAGTAAACATGGCGAATGTAGAAGTTGCCTATCCCATTAGTATATATGTTCCTGCTTATGGTTATTGCCTTTAAAGATTCAGTGAGCTCTGTTTTATTTAATTTCTTTGGTCCGCAATATTCACGACAATGATACCTGATTTTATGGCATGAAAGCTTTCATATCAATCGGCGACTTTTTTACTCCTGGTAAAAGTCCTTACAAAACATTATGAATAAAACATTCCGTGCTTTCCCTAGATTATAACTTAATTCGTATTTAATAGCAACGTTAATTACGTTCCAATATTCGGTAGTCAACATGTTTTCAAGTTGTATTAATGCCGTAATGTTTATATAACCTGTTGTTCAATTCGATTAAAATGGAAATATGCAAGGGGTGCAACTCAAGTTGCTCGCTAGATAGCGCCATCTCATCACCGAGTTTACGTCATGAAATCCGCCAAGGGTTTATAGGGAGCAAAGTGGACAGAAAACCCTTGGCTAGCGAAGATGTTAATCCCTTGATAAATAAATTGAATTAAAAAGGTCATTTAAAATTAATATACCAGTAAACTGTCTATTTAGCAATCTATCAATCTATCTCTGGTGCATTCACCATCTGCGTGTAGGCCGCTTTTACAGATGCTATAAATAAATCTGTGTAATAGAGCCAAAATGAAAATACTCTGTGGTTTTTCTTCCTTAATTTGAAACATGTAATAAGAGGCCACCTGTCTTAAGCGGCCATTTTGTAATTGTCCCACAAGTGGCCTCTTAAAACAAGTGCGAATGTATATGGGTTTATCCCTCTAACAATTTTTAGAATCAATACGACAACAAAGTTGCACAGCCTTTATAAGCAAAATAGTTCTACATGTATACTTGCAGAGTGTAAAAAGATTTATTGTGACGTTTTATGATCAGAGTGCTTGACAAATGTCAGAAAAGAGGATTTGCAGTTTTAAATGTAACCTATAGTGTCAAATTTGAACTTGACAACATTGAGATGGTGACCATCTCAAAGAACCGTGCTTAAACAATGGACAATGGGATGAAAAGAATTTCAGAGAATTTTGTTTTGACCTTGACCCATAACTTAAAAATTTTCCAACTGGCAAAGAACTTCGAATTCAATTTCATTACCCCTTACATGCAGGCATATTTGCTCAATCTCAGCAAGATTAAGAAAATGGGGAAAAATTCATGGCCTAAACACTACTGGCTCTAAAAACCCCTGTCCGTATGAAAATCCCGTCACCCCCTGTGTTTTCACTGTCATCCCCTGTGTGCCACTGTACAGGGCCCCTGTATACCCTGTCATCCCCTGTGCGCCCCTGTACACATCCCCCTGTGTGTCACTATAAGCCCCTGTCACCCCCTGTACGCCCCTGCCATCCCCTGTAAGCCACTGTATACCCCTGTGCATGCCCCTTACATCCCCTGAACGGCTTTTGACTGGATTATTTAAATATCATTTTCTTAATTCAACTATTGAAATCACATGTGTTATATTTTGAGCTATAAGTCATTATTTGCACTCAACAGCGCCGAATCACAAGACACACTGTTATCGATCGTAATTTTAGAAATCACATGTTTTAGTTGATAATTTATTGATACTTCAAAAATCATGCTTACAACTTAAGATTTGAGATTCACCGGGTGGTAAACCTCAGGTGAGGGCGGGAATTATGTTTTATATTAAGTGTGCAAGCCCTCAGGGCATGTAGTCCTTTGGAGCTCAGGAACATCACTACTCCCTAATATTTGAAAAACAGACATGAAAATACAACATAGAGTGAATTATTCAGTTTTTAAAACTGTCTACAGATATATATATATATATGTACACTTTGCTTATGAATATCTTAAGCCTATGAATCATATGATTCTTGGTAATTAAAACAACACACTAAAAACTCAGATTAAGCGCGGCACATGGTTTTGTATACATGTATATCTAAACATATAGGAGCGCACTAAAACCAATAAATCAGTCAGAATATAGAATTCATAATCAGCAATGTAACGATAGAGTACACCTTTCTTCTTTCTCTAACCAAGTTCTTGGTTATACCTTTATTAATTTCCCGTGAATAGCAAAATAAAGCTTCAATAGCTTATATAAGTTTGTCTTAGAAATATTTTAGTATGTTTGTTCAATACGTTTCTGACCGGCTTATTGGACTCTTGAATTGAATTTAAGCTGATGTTTTAATCTCATAATCAATTTCATTGATTTCCAAAATCTATTTGTCATATCTCTTTTTACTGCAAAGTGGAAGATATCAAAGATAATTTAATTAATTGCCAGTGAACAGAAATCTGCCGCAAAGGTCAGATAATGTAAATGTGTTTTCTATACATGTAGGAGGTTTTATAGATATTGAGATATTTTTAAAAAAAACCTGATTAGTAGAGAGAGAGAGAGAGAGAGAGAGAAAGTGAGTTTGCATTGACTTTGAATTAAATTTATTAATTATATAGTTTACCCAGGAATTAATTTCCTAATAAGTAAACATGCAATCCTAATTTTTATTACCTATTCTTTATCATTCCGCAGCCCTGGTAAAAACATGCATACACAACATAAATGTAAATGTAGAACTAGTGTTTTCTATACATGTAGCCTATGGAGTTTATACAGAGAGAGAGAGAGAGAGATTGCATTGATTTTTAATTAAATGTTACTAATAGTTAAACCGGGAATTAATTTCTTAATAAGGAAACATGCAATCCTTATTAAGGTCAGACGACACGTTCCTGGAGAATCTTTTTTGCATCTCCTCGTAATGAAGAGTTCCAATAAAAAAATATTAATTTTAAAATTACTTTAAAAATGATCAAAATTTACTTGAATGTGGTAATATGTCTAGATGGTCAAGTGGTTAGAACCGTGGCCGCTCAGTGCCAGAAGTGAATAGGTTCTAGAGGTTGTGAGTTCAAAGCCCCGCCCCGGCGGAGATATAGTTCTATTATAGTGAATTTTGCTGTGGTGTATTGATTTTTATATCAGCAATTGAAGTGTATTTTCAAGAAGATTATATAGGAAATTGCATACTCTAGTATTTTGCAGAAATGCCTGGTAAGGTACCCTAATTTTTTGCAAGAAGGCTTGTCAAAGTAGTAGTAAACCATTAACAAATTCCTGGAAAAAGTTATCTAAAATTGAGGAACGTGTCGTCTGACCTTAACTTTCATAACCAATTCTCTATAATTATTTAGATTAACTTAGAGCTGTAAAATTGATTTTTAATTCATTAATGTTTTATACAACTCCAGATCAATTGATCAAAAAACTTGAAGACACATGATTAACCATGTAAACAACTAGCTGATTGAAGCTACAGTTTTCAAAGAAGATGATGTTGACATTATTTCACTCGGTCAGTGATTATATAATAGCTACTGTACACAGCCCTTCTTGACAATTTGCAGTGCACGGTAGCAAGATTGGGAACGATGAGGTGATAGACACACGTGTACTTGTATATACACACACGTCCTCAGGTCTGGATGCTCGGTAATGTTACACAATAATGCAATATGTTGTTTAAACATCCCTTATGACCTTTTTCCCAGTCTGTCAAGTAAAGAAATTTCAATTTTTCAGTTCTGAGAATTTCAAACATGAAAAGATTGAAGAGCTTTCAATTCAGAACATTATTTGGCACAGTGATATGAATTAAAACTGTATATTGCTATTTTACATTTTTCATATGAAATAAAATTTAAATATATGCCCGATATTGTTCTGATCCGAAATCCGGACCATTGTTTAATATAATGCATGTGTGTATAATTAAATGGTACCCCGTTACCGGCATTTGCATACAGTCATGCATTAAATCATTCATTAACGGTATCATTGCTCTAAAGTGTATATGCATGTGGACAATTCTATACAATAATGCATATAAAAAACTAAACTGGAAAATGCACACTAGCTGAAAGAAGTTAAAAGTGTCAATGGATCGGTCTAATCCCCCTTTCCGAAAAAAAATAACTCTCTTTCTCTCTCTCTCTCTCTCATGATTTATAAAAAAAAAACAATATAATATTGACAGCAATTATCAGCGATTGACATGAACTTCATAAAGGCTGTTTAATTCTAAGCATCATTATATCACACTGGTCAAAACAGTCAAAATACAGGTAATCATTTCATCATTTTAGAGCCAGTAGTGAAAACTGATTATTAAGAGGCTTTGACCTTCACATTGACTTGGTTTACTGCATACCCTTTGATCAAAGACACCAAGTGGGTGAAGTATGTGCCAGATTAGAGCAAAGAGAGAGAAGACGTGCTCTGGACAAGGATTTTTCATATAATTCTGCTATGACCTCCACATCTGACCTTGAAAATTGGTTTAATGTCACTACACACCCTTTACTCAAAAGCTCTATTTATGTGAAGCATAAGCCAAATAGGGTTAAGTGAAAAGTATATGGTCTGAAAAAGGATTTTTGTGTGATCCGATATGACCCTTGACCTACAAACTTTGTTTAAGGGCATTGCACACTCTATGACCATAGACACTCTGTGAGTGAAGTAAGTCAAGCCAGATTGGACCAAGGGGAGAGATATACCCCAGCAAGGAATTTATATATGTTTGCTATGACATTATCATTAGACCTAGAAACACTACAGGTCACTACAAACCCTTTACCCAAAGGCACTCTGTGGGTGAAGTATGAGCCACATTGGGCGAAGAGAAGATATGCTCTGGACAATGAATCCGGTTGGACAGATGCACAGACAGATGAAAAGATGGATGGACTGATGGACAAACAGACTGATTACTATAGGGCGTCCACATAGTGGGGCCCTATATTAATTATCATTTAAAAGGAAAGAATTGAAATTGGTTGATGTATATCCTTTCCAAAACAGGGAAGTTTCATTCTTTCATTTTCATTGTTTTTCAATACAGATGCATTTTGCAGGAAACAAATCGACATCAAACCACAAATTTTTCACACAAGTGTGATCATATGATGAGCTTTTATGCAAAGGATCCCATGTTGTTAAATGAAAATAGAGTCAGAGCTTATGTACCTTAGTGTTGACATTACCACCGACTGAAAATGCATCAGTGGACTTTACTGAGATCAGATGGTGCAGATGGTATATTTAAAAGGTGTCAAAATGAGATGAATTTGAAATGGGTGCTACAGACAAGCTGAAAGGGGACAAGTTCAGGCTACAGGTTTCATCTCTTTGCAGAGTGACCCTGCCCTCAATTTCACTTATTAGAAAAATGTCCCTTGCTACCTAATCATTGTGTGCCTCTACCAATGAGGAACAACAGCATATAATTAGTTAGTTATCTTTAAAAGATTAGAAGTTTATTCAAGACTTAGCTAGGGCACATGTCAAGGGACATAGTATCCTCCTGAGATCTGAAATGTTGCACGAATGGTCGAGTTGCAATAAAATAAATATACAAAAAAAACCAAGTAAGTTTAGTCTGAATATATACTAGACTCTGTTTGGTTATATCTGTTTCTACATGTATTGTATGTATATCACACATATTGGACAGAGAAGGCCAATCTAGAAATCTGTTCTTTAATCAGTGAAATTCGATATATCCTTTTTGTAAAGCTGCATAATCCGTTTTTTTGGCTATTACAGTAACAGTATCAAATAATTTTCCATACAAACCAATAATCATAGAAAGTTATAGACATTTGCCTATTTACACCTGCATAATCAAGTTTTTTTGTGATTTTCCAGAATATTACCCATATTTAGATTCTATTAATAGTGATGTCAAAGTCGTAATACAATCATCCCCGCCTCAACATTTTTATATGTAATTGGACCAAGCAGCTTAAAACGGAGAGATTTTATATAAAGGCAGCTTGGTCTTACTCATAAGTCATTGTACAAGTGTTTCCTGTGAGACAGCTAGAATTTTTATATTTCCTATTGAGGAAATATAGCACTGCTGATATAGTGTTTGTGTAGTTGAGTCTAGATGATTTAAGATGTAGATTGATGCACATGATTTTAATAATCTCACTAAAGCTAGGCTGGCTTATATACATGATACATGTACATCTAATATACAGATATGTAAAGCACTCAAGCTTAAAGGGGCATGGTCACGATTTTGGTCAAAAATTATTTTTCCGATTTTAATGATTGCAATGTTTCATCAAGGCATTTTTAATAGGCAACCAAAATTTGAGTATCATTTGTTGAGTTTTAAGCGAGTTACAGAGCATACAATTCTTTGCTATGTAAACAAAACTTTTGTTTACATGTTGAATGTTAAACCGAAAAGTCCAGTTTTAGACCTAAAATAAATGTGTTAAACGTTAGAAACTTTTTATTTATGCTTAAAATGTATTAAGAAGATAGACAAAATCTGCTTGAAAAAGATTTTTACTGATATACATTGTGTATTAAACCTATGTAAACAAAAACAGGGCACAAGCCTTGTTTACATGACAAAGAGTTGTCAGCTTTGTATCTTGCTCATAACTCTACAACTGACTCTCAAACTTCACTTGACCATTAGAAATACATTCCTAAAGCATTGTAAATAATAAAAATATTAAAATTGAATTTGACTAAAACCGTGACCATGCCCCTTTAACAGTATAGTATTTATGAAATTTTAAGAATCATTCCATGGATGTTTTAATTATTTTTATATCCATCCATGAATATTTAACTTATGCTTTTTCCATGAAATCAAACTTACATTGCCACAACTCAGCTGGAATGTATGGTTTTGATGGACATCCAGACGGAGCCTTACAATCAACAGAGTCCAGATTATGGGTCTGTTCATTCAACACCGCACATTTGTCTGTGAAAAAAAGTACAGCAATAATACATGAATAGTTTCTATCAACATGATGTATGCAGATTCAATGATGTAAGATGTTAACTTTTTGGTCACAGCTAGCTAGACTATCATGTCTGACTTTTAGCACTTTAGTCTGTCCCAGATTCCTATACTCATATATCATGTATATACCTTTGTGTCCAAATTGCATTTAACTGGACTGCATTTCATTATCATTTCAAATAGGATAAAAAAAATCTAAGACTTCCATTTCGAAAACCCCCTATATCACAAAGTAATTCTGAAAAAACCCTCATGCTTGCTAGTTGTTCCAAAAACTTCTAATTTTTATAAATCTCCATAAGCATGATAAGAAATTTTATTCTTATTCCCGTCAATTTCCCTGGGTAAAAAGTGGAAACATGAGGAAAAATAATCCCTGGAAAGCACTTTATATACATGTAGTAATATGCATTTCTCGCCCCACAAAATTAAATTCTATAGAGAGCTTTCATATACGTTTGTCAAAGCAGAATTCACTTTCAATACACAAGTACAGATCAACACAGGTCTACCAACCATAATATGCAGATTAAAGGCTACATTTTTGTGTTATAAATTAACAACTACTGGTACTGTACCAGATTTAACGTTTTCAGGGACTAAAAGAACTTCTCATGATTTGCTATGGTAGGCTAATTATATGATTTTTTAATAATTTTATCCAACTCGCAACCTGATAAAATTATTAAGGTCTTCCGTTTCCAACGGAAGACCTTTCTATTATTGTGCGGGTTAAGATTATTCTTATTTTTCTTTTTTTTTTTTTTCTTCCTAGACGCGAACTTTGAGGCTTCATATCTTGCTCATTTCTGAACGGATTTTGCTCAAATTTTCAGGGCTAATGGAATTTACAAAACACTATCTTCACCAATTCATAAAAGTTAGAATTCCCTTTCCGTTAACGAGTTATTCCCCTTTTAAAATTTTTTAGGGCCTTTGGTTTCCAGACAAAGGCTCCGAGACTATGATAGCAGGGAATGGGAATCCAACGAATTTGAATAACAATGACATTGAAGTTGTATACATCGGTTTTTGTTTTTGAATTACGTTCCTTATTTAGGAAAAGGTAGGGGGTCAAAAACAGGATTCCAAAAAGTGCAAAAATTTAGACATATTTTCCTTTATATCTTTTTAACGAAAAATATTTTGTTAAAACATGTAGAATAAAAGTTGTGCAGAATATCAAGGGCTTTCATTTGACACCAATAAAAAAGGGCTGGCCCCTTAAATTAAGGGCCAATAGCCCCTAAAAGTTTTTGCTTAATAACTCAAAAACGGTTTGGATTTTGATATAGATGTCGCTGGAAAAGTTGTTTGTTGGGATCTCATAAAGGTCGTAAAAATATTTTTTTGTAAGTGATTTGTGTAGTATGAGTGTAAAAAGCTTTACATGTTGACATGTACCTGTTTTAATTTGACAAGTTAACGAAAGTCTTTGTGCGTACAACTGGCATAAAGTTGCCGCAGAAAGTATGCTGGTTTATACAGGAGGCATTAATTTATAAGAATTTTTTTTTTGTTGGAGTACATGCTTTTTTTTTAGGAGTTTAAGTCATTGTTGTTAAGTTCTTAGTGCACAATCATTAAAAACGGCAATTGGAAAACAAAACATTCTTTTTCTTTTCTTTTTAACCACAAAATATGGAATTAAAAAACTCTATGCATTACATTTTATTTATTAACTCCATGCATTTAAAATCTACCTTGAATCAGAGCTGTGTGTGTGTGTACCATTACGTAAGCTCTCCCTCGCCCGCGGCCGAGAAAATCGGTCACCATGCTCGCGGCTGGACTACCTAGCGGTCAGCGGTTATCTAATACACGAGAGTTGCGTCTCTCATATATGAGTTTATTTAGCCGCGAACTCAAGAATTGTTTTAGTTTTGATTACACAAAATCTTTTGTTGATTAAACGATTGGATGTCAAGTAAGAAATAGTTCATTTAATTAATAAAAGCAATGTCATTCTCTATAGCAATAATAGACTAAGATCAATTGTGGGGTTTAAGTTTAAAATATATAACTTCTATTTGATAGAGTAAGGTCATTATATTGCAAACTTTTCAAATCTTCCTTGGTTGTGAGCTGTGCGTTTCTGTGCGTTGTACCTTTACGAAATATATTCTTTGCCCACGGCCGAGGAGATCAGCGACGGCTGCATTACCTAGCGGTAAGCGGGTATTTAATACACAAGATTCGCACACCGCGACTTACACTTACATGCATATGAACGTGTTTGAGTTAATATAGCCGTATATACAAGAACTGTTTTAATTTTATGTTATAAAAGTTTGTCCTACTTGTATATATTTAATTAAATATTTGAGTGTAAATGAATATTAATGAACGATATTACTCCAAATCGGAAAAATCGTTAGACATAAACTAATGGTTGGTTTGTTTATGTAAACTACTTTAAAAACTGTACAATTAATGTTTTAAATCACCCCCCCCCCCCTCAAATATTAAACATTTAAATGATGATAATCCCTCGCACATGGCTGAGGAGATCCGGCGAGAGTGGATAAGTGATCCGCGGTCGGTTCGTGTTCTTCTACATGTACCTTATGACGCGTTTATGTTTCATATTTTGCACGGACACAACTATATTTTATTATGTTTTCAACTATTATATTGGTTTAAGATGAAAAGATAAATTTATTTTACTTGTACAGTTGATTAAGCATTGATTTATACGATAGCGTATAAGGTAGTTTAAAAATCAAATCAAATTATAATCAAAGTTCCATGTTACATGTTTGCGGTAGGTGCTAGCACGATAAAGGAATGTCCTGAATTGAGGCATTCGATGATTATTTTAAAAAATATTCACATGAGTTTAAACAACTTTAGATTAGATTCTATCGGTCACATATTAATCACTACTGTAGTTTCATTGTGGAAGCGAACTCATTGCTGCCCCCCCCCCCCTCCTCCCGCCCCGCTGACTGGTGCTCGCGCTGGATTTTTTTTTTAATTGGAGAAAAGATAGCAAGATCTGTCGAAAATCATTTTTGGTGGTTTCTTATGTGTAACATTTTGTTTCACTTTCCCACCCCTTTGTTTATTCGGCCAGTCTGTGTTAATTCAATTGCCGCATGCGACCGATAATCTTGTGTCGCTTCAGCGCACACAGCTCAGAACATTTATAGCCCCAGGTCATCAATTGTTATGTAATTGAGTAACAGTTGGAAGGGTGATTTTACTACATAAAATAATAAAATCATAATATAATCTATTTGAATTGAGTATCATGCGTATAGATTCCCATAATAATTAATTTTTTTATTACCTTTCTATGTTTACATTTAATTTTGTTCAAATAATTAATAAATTTTCTATCATTTAAATTGTGTGCTTCATCAAATACGTATTCCGATTACCTTGAAGTCATTAATTTTCCATTGGCTTTTGACAAAAGAGAGACGCCTGACCATCCAATGAAAACAAATACACAGAGTTTGATTGACAGGTTTAGCCAGGTGCAGGTCTCACCCGATGTCCGAGGTTATGTGTGCTGCTTGTACACAGCCGAATGGTCTCAGTAAGAGTTATCGATGTAAATAAATAATAAAAATACATGCTTATCAAAACATGATCGTGCAAGTTAAAGTTGATTTAGGTTTGTTCCAATAGAAATCATGTTTCACTAACTGTATTTAATATTTTTTATGTATAGCGAATTTTAATATTGTTTCAGTACTGAAACATCGCATGAAAACGTTAAATATACATGTAATTATCTGTTACTAGTCGTCTTTTAATATATATACCTTTCTTTTGTTTGTTAAAAATTCGCTCAATTTTGTTAAAGTAATGTAAAACACGGGCGCCATTTTGAAACAATTAACTTGTCAGAGAGTTCCGAATGAAATCTGATGAACGTTTCACACGGTTCTCGCACGCTTTGCTCGAAACGATTTACACGCTTTGCCCGAAACGCTAAACGGTTTACATGAAACTCTAAAAGGTTTACACGAAACGTTTCTCGCACGTAGGCCGCACGCTTTTTTGGTGTAGTAGTACGTTTTAGGGTCTGTAAATTTTGTCAGCACGCAATTCTAAACGTGCACATAGTCTTCAAAAATTTAGAAATATTTTAATATAGAAGTTATCTTTGAGAAAGGTTTACGTGTTTTGTAGGCGGGTTCAGTTTAAAAAAGAAATACAATTCCTGACATGAATCATGAGTACATACTGTTTATAACAATGCTTGCTACCCTTGAAAATTTAACTCGCCATTAAACATCTCACTTTTTAAAGAATGTTTGAAACGATTACATAAACTCTGCTCGACAAATAGTTTTCCTAAAATATTTTCTTCCTTTCTTTGTTTCAAAACACGTTTTATATACAGGCTTTCAATCACAACACGTTTTTATAACAAAAGCAGAACTGAAAGTATAGTAATTATAATCGTTTGACACCATATAACATATATTTTCAACTCGCAGCAACAACGGAAGACCTACTCGGGGCTTTGCCACGAGCTCTGCTCTAGTTATAAGCATATCATTGCAAATCATGAAAGATTCTAAAAAATAACCTATATATAACTGGTGCTCAACACTGCTCAATTTATGACAGATAGCAGCCTCATGCCCTAAATATTTCTAAGCAATCTGACCTACTTTAACTGCGACATTGCATCATTTGCCTGTATTCCCAGACATCGATCCTCATGCACTGCATCAGTCAACAACACCTTAATTATGTCTCTGGATGCACCCAGTACGTATATATATAAACTGAATAATCTTTCAAACAATGCAAAACAGAACACTATGGTATTATATAGCCTACGTTAATTGGTTCATTACTTACTGGATGGAGTCAACCCAAATTTAGTGCAGATTTCTCCAAAATTTCCCACTTGGTTTTCTATTGCTGCACACAAGTAATCTGGCGTGTCACCCCGGCAGTTTTTTCTGTCAGATTCCAATTTCCAGCTATCCTTATCCCTCGGACACACTGAGACGGGCAAAAAGTTCTGAGCTGCCCAGCCGGTACTCAGCATCAAAATAGAAATTAACACGAAACGGAAAGTCGCCATTTCGAATGAGTCACCTGCGCAAAAAAGCATTAGGCTAGGTCAAATTTTTCATCAAATCAAAGATACTGTACAAATCGTGAAGTTACGTGATAACTGTTTAACATTTTTTTTATTTCGTAAACTTACGTACTTTTTTTTTCTTCCAGTCCTTCTTATGGTTTCGGTCTACGGTGCACTCTTGTTGTTTTGATATCTGGCGTGCCAGTATAGTACGGAAGCCCTGAGAGGACATCGGCTTAGGCTATATTTGGTCTCATTCGTGTAATCGAAGCCGGGTCCATCCATACCCTTTGGTTGTCATCGCTCTTTAAACAATTAAACAGTTAAAAAGGAACAGTACTTCATCTTGACAATAACAAACTAACAAACAAGCAAAAATCAGTGATAAGAATAGCAAAATAAAAAAAGCCAGGCTCTTTTTACGTGTCATTATGCATATTGTGTAGAAAAACTAGCACGGTAATCGAGTGGTTAAAATACAGGCACGTACATCAGTGATGAATAGCAACTGCTCTGCTGGCATATTTTCCATGATGCGCTCATGGAATATGCCAACAGAGCAATATTGCTATTACTTGTAAGTGCAATAATCAGATATCACCGTGAAATCTTATGAATTTTAAGGCATTTTCGTCCAGATGTAATGGAAAACAGCTAGGACGACTTTATAATTCGCGATTTATTGGGGATTCACTGATTCGCGACAACCATACAACCCATGCGCGGATCTAGAGGGGGGGTGGGGTCGGGGGGGTCCCGACCCCCCCCTGGAAAATGAAAATTTATTAAATTTACATAGTAAAATTATCACGAAAATATGCCTCGGACCCCCCCCCTGGCAAACACAATTATCCTTCGGACCCCCCCTGGAAAAATTTTCTGGATCCGCGCATGCAACCATACGATAAGGACAGGTACGTGGCGAATCTAGCGAAAACAGCTAGCACGCAAATAAAACACCGTGTAAAATCGCACATACGAGGGTCAATCAAAAAATACGAAGACTTTTGTCATAGTTATGTTACTGAACGTCATATCATTACTAAATTTGGTAGACATAATTTAGCAATAGTTTCAAACAATTTGCAAGAAAAAAAGTTAATAAATTCCTTTATTTCTAAGAATTGTTTAGAATCTTATCCTGCAAAAATGAGGTCACGGCGCACGATCAAAATTTGTGTTATGTCAACAATAAACCATACAATGTTGAAAGTAATATCTCTATAATTTGGGCTTAAAACCAAATTATATTGAAACCTAAAGTTAAGTTTTGTCTTGGTATTCTATGTTCCAAATAACGACGGGATATATTATTTTGTCGAACAGATATTAGTAACTAAAGACAGATAGTCCTCTTTAGAATTGACTAAAAACATCGACGTCGTCGGACGTCACGGCGCAACGAAAGGTACAAATAAAATGGATTTAACCCCGGAAAAAGCCGACACAAGCTGTGAAAATGCTCAATGGTGCAAAAAATAAGTCAACAATTATCTGCAAGTTTGTGTTTAACTGTAATAAATTTTGTGGGGGTGGTGGTAATTGTATTTTGAGTATAAAACAGTCCGAAAGAGAGTAGAATATCTGTAAATATTTGGTCAAAAAATGAGTAATGTCAAGCGACGTTCAGGGTTATCCTTACTGTAAACTAAGAGATACACGGTTAGAAAATGAAAACTTTGAAGAACTAACCTATGATTTTCGAACAAATGTGTGCAAATAAGATGTTAAGTGGTTTAGTGCAATTGTAAATTGTAAGGAGAGGGGCACAAGAGACTAAGCGTGATATAAAGATGGGGTATATCTATAAACTGTGCGTGTTTAATCTTGACGTCATGTTTTGAACGTTACCGTGCGCCGTGGTGACAAAACATGTTGTTTTTAAAAAGGGGTAACAAAAATACCGTTTCATCAAATGGACTGAAACTTCGCATATCAATAACATAAGTATTGGTGCACAGATTAATCTGTTAAGTATGGCTTTCATGAAAAATATATGATAGACAGCCACATTGTCTTCGTATTTTTTGATTGACCCTCGTAACAGCATAAGGGGGCCCCTGCCGTTCACGATAGGTGTAGCGCGGGACCGTAACTTTAAAGCGATGAAAGTAGGTCATCGAGTATTTCAATTTTGGTAACCAAAAGTATATTACACTGAAGACATTGATTATTGAAACACAACTTCTATAAAAAAATAGTAACATGGGGGTTGAGATATCTTTGGAAAACCTCAAACACTTCGACAATATGCATGCATGTGGGGTAGGCGCCAAGTATTATTTTTAGGGTGCTTTATTAAAAACAAATTCGAATCCTGTAGCTACTGCAGGATGTTCACGAATTTTATTGGGTCATAAATCATTCCATGTGAATAGAAAATCTGTATTTATAAGAGAAAGCCATCTCACATCTTGGAACTGAGGAGTATTTGATCGAAAACTTGATCTGGCGTAGTAGGGCGCTGATGATTTTGTGGCGAAGGGGTCCCTTGAATGTGCGATTCTACACGGTGTATAAGTTGGTTTGTAGTATTACAATTTAACATTATACAGTTAGCATTAGCTCTATACATACATTGTACATGCATGTTGCATTCTTCTGAAAATGCGGTTTGTATCAACCCTCAAACACTTTAAAGAGTAATGAACCCGTCAATTTTGCGACAAGCATGCAATTTTGGGGGTTGAAATTTATAGAACGCCATAGCTGCCACAAGGTATGGTACGCTTGTTGAACCAAGGCTACATTCACACAGTATCACCACTTTCCACGCGTTTACAAGATACCTTAGACAAACAATGCATGACGACGCGGCTATGTTAAGGCTGCCCGATTAATTTCACAGCGATATTTAGAAAGTCACTTGTCTGTACTTCATAAGATATGACGTCATAGTTAACTTTGACGTCACGATCTGCATTCCTTTCTATCGTTCTTAGGGAATGTATCGTAACGTAATAAGTGATATTCATTGTGCATAATAAAACCGCTTCATTCCTTTACATAGACACTGTTGTAAATACTAAGGATACTAAATTCAATATCACCGATATGGAGTATAAAAAATCAACAGTTTTAAAGCTTCGTAATAGGTAAATAACTATTCATAAACTAATGGTTTTGAGACTCCCCCTGCTACGTGTAATCTAATGAATGGTGATATGTATGTGCATATTAAAAAACGGCTTTGCACAAATGAAAGATAATAACAATCTTAGTATATTTTACGTGAAATCGGGAGAGAAAATAAGTACCACTGTGAATCTTACTGGGGGAAACCTACCGATTGACCCGATTTTGTGTAAATCGAGCCTAAAAGGTAAAAATGTGCCTAATTTCGATGGCGGGGCGAAATGTTTATACAATATTTCAAATAAACGGAATATTAATATGAACCCCCAGCAAGAACTGCAAAATACATTACTTATCGAAGGATTTTTCATAAAAATATTTTTGATTTAATGTCATGATTCACTTGTGCCGATGCGATTTTTATAGATTATTTACCGTGTTAGAAAACACCCGTAACGTGCTTTTAACGTGCGATCATGGCAGGAAAAAATTACATAACCCGCTAACGCGGGTTATGTATTTTTTCTGCAATGTCACTACCTTCATATCCCGAATGAATCCCCAAAGAAATCATTTTATTGTTTAAATATTTACATTCAGTGTATATTTCCCAAATTTTTTGCATTGAAAATCTGACGTTCAATTTCCTTTGAATACACTTAGCCTATTCATGCGCCATGAACACGGTTTTGTCAGATATTCATATCTGAATAGTTAGTTGAGTGATAATTAAATTTACCGAAGGGAAATAAAGAATATAACGTTACCAAAAAAAAACAAAGACCAGTTTGGTGTTCACGAAAAAAAAACGGGATGGGGGAGGGGGTTTCAAAATGTACTTGTTAACAGAATTTTGCAATTGCTTACGTGAGGAAAAAGGATTTAATTTTGATACTGCATATACTAAGTCCAATTTCCTAACCTCTTGCTCACGTGAAAAGGTTGAACTTAGAAAAAAAATCTACCGTCAATGTATCTGTATAGCCTTAACATAGAAGTCATCACGCGTTTTGATATTTACTTATGAAAAATAAACATCAAATCACATCTCGTTGATATTTTTTCTCTACCAAGTTTTTAGCACTTTATTTTTAGTTGCGGAAAGAAACAAAATAACATGTTAAAATCGCTGTTCAATTTATGTTTCATATCCCTGACTAATAGCGCGTATAAAGACATTAAACTACTTCTTACAAATTAATTTGAATGCTTATTTTTCGATGTCGTTTGTCCTATAACACACCAAGGCGGTGCAGACAAATTGAGCACTGCGTCAACGCTCGGTATTCAATTTGTCTGCGCCGCCTTGGTGTGTCATAAGACCGACGACATCCTCCAAAAAAGGTGGCTCACTACACTTTGAAATATTTTCTCAAATCAGCAGAAAATTACTTGATTTTGATAGATATAATAATGGATAAGAAGTATTTAAGTCAAATAGGTAAAAAATGTGCAACTTTGGATGAAAAATTAGATTTTCGAAAATTTAATTCAGTAAACATGATTAAAAGCTCCAGGCGGTTCGAACTCATGATCTGCGGTTCAGAAGCCCAATACTTTAACCACTGAGCTACGACGATATTAAAGCCAGTTGAACGATATAAACATTTTAACAAATTAAAACAATTAAATCTTCACCTTGTGACGTAGTGTCTTAAAAAGTATAAGTCTAGGTGTAGTGAAGTACCTTTCAAATAAAAAAAAAGTAGATGTGCATACATGTGTTTTAAAAAACTTCTGTTTTCTTTATTTTTCTGGTCCTTTTAAGCGGGTGTTGCTAAAACGCGGAACGGAAAACGGAACGGAAAACGGAACGGAAAGCGGAACGGAACGGAAAACAGAAAATCGTATCTAATGTTATTAACTTGATAGATTTGTTAATCATGCTAAAAACGATATACTTCATAAAATTTAAAATTTTTCTTGAAAGATTAGCAATATTAGATTATTTATTCAAGAATGATTATTTCCTCAAAATTAACAGTACATGCATTGACCACTATATATTCTGTCACATATCCTCGATTCACATTTTGCTGAATAACACGATAATTATGTATATACCTCAGGGTTCAAGCAATTTTCTTTCAGAAACATGAAAAATTCTCATTTTTCCTTCTTTTAAACGTACTCTCTAGCTGGTTTCAATAAACTGCTGAAAAATAAGAAGTCTACGGAGTTTTGCATTTCAACAGACCCGGGTGATAACGTTGAAAAATTGTGCAAGGTCTTCTGAGTGACTTCCAATGGAGAAAAGATGTCAACATTTTCCATTATAAATCTCCGTAAGAAATCTGTTTTTGATCCTGTGAATTTTTTCGAATAAAAATGATGATATGCCAATGAAGTTTTCTGGGATATTTTCCGTTTCATCTATTTCAATTGCATCTTTTACAGGTATGTGTAAATTTTTTAAATCGTCCAAATGTGCTGCATGAATATTTTGGGTTTGACTGGCTAAAGTCCAAATTTATAATCGGAAAATCAAACTAGGCAACGTCTAGAGCTCTCAATTCGGATCATATGTATTTTGCTGCAGGAGTGAACAACTGCCAAGTAATGCAAACGTAAACAAAATTGCGTTGCTTAAAATACTAGTTTCACTAAGTACCGGGTATTTCAATGTTTAATCAGAGACAATTAAGTTGGGCCCGGGAGACTAAATTATTCAAAGGACCTCGAAGGAGCAGTTTAGAAGTCCATTACTCGTATGAAGGTCTTTATAAATTCTTTAATTAAAATCAACATTCAAAATTATTCATAATATGGATTTAATTTAGGGTGAATTATTTTTCATATTTGATAGCTGTTAGTTTCTTTATTCTCTATTCGTGATTTGTTATGATTTTAAAATTTTGACTTTTTGCTTATCGTCAACTTGAAATTATAATAATTTTACCTGTAATAAAACAACATTTCTCCATGAATATGTATTTATAAATGGACAAAACAAAGAATATCTGAGATCTAAACAAAGAATATCCGAGATCCACTATGGCAAAATTCTGGTGTGGAATAAACATAAAGATATCAAGCAAATAAGCTGTAAGTGGCCATCCGGTAAATTCAAAATTTACAACATTGAACATGATAAAACAGTCTGACAGAAATGAAATTTTAAACGAATTAGTTTGACTTACTAGTATTTCCCTACAGTCTCAGAAAGTAATGAAAGTATTACTTTAGTCCATACCTTTGATCACTTTAAAGTTAATAACACTGCTAATATACTAGCATTGCATGTACACGCAGTTTGTTCAAAAATTAGAAAACATAAAGAGATCGAAATT
The DNA here is from genome assembly GCF_902806645.1 of Magallana gigas. Taxonomy (NCBI): domain Eukaryota; kingdom Metazoa; phylum Mollusca; class Bivalvia; order Ostreida; family Ostreidae; genus Magallana; species Magallana gigas. Next base: position 11,716,374 of record NC_047564.1, on the reverse strand, counting down.
CATGCCGATAACCTTCAATATTCGTATCATTAGCTTCCATATAATTTATATCTAAAATAGAAATATTATGACACATGTAGTTTATTTTTAATTTACAATATACATGTAATCTGCAGCATTTTAAACAAAGTTTCTTTAAATTTCTTGTATTTAATGGGTAACGATTTTTTGGACAGTAAAATAGTTGACCGTGTATATCTGTATATCTAACCGTGTATAGCTGCTTGGTCCGATTTTATATCAAATTTTGTGAACGCTTTTAAACGATGGCTATGCCAAGTATGTGTTCAATAAAATGTATTGCAGTACTTTTCCCGGTCAATTAAGCCATATTTCAAAAAAAAAAAATGATGTAGCCTTCCACCTTAAAACAAACAACACAAGATAAGTTTGGCGAGTGTTTAGTACATATTGACATGGTGGGTTTATAATGCAACTAACAGATGTATAGTCATGCGATAGGAATAAAGCTTTCAATCATTTTCCAACATAGATATAGTCAGAAATCACTTGGAGAAATTGGAGAACTTGTTTAAAACATAGCGTGAACCGATGGCTCCCTATAAATCCAAAATGGCGAGTGTCGTCTTTTTTACGTTTTTTATGTATATAAATACACTTTTTACACATTGAAACAGGGTTTTAAGTTAATGTTTTCATTGTAATACACAGAAATACACACAAAAATACTAATTTTAATCATTTATGTCTTTTCGGGAGCAAATAATAAGAACTCCACTATCTGACAACTAAGTCCCTGTGGCATGATGTGTGCAGAAAGAAAAAGAGAACGAGAAGAAAGATGGTGAGAGAGAGGGAAGGAAGTTAAAATTAATGAAGTGATAAATAAGACTGTGAACGTGAGAAGCCAAAATGTGAAAGTTAAGAGGAATCATATCAGGAAAAATTTAGAGAAATTGGGAGGCTTGTAATTTAAGAACGAAATAAATTGGTAATAAAATTCAAACATAGTTTTTCATCTTTCTATTAAAATATTTTGGACTGATAAAAATTTGTCCGGACTGACAAACTTCAGATGGTAGTCAGTCCAAATGACTGACAACAGAAAAAAGATTTCAAGAATTCTGTATTGATGTTGCATAATAGTAGCTAGGAAGACGGCTTGATTTATAAACAAGGTTACGTTATAATGCGACCTCAATAGCAAGTTATGATGGCATTCAATGTTATTCAGTCGCATTAAATTATTTTAATACAACTCTTTCTTTGTATACGTGTTAATGCTCTTTGAAGAGCCCTACTCAGTATTCTAAAGAAGAAGAAGAAGATACATTAACATTTAATAATTACGTTAAAAATATAAAACTAGACAAGGAGTTTACGAACGGCTTTCCCCAAATTTATTTCAAAATTAAATTTGTTGACGGTTTATAATGATGAAATTATGGTGTACAGATTCAAAATATTCTATATTTTGTAAAAATACAGTACTTTTTTAATTATTTTACATCAAACTGATCATGTTGATTGCTTCTAGCTATCAATATATCATTATTGCCGATCATTCCTTTAAAAGGAATACTTGTTTACATTTATGTTGACTTTCAACTTTCTTTTTTAATTATTTCCTATTTGTAGCTAAAGTATACGTAATGTTTATTTTTTTTTTTAAATGTAAACAATGTGAATGTATGCCTGAAGATATGCCCCTGATTTCTAACAAAATATACAAGTGATAATTTACTATTAAATGTCAAATTCACTTAATATGTCAAATTATCGGGACGACCCGTCCCTTCTTCAGGACAACAAAATAAAACTACATATGAAAGAAGAAAAACATCTACAAAACGAACACTAAACTAAAAACTAAATAATATATAAAATATATATATACAAAACAGAGAAAACTAATATTTTAGTGGGGAATGGAAATGTTTGGTTCTTTTTATTCGTTAAAGTGTTACTATCGAATTTGTCATGTGCACATTTGTACAAAATAATTTGCACATTTTAATCCTCTATTAAACGGCGTAAAAAGAGCATCATGAAATTAAGCTGTTTGTCAATTTGAAACGCCATTTCGACCTAAATGACACAATTTTTGTAAAAGCCAAATGTATACCCTTTCTTATCAATACAATAGTGTTAGACCGGGCTATTATTGTTTTTTTTAAATGATTTTTTCCTAGTTAAGAAAAATATACAGAAAGCGATGAAATCTGATGTCGGTCATTTTAACAAGCCATTTTGACATATTTAATGAAATTTTCGTTATAGCCAGCATATTTTTGAGACTTCTAATTGATAATTTTGCTGGACCAAAGTATAATTGTTGATCTCATGCATTTGCCCCTTTTAAAGGTATATATGCCGTTGGAAATGAAAATTTTAGAAGAGAGAAATGTTTGCGGGTTTTTTTTCAATTAAGAAGCAAGAGTTATAAACTTTCTGCAAATGAAACAGTTTATATTAAACGCATCTGAAAGTATTAAATATAAATTCTAAAAAAAATTTTTATTGAATTAATATTATGCATAATTTTTGAATTAAAAGTAAATTTGCATGTAGACAATATGTTTTATTCCTTTAAAAAATATTACACATTTTTTGTTTTACTTGTAAGTGTATAGCAGGTCATAGACTGTCGTGTTAGGTGCGTTTTTATCGAGACTATAATATATTCGTAAAATTTCGGAGCTTTTCATTCTATCGGGTTAGGTATACGGGACATACTAAAGACCTCAAATACTAAAGACTGGAATGACATGACTATCTATATAAATGATATATTTGAATCATGAAATGACATCCATATAAATTATTTACGCAAAAAGATGAAAGACCAGAAAATTTGAACTGACCTGATTTTTAAAAATACTTTTGAGAACCCCATGCAATTAAATAAGCATGATTAGCATGTACATAATCTACAATTCAATATAATGCAACAAAAAAAAATAAAATTGGTTTAAAATACATAATCTCCAAGAGAATAATGATGAGTTGAACATTGTATTAGAATAATGTACAAATCAAATGTTCTCCTTTACTTTATACTATGGCAATGATCATACAATAACATTTAGGAATGCTTACAGTAAAGAACTCGATTCTTAATAATAATATTAAAATGTGAAACTTCAAAACGTGTTGCTGAAAATATATTAAAATTTACTTTATAAAAATTAGTTGAACGAACTTCTTTTTTCTTCTTTTTGGTGTGTTTTTATGTAAACAACCAATGATGATTCATACACATTTATGTTTTTTGCGGCCCATTTGACGCTTGCGTCAATATGATTTCTTGTGTGTATGGTAAGATATTCATTGTCTGAATATGATAAAACTTGTAAAGCTATCACTCGAATAATTTATAATATATTAATTGTATATGATTTGAGTCGAGAGGTCCCAGAGAAATACTTTTTATAATCATATATGTTGTCAAATGTATATAAATAATGGTCAGTTACAAAAGAGCTTTCACCAACTGTAACTGAAACTATAACGCAACCACCCTTATACAATGTAGATGACAATATCTAATTTTTTTTCCTGTAAGCAGCACATAAACATGTTTATATGAATTCAAACAACTTTAAAAAAACCCTGTCGTAGTTACCTCGTTCTGCATGCTGCTTTTCTAAATTACATTTCCCGCGCTCATACACAAATTCACTGCAAACTTTAGTCGTTCGTAAATATGCATGGGAAAATCACCGTTATTTAATATTATAAAATTATAGTTAATACCTCTTTAATATTTATCAAAAAATTGCAATTTTTTTTTATAAACTTCTTTTCCATATATCTAGTCATGCTGACAACATTTGGGTCTGGATTTTAACATCGCAAAAATGTCGTTAAAACGACATATATACCTCTAAGGTATAATGAAATCTGCTCTGCAAATTTGACATGAAAAGCTCCGTTTTTGTGTGGAGACCAGAACAATTCTTCATACTTGGCACGCCTTTTTTATGATACTAGAATTTGCTAAACAGAATTGCAATATTTTTTTTCCATCTAAGACAATAAAGGAAAACATTCTGAGCACTGGATTTCCAGTTATAAAGAGCCATTTTTTTGGATAAATTACGCTATTGTTCTAAAAGACAACATATTATTCCAGACTAACCACGCGTAAATTATGATTAAGACAGATTAGTATTGAATATTCATTGTTTGTCTAACGATTTTTGTCCATTTTTTAAATATGGGTAGAAATCGCAAATTTTTGTTTTCCGCCATTTTAAATTACCTTTTTGACCTAATTAACCTAATTGAGGAAGACCAGAATATTCTTAAGACTCATCACACATTGGATATGATTTAATACTAGGCTGGACAGATTTATTAGTGTGCGTCATTATTTTTCCAAGTTAAAAGACTTCAAGAAAATATTTTGAAGATTGGTTCCGCCATTTTGACCTACCTAACGCCATTTTCATGACGCCCAGCACATTTTGTCAGACTCAGCTAACTTTAACTGTGATAAAAACCATGCTGGACCAAATAAAAATTATTTGCTGTTAAAACTTATATATGTAGCCTATTTTAGAAATCAGACTAAATGCAAACGAATACCAATTTGTGCATAATCGGTCAATGGTAAATTCATTTTCGGGGTCTTTTATACATATAAAAGGTCTGCAAAAACATGATGTACTTTGCAAGATGGTTTCTTGTAGACCTCACTTTTTCATCAAAATAGAACCATTTCTCGTATTAGTGTGCATGCGCAGATTCTGTAGACTAAAATTCTTGCAAAAATTCACACTTTTTTGGAATTCTTCCAGAATGATCAGGGAGAGGTCTTTTTCCATCTTGTAGCTGCACATGTCCAAAAATGCATTGGATCTTCATGCCGTTCATCTGTCTGAAGATCTCTTCCTTCTTTCCCTCTGATTTGAAACAGGTTTTAAAAGGTTAAAGGATTGCATATTGCAATACGCAGACGAATCAATTTAACATATATGTGTGAAACATTACACCAATTTCTTGAAAAAAAAAAAAGCAAAGAAAATTTTAATACATATAGATTAAATTTAGGTTTAAATTTAGATATTTAATTTTTTAATTTAATGATTGGTGTTTTTTTTTTTTTAGGAAAGTATTATCGAGAAAAATATGGTGTTTTTTCTCTACATCCTGCAGGAGAAGTAAGCATTTATTTTAACTCTAGGTCGGTATTCGGATAATTTTGGAATTCCAAATTGATAACATTGGTAGATATATTTAGTAATTTTCTTAATCGGTGTTTTTCAAAAAAATGATAAAACCTTTTATCGATAAAAACAAAGGTAAGAAAATGTCAAGTAATAATTTTTCCCATAGAAATAACAAAATTCCTACAGGAAATTTGAAATTTCCTCTCGGAATACAATTCAATTCCGACATGATTTGATATCGGGATTTTCATAACCTGGAGTTATCGTTCGTAACACGAGTTATCTCTCCATTAGAGCAGGTACAGCGCTATGTAACCAGTATAAACAAATGGTTGAAACACACGTTTTTTGTCTTGTTTAATCGGTTATTGGTGTAAATTGTCAATATAGAAAGACGACTGTGCAATTAAAAGATGCTGTTAAACTAAAATACTAAAAAAAAAAAGTATAGAGATTTGGCGAGATCGCCTAATCGTACCATATCCAAACACATACCATTGTTTTTGAACGTGGATTGGGGGGGGGGGGGGGGGGGGCTCATAAAAAAAAAATTAACAAACCAGAAAATTTTAAAAAAGAAAAAGAAAGTTACAACCTCTCAAATCGTGAAAATCCTAATCCGTTGGGGGGGGGGGGGGGGGGGTATAATGTACGTTACTGTACTGCAGACCTTAAATCATGAATCATTTGATTTTCATTCTTTTCACAGATTCACTATTTATTTATTTGCTCCGAAAAAGGTAAGGGGGGGGGGGGGGGAGTAACTTTTTTATTCGCTTTTTATATGTAAATTTATGAAAAATATCTGTTGCAAGAAGAGGGGAGGGTAGCCCCCCCCCCCCTTCCATAGATGCCATGCGCCTGCCATCTACCAATAAATAATGCAGTTTCTGGCGGTGAAGGACGACGTTTTAGGAGAGCGCTGCTGATACATGTACATTGTATTATACAGAGAAGTGGACATGCAACATAGGCGTCGGAAGCAAATTGAAAGTGGGGGGGCTAGAGTAATCCTCAGAAATATTGAGAAAAAAGTAATTCCAAAAATCATGGAAATCCTAATCCGTGGGGGGGGGGGGGGGGGGGGGGGGGGGGGGGAATATACCTATACTTCCCAAAAAAAAAAAACTACTTATCCTAAATTTTTTTTTTCCAAAATCAGGAAATTCCTAATCCGTGGTGGGGGGGGGGGGGGGGGGGGGGGGCTAGTACGCTTCTGAATCTAACTTCTCAATCTTTCAAGGTAAATTTAGGAACAATAATATTTCCTACGACAAAAAGTGGGGGGGCTGAACCCTCTATCATGCTATGTTTGTAATGGTTAGGTATAACTTTGCAAAAAAAGTGGGGGGGCTAAGCCCCCCTAGCCCCCCCGGTTCCGACGCCTATGTGCAAAGCAATCCTAAAGACATGGATGGTTTTGTCTGTCCACCTCTCAAAAGAAAATATTTCAATCTATCAGTAGGTCGAAGTACAAAGATAGGCATTATACCTATGTATGCATGTATGTATCTGCACTGAACATTGGTGGACCTTACTATACTTACTCTTGATGGATTTCATTTAGAAAAATGAATGACTAATTTCATTTCATCATCATGGGAATTTAAGAGATAATGGATAAAAACATATATTTGCATTTCCATTGTTCTTTCCCACTGTAAGCCCATACGGAGGAGCTGCAATTATTTCTCTATAATCGCAATTGCTCTGTCAGTATACTATGACGTCATAAAGGTGTAACGTTATTGCGTGGACCCTTAGGTCCACGCAGAAAATATATAAGCGAGGTTAAACCGGATGCTATGGGGAAAATTCAGCCTGCGCATGAGCTAGCCTGGTTCCTGTGCGTAATGGTATTTATCTGAATCGGGATCGGGATTCCGTGCCATATGCACACATAAGTTCAAAGGCGCTGTAATTGTAAAGTTGTCGGTAAACAGTACAGAAACAAAGTATTCCTTTAAAAGAAATGATCGGTATGTGATATGAACTGTCAGTATTATGAAATAAGTTAATGTTATGCCGAAACTACAACATGCATCAACTAGCATAATTTGCAATGTTTTGTTGTTTTCCGAATACACATGTAACTTAACTTTACTTTTATAGTAGGCGAGGCTAGAGAACTTCCCGATTAAATTTTTTTAAGCATTAAAGTATGATTGAATAATTATGTCACTGTATAAAAGTTAAAATCTCAAGAAAAATGCATCAAAATATGAAATTTTTAATTTACACAAAGCTCTCACTGTATAGTTAACAAAGTAGTGCGAATCGTAATGTGTGCGCAAATAGTAGAATTCACCGAATGCCTGATACTATACATACAAACTTCATTCATAGATAGATCATAATTATTTTAGAAGTATGAATATGAAGATAAAAAAAAAGTCAGGGCTATACATACATGTATACGTAATACAACGTACAAATTTAGTGGTTAAAAGCAGAGGGCTAGAGTCGGTGGAATCTCTGAAAATCTTAAGGCTTTTACGTTTTCGTTGGAAACACATGCAAATGGTCCACGTATTGTAGTCCTTTTTTAAAGGACAGCAACTTGTATATACTTTTCCAAGACGTTATAGATTTAAACCACTATACGATAGATCATGTGTTGTTCTCCAAATCCATTAAAATTGACGTATTTACATGTAATAATAAAACATGTTTTTGATAACATTTTAAAGGAATTACTGTTATAACATATCATTGATTCTGTTAACAAATCTATGTGAATTAAAAAGATGCATTACAGTCTGAATGTTTACTTTTGATGTAATAGCTAAATGTCAAGGTCTAGGCTAATACATGGTATTTGCGAGTGGTAAAATGCAAATATAAGTAATAAACAACGATTATTTAGTGAACATGGCGTTATGAATAGCAACTGCTCTGCTGCCATATTTTCCATGATGCGCTAGCGCGCATCATGGAATATGCCAACAGAGCAATTGCTATTCATAACGCCATGTTCACTAAATAACGTTGTTTATTTCTTAAATATCTGCAACCTAGCTTAAATTGCGCAATTTTTCGCATACACCGCTTGCAATTATGTTTTCATTTAAAGTTGCGTTCCGATTTTGATTGACAGCATTCACGTTTATATTTTTATATAGTTCATTCCATTCTTAATTTTTCATGAAAAATTTATTCCTAAAATAGTGTTTGCTATAGATGGTACGTGAATAAAGTACAGCTCAATTATATAAAGGGCATTGAGATAAATGATAAAAATAATAAAGGTACAAATAGTAAAACAAACAAACTACAAAAAATTGTTTAAGCTGTCTCCTAAAAGACTTAAAAGAAAAGGGATCTTTTATTTTAAACCAAAGACAAAATTTCGATGAAATCTATATTTAAAAGCACTGAGCTCTATTTTCAATGCTGTCATTCCTCTTAACCCTATAATACCGGTATCTATTTTATACAACAAATCTGTTTTGTTAAGAAATTCAAATGATTGTCATCGATTAAACATCCTGCATGACAGGTACAGCTGCCTGAATTGATTACCGTCGGTGCTTGGTAAGATACCAATACCCACTGCGTGTACATACATATTTTTTTCATGAAAGCATGGCATTTCGAACGAATGCATCTCAACAGGCTAGCGCAGACATCGTATTTTGAAAGAAAGTGCGGGGGGTTAGAAGAGCAGACCGACCAACCGAAAAACAATTAATAAACTAAAATAATCACTTCACACATTTTCAAAATCCCAGTCTGTGAAGATATCGGGGTGGGGGGTATCTCGTATATATATGTATCTTTGAATTTAATCAGAATTATATAAATGCATACTTTCCCTTAGGTCTATATTGTTTTTGCGTTGTCCTCAGAAGAAAAAAAATAGGGACAGTTCGTTAAGAATTTATATTTCTATATTTGATTTCAAAAGAAGAAAGTTGATTTTCAACTCCTGCCTCTCTAATATTTATAACATCTTTTATTTCTGTTTATACGTAACAGGGGGGTTCATTTTATCAGAGAAATCACAATACCATCATCCATCCATTACCACACAAAAGGAGTAATTGTCACCCCTAAAAAAGAATCGCAATATCTTTCACTCGCAATGTTTGCCGAAAAAGCAAAACTATGTACATCACGTTAACATTATAATCAAACGCATTCTTTGCATTCATTTTATTTTGTTTAGATAACTTTTGATGTTTTCTGTTTGGTAATTTAAATATCATCAAATGTTTTTGCTGTAAGAAAAGTCGGTATTAATATTGACGCCGTTTTGTAAACTCCCGCACTTCGAATAACCGGAAGTACTGCATACCTGCTATGAGGGGAAGATAACTCTTTCAGTAACGATAATTCTAGTTTATGGGAAAACCGAATAGGAAAACTGCTTGTCTGAATCAAATTCCCACAGGAAATATTCTCCTACAGGAAATATAATTCTTCTAGGATTTTAGAAAATCGTATAGGATTAATTGTCAATATTTCCTGCAGGAGAATCATTTCTCCTATGGGAGTTATCATTTCCTACGGGATATTAATTTATAAAGGTAAATATCTCACCTGTCAGGTGAAACACACTAAAAACAAAAGGTTATATACTTTCTAAACAATGGTCTATCATATTGTAAATATGAATTTTTTCGAAACTGCCTCTTAAGCGGGTGCAAAAATGCCACCTTGGCACTGGCATAATTATCCGGCACTGTGTTACAAGTTTTAAAGGAAACATATTCATTTTTGCAATATGAGTTTATTATGCCTAATTATACTTCATACAATAAAAATAACTACATTGTTGCTTTTTGAAACGGACTGGTAAACTTGTATCCAAATACTTATGCACATAAATTTTCTATTAGGATTAAAATACGTTTGGACATTGATGTACGTTATATATTGATTATGTCAGACTTTCAGAAAATTTCACATCTTGTAGATTTCTGTATGTGCTTTCAACACTTGCCTCCCAAGAGATCCGAGTCTGAGAGTAATTGAAAGGTTTGTTAATGACTGATTACGGAAATATATCGTGTTGATCAATTTCAAAGACGGCGAGGCGAAGTGTTTTGTTTTTCCGATAACTTTTTCATTTTCAAGAAGAGATGATCTTAATGTAAAAGTGGCCTAATGTCTTGCTTAATATACACAGCCAAACTTTTTAAATTCTCAATCTCACCTTTCATAAAATCTTCGCTGTACCCTTGTTCATTTTTAATGTTTTGTAGCATTTTTTTTAAACGTGTGTTCCCTTTCCTGCGCAGAAATATGCACGAATCTCGCTGCCATTTTATTCTGCCACAGACACAATAAAGACGTTTTAAAGGGCATATACACCAATTAAAAGTCATTTCAACGGACACTACTCCAATTATAAACGAATTTATACGTAACGGGGTTTTTGTATTAAACATTAATATAAAATGTCGAGTTAAGTAGGCGACGCGTCAGCAATTTTGATACAATATATACCGGTACCGTTGCCTATCAAAAATGGTTTTTAAAATATGTAATACATAAATATATAGTTATATACATTCATCAAACACTACAAACTATTCGAGCGATAAAAATTGTCAAAAGTCAGATGTAAATTGATCAACTGTTTAATTCCGGTCCAGATTGACCCCTCACTCCTCAAGATCCGTACATGAAATACGACCTCGAGAAACTCCTTGAGATGAGAATTCATGGCCTTTGTCTTTCACTATGGATATGGTACTCTATACTTTTGACTTTTTAATGTTTGGTAAGTCCTTTACATATTTGGAATATTTTTCACTCACAAACTTTATCTTAAAAAGGGGATGTACCATTTTAATATCTCGATATTTTGAGGCAAATCGATAGACAAATTCTTTTGCCATTTTTCTGTGATTTGATCTTTTCTTGTTATTTACATCCATAAAATCACAGCAGAGGTCATTATGAGCGGTACCAGGGGACCTTAAAAGCTGAAGCATTACATCAACATCACAGTTTTCTACAACTCGTAATAAATATTCGTCTGCTTCTGCTGCTGATTTAAATAAAGCAATTGTCAAAATATCGTGAGCAAGAGATGCAGTGTTGTCCTCAACGTAAACACAACCAGATGTTGTAAACATCTTTGTAATGGCATCTTTTGTTATATCTGCATCCGTCTCTCTAATCCATTTCATTGGTTCTTCCTGGCAGTTATGCCTCTGGACACACATTAAATAAACAAGACAGTTGTAAAGTATAGGTGACTCTTGCTTCACTTTTAGGAAGTGCTGTACCAGCGTCTGAACAGGGTTGTGGGAAAAGGCATCAACAAGGAAAAACTCATGCTGATTACAGTACATCAGACTTAAAAAAGGCCCTCCAATTTGACCTTGGTTCTTTGAAAGCATATCCAACACTGATTGAAATCCAAACGATCTAAACAAACGCTCAGAATCTACTTTACAATGGCCAATCCTGCGTTGTTCTTTAAAAATTAACAATGTTTCTGCATCAGAAAGTTTATCCATTTCTACAGTTATATTCTTTTGACTGAGAAAATCAAGTCTGAAAGTTTTCTTGACTTCCTCATAAACATGTGAGTGAATTCCAATGACAACTTTGATATTTCCGCCAACTGCTTTCAAAACCTTTTCAGTTCTGTCAATTTCACCCTGAGACAATACACGATTTCCAAATCTTCCGAAGAAATTATCATACAGCAGGATTGTTGGTTTTTCTTGTATAATTTCACTTTCGATAGTCAGGGTATCCTCCCATTTTGTCTCCCAGCTGGATTTAAAGTGGTTTTGAATTGCTTTTAAAGCATGCGTTTTTCCACATCCGATCGCACCTTTAAGAATTACTACATTTCTTGAATTTAAAATTTTTAATGCCGACGTTATGCTCTCTGTAATAACGATGTCTTCTTCCACAGTGCAATCTGGATTCAACTTTACACCTTCAAAGAAAAAAGTATGCATAAAAAAAGGAACTCATGAGTTGCTGACTTACGAAACTTGTAATATTTGTCAAACAGTGGCTATGTATCATACTAGCTATACTTCATACTCAGTCAATCTCAAATTTATCAATCTAGAATAGTTTCAATAAGAATGCTAATAAAGACAACTGATTGTTATATCATGGTTTTTTGTAAAAAAAAAAATCAATTATAAATTATAAACTCATGGTAAGTTTTTACGGTGTATAATTTTCTGATTGCTAACTTTGGTAACCCAACCATTGCTGCCATAAATGCAGATCCTTAGAAGATTGATAAAGCAGCCAGATCTTACACATACCCGATACTCAGGCTAGGAACAATCTTTGTACCATGCTCTTTAATTTCTTACAATGAAATGGACTTGAATTTTATATTAATAATGTACAGTACATTGGTCATGTTATGATGATCTAAATTCGAGTTTGTTCACCATTTTCACCTCAACTTGTGTGAATTCTAGTAATCTTGCAATAAGTTCGGTCTCCCCATAAGCATGATCTCTAATGACAAATTAAGGAACAGACACTATTTTGATTGAATTTTGTCATACTTATCACATGTCATTTTGTCATACTTATCACATGTCATCAGGTGAAAACAGTTTTTTAAAAACAAATTTACATTCTGCACAGGCTGACAAGCAGTTAAACCATATCACATTTTATACTTATATTTGTTTACAAAAGATAAATTTTTTATAAAGCTCTTACTTTGTATTTTATCCTTCATCAATTCGAAATCATCCTCATCTTTATGTTTTTTATTACCATCACCCCCATGCACTGGTACTGTTCCAAACTTTTGTTTCATCCGGTTATATACATCGTCAAGGTGTTTGAATTGTAAATCATTATCGCAATATTTGTTCCACATGAATCTAATTCTTTCAATATCAGCAGCTACATTATTTTCCTCATCCGGTGGTTCATAATCCCATCCTCTCATTGGAGCTTTAATCTCTTCACAAAAGTTACGTAGCAATGCAAATACCAAGGACATATCCAATCGGTCGTAATCATTAAGGTTTTTGACACTTTGCAGTTCTTTTCTGAGTGGTTCTGCAGTAAAATGTTCTTCGATAGATTTTGAATGGAGCACAATTTTTTCCTGAAGATCATTGACGCCAAGTTCTTGTTTCAATATGTGAACTAGATATTTCAAAAGTTCTCTAAGTTTCTTTACGTTTTGTTCTGTCCCATCATGTTTGCCTGTGAAAAAAACCCCAATACAACATTCATTATCATTATTGTCACATTAAAATTCATCATTGTATATATTTAGTTTCGTATTTTAACTTAACCACATATCCCGTGGTGAGCCCCTTAGTGTTTTAGTCATACGTATTTGTAAATACCCATATTGAACCTCAGTTCACCGGGCCTTAAACCCGCCAGTCCGTGCAGTATCAGTTTGGACGCGGCAGTCCAGAGGGAAGGACGTTCTTATACTTCTCTCGTGCATACCATCCATAAGTATGGCGGACTATTATGGTCATATTCCTTTTGTAGTCATGAGTAGTATTATGCAACACTGCATTTAAGTAATTGAGTTAGTATTTTGTGCGTGTAAAAGCTAACATGCTTTATAGTAAGTCTTCTGTAAGACTGTATATCAGTATTTTGTGTGTAACAAGCGTCTATGCTAAGTGTGTCATTCATGATCGTATAGCCTGTAAGTAAAGTATGGTGCGTATTGGTGTAAAAGCCACAGTTGCTTTTGTCATGTACTTAAATGGTTTGTGTACTATGTTGGCGCAGGCCCCTTGTTCCATATATTGTGTAAACCACTTTCATCGATGGTGGCCGAATATTGGTGACGTCTTGTGTAGACCAAGTGGCCAGTAGAGAACATTGTCCATTGGAGGACCTCACCAGTCCATTCTTGTCAAGACCAAGTGGCAATAGACAACAGTGGAGGACCTTACCAGTTCCCATACTAGGACAATTACTTTCTATATGTATTGATTCAAACTATATTAAATATGTAAAAATATTGTCTTAGTCTTTGTCTTACAGTAAATATAAATTGTAATTAATTCCGCTCGAAAATCTGTGACAATTATACAGATTATAATAAGTTTACTTGTATGTTTACTGTAATGCTACTTCCTGTTTGATAAGGTCCCTCCACCTCCCAGATGAAAACATGTTGTATTTCTTATGTTTTGTTTCTTCTTATTGTTATTTCCCTTCTATATTTTTGTCAACGAAGCTTTTTTGTTATTAAAGATGCTAAAGCAATGCTTTCGTTACTTAACTGTTCATCGATAGTTATGGCACTAAATGAATCTTTGCCTGTAAACTCCCATAACTTACACAGTTATTGCGCTTTGTGATGAAAATGCGTGTTATCGCTACTTTTAGGAAACCGTTTGCGATAGAGAGTCGAAACATTGACTGATGTCTTTAGTTCACTTAAAAAATCCCACAATCTATTCAAAAAGAAAGGACCGGTGGTAACTTTCTAGCAGCTATTGCTATGAAAGTCTCATAGTGTCTTTAAAAACACTCATAACACTTTTACCAAACATTGTAGAGACATCGGGCCACCCAAGATTGAAGAATCTACCATGGCCAATTAAAATGACAAAAAGTCAAAAGACCTGGTCATTCAAAAGTCTGTATATAAATAAGTTTTCATATCTCTTTCGGTCATGGTGGTGAAGAAAAACCTTTCTTTTGATTAAGTAGGACTTTAAAGACATTTCAAAAGACAGGCCTTCAGTACAGGCGGAGGAAAGGATTAAAAATATGGTCATGCAAAACGAATAACTTATTTTTAAAAACATGCTTAAATATGAAACAGATCACCTTAAAGCAAAACCACCAGCCTTTATTGCAAAATCAACAGACACCGATGCAACAACAAACGATAACCGATGCAAAAGCAACACTCATGCACTGAATAAACGCTAGATGGCGGGTAAAGAGGTATCAGTAGAAATCGTATCCTTGAAAAAAGGAACCCGAAAAAAAGTACCCACAAACTAGAGTCCATTTTCGCCGAGAGAAAACGTACCTTGGAGAAATTGTAAAAAGAATTGAACTACTTAAATGAAATATTCTAATACAATTAATTATTCGTTTGGAAGGGGAGGGGGGGGGGGGGTAGTATTCGTTTATATATAACTTCATTCAAGATTTAGTAAATGATAGGTGCCTATAGGTTTATGAAATTCAAGATATAAAATCTTTTAATAATGCTCCATAACAATATATATGTATCATAGGGTGTACCGGGGCTACATTTTTGGTAAACACAATAAAAATCATGTTTGAAAAAAAAAATTCTATGAAATATGAAGAATAAAAGTAACAACTCTCGGAGTTTTGTCCATATTTCACTAATGAAATATATCTAGAATGCCTACAGTCTCTCAAAACACGGCATTAAACAAGCTCTTGACCTCCTCTCTAAAAAAGTGTCAAATTAAATATAGGTACCGGGATTACTTTTCCCGTGATTAAATATAGAATGTCAAAATATTGTATTAAAATTTTCTACAGAATTTCATTTATGTAAAATACGAGAAAAGACTCATCAAATCAAATCAATTATGATGTCAATGGTTCTAGCACCAAAAAGACAGTCTGGGATTATTTACATGTACTAGATCTTGACCTTAAAATACAAAATACTAAGACAGCCGAAAGAATGGGGCTCTTTACTAATATTACTTGTATTTAATTTCTTATAAACAAATTATTTCCTATCGATGCTCCCCTTCTTTGATTATAACAAATTAAAGGCAAAATAAAAAAAATATGATTACAGAAATAAAGGATCGAAGAACTGAACAATTTATCATAATTAGCATAACTTACACATGTGCCTAAGTGCAAATAAAAATAGCAATAATGCGTACCGCTTGCGGGTATCGGTATATCTTTATTGTAAAGAATATTCGATTTTGTAATGGGACACGATTTTAAGCGTGTATCATATTGGAAAGATGTGCGAAAAGAGGACGTATTAAAGTCCATTGTTTACATATTCAAACAGCCAAACACCCGTAGGTGTGAACCCTTCACACCTGCAGGGTGACGTGTGTGTATATAACACCTGATTGAAGCCATTGTTTAATTAATGACACCAATCAGTTTCATTTTCTGTTTATAAGATCAAATGACAAAACAGTTTAAACAGTTTATTTGTGTCCTTACTACATGTAAAGCTATGTATTTTCATTTACACTTTGTAATGGGTGTTTACGAACTCACTTCGGGTAAGTACTCCTTCTAAAGAATAATATCACTTTTTTTATAACAAAATACTCGAAATTGGAAAAAAATACATATGAAAAATATACTTTAGACCTTTTATGTTATGCGGGCCTTTTCTTATACGGGCCGGACCCTTTTAGTGCAAAGGCGGACCTTAAATGTTAACATTAATGGTCCGCCCCGGACTATTTTACAGGGCGGACCTTAAATCATACGACACCGGTTGCACCCGCCGTGTGCTCTTTGTCACAATTGGGCATGTCATAATCGAGGCAAATGTCAAAATCGGGAAAATGTCATAATAGGGAAAAAACGAAACGTGGATGATTTGGTTTGTTTGTGATTGTCAAAATACAAACATTGAGCAAACAAGGACCTCCAATACATTAGAGGTAGAATCAGGTGCCCAGGAGGAGTAAGCATCCTCTGCTGACCAGTCACACCCGTAATCGAAAAAAAAACCCCGGAAAAGTCCGCAGACAATTAAGTGATAAATTGTGGTCTAACAATAAGTATGAAAAACGTCAGTCAGATGCGACCCAGTGGAAGATTTATTTGCTGACAAGGTCGTTGTATCGACCATAGAACTTACGAAAAGATGACTTCAAACGAGAGTGTTGATAGTCCTGTTTTATTAACTTGATTGACAGTAGCTTGCCTCGCCTTAGAAAGTGTTCATACGAAGAGCATACCCTTGTGTATCGAATTAACTGACCGACAAAACACCATATGCAGCTGATGAAGGTATATTGTAACATAAGTAAGGAAAATTGACTGTAGAAAGATTTAAGTCATCGCGTTTATTATACAGTTTTGTTGTTAGATTACTATCAATGTCCATTTCCAGTAAAATATCCAAATATGAAACAGATGACGCAGACTCTGTGGTATATTTTATTCCAAGTTCACTGGGATATATCGAGTCAACGTAAGTATAGAAATAACAATTGTTGATTGATAATACGTCGTCGATATACCTGTGACATTTAAAGTGACTCAAAATTGACCACGATTTGAGCCCTCCTAAAAAAAAAGATATATCATTGTTCCAATTTTATGTCTAGAAGGGAAAAGTGATGCTTTTTTATGTTTAACTGAACTTTAGAAGTCGAAATTCAAGTTACCAAAGGAATTACAGTACAGAGCTTTGTTATGTAGATAATCTAAAGTCCGCCGCCCCCCCCCCCCCTATTCACTGAAAAAAATAAAGTTTCTTGAAATTTACATTGTAAAATTACTTAACATGGGCCTCGGACCCCTGCTTCCACCACCACCACCACTCAAACTCTGGCCAACTTAAATATCCCTCTGAACTCAACCCCTCCCCTTCTCTTTGGAGAAAAAATTCTGGATCCGCGCATGAACATCTTCCTTTTAGTCAAGGGAACGTTTTCTCAAAGGTACGATTTCTACTGATACCTCTTCGCACGCCATCTAGCGTTTATTAAGTTCACGGTTGTTGGTTTTGCATCTGCGATCGTTTGTTTTGCATTGGTGTCTGTAGATTTTACAATATATGTTGTTGGTTTTATTTTAAACTGGTCTGTCTTGTATTTAGTATGGTTTAAAAATAAGTTGTTCGTTCTGTATAAACGGTTTTCTACCATTTCCACCGCCCAAATTTCAGCACCCAAATTAAAAGTTTTAGAATTATTGCCCATATTGTACAAAAACTGGTTATGATATCGTTAACTCTCTGAAACCATAAGAGAAAGACACTTTTAAATTACTACTGGTCCAAACTTCAGCAAACGTGCATGGATGGCGTGTCTCATCATAATTATTCAAATGACAGGCTGGAATGCCGAGTTTGAGCCATAGATGCTGAATGAGGTTTAGGGATTAGGAGCTGGTTAAAGTTTTTGGAGCAGGTGCCTTTTGATGACAATATAGATATATTACTTACTTCTGGTCCTACCTTAAACTTTCAATCCATTTATACTAAAAGGATCCAAAATCCAAATGATTGCCCCTGAAAGTTTCGTAAATTTGTTAAAATGCTCACACCTTTAGAATTATACATCGTAGAGACTTCGGACAACTTTAAAATGGAACTCTCTATCATTCAACTATAGTCCTGCTGGACATATCATGACTGTTGACGTAAATGTAGTAAATAATGATGACCTTAAATAATTTATTCTTAAAGGTCTAAAATTTAGGGAACCCAATATTTCAACTTGCATTTTAATTTTATACATATTATGAATTCTGCAGAAGAACACTACAGACGATGGTCCAAACATGAAAGGACCTTGACGCGTTGTTTTAATGGACTAAAATTGTTCAATGCATGTTAAAATCTCGCATTGAGCGATTAAAGCGCAGCATGAAAACCATCTATTTTACATAGTGAAAAAAGAATTAGATAGATTATACGATCAGTTTGTACTAGTCCTTAGGCCTGATCAGAAAGCAGGAAACAACATTGTTTTGTTTGTAAGACTCATTTTATAAATTATATATTAAAAAAACTTGGATTTGATTCCCTAAAAAGCTATCAACTTTTTCTCATAGCTCTCTTTCCAAGGAGAAAATTCTTCAAAATCGGTTTTGAATATTTCAATATTCCCAATTACCTTACCAATATTACTTATAACACTTAATATTTGGTTAACGCAAATAAATATTATTTTATTGATAAAACTGAGCTTAAATTTATTTCTCTTTTACAAAACACTCACGGCATTGCTTAAAAATTAAACGAAACAGTTATGTACACAAACTGTAACCAGTTTTTATACCCGCACTTTCTAAAGAAAGTTTGTGTATATTGGTGTTATCCTGTTCCGTCCGTCCGTCCGTCTGTCACGTTTTACTTCCTCAAACTGCTCTTACATCTTATAAACCAGCAAACTGAACTCTTGGAGTTTGATTTGGGGTTTCATGTTTCAAAAATTTACTGTTAGTCCTTGGAGTCAAATAATTTTTTTTTTCACAAAAACCTTCTTCCTCGAACTCCTCCTACATTTTCGACAGTAGACAAATCATATCTTGGAATATGTTTTAGGGTATCCTATAGATGCGCAATAAGGTTTCGGAATTTGCAATTTTGTCTTGGGGTCATTTAATGACTGAAAAATGACTTCTCTTTTTTTAAACTGGTTTCCAAAATGTCATTTTTTTTTATCAGTAGCCAAATAATCTTCTAGAATATGATTGGGTGTGTCATATTGAAGTGTGATCAGGTTCTAGAATTTTTTTTTATTAAGGGGATCAGTGGGCAACTAAAATTGACGGTTTTTTTGCAAAAAAGTATGGTTCCAAGAACTTCTCTTACAACTTTTGGAGTAGCTACGTCATCTCTTGGGATATAATAAAGGCTGTCCTATAGATGTGCAATAAGGTTTTAAAATTTCATCCAGGGAGTCAAATAGTAGCAGAAAATTGACGTTTATCACTAAATAACCCATAGATCCTAGAGCTCTTCTTACTATTTAATGGATAGACACATCATATCTTGGGATATGATAGGGACTGTCCTGTAGATGTGCAGTAAGGTTTAAAAAATTTAAATTTCATCCAGGGAGTCAAATAGTAGCAGAAAATTGACGTTTATCACTGAAAAAAAAACCCATAGATCCAAGAACTTCTCTTATAACTTAATGGATAGATACATCATATCTTGGGATATGATAGAGACTGTCCTATACATGTGCAATAAGGTTTTAAAAATTTAAATTTCATCCAGGGAGTCAAAAAGTAGCAGAAAATAGACGTTTATCACTAAAAAAAAACATAGATCCAAGAGCTCCTCTTATGATTTACCGTAAATCTGGATATTTTTACCGTAGATACATTTTTAGCTAATTTGCGCGTGCTCTGCATTCGCAAATTTTTTTTTCCTAAAAATTAATCAACAACAAAAAAAAGTAATAAAATTTTTGCCGAAGGCTGGTCTCTTCTCCTTACTACAGGTATCCGTAAGTAGTGGTCATTTATAAAACCTGTTTATATAACCAGGTAATTACCCCCAAGCTATAACCAGCGTGTGGAGAAGGACTTCACTCAAAATCGGTATCTTCGGTTGACTGGTAGCCTCATGTCTATCTTAAGTGTACATGTATACTGATGACACTGCATGCATGCGTGATTTATTCATAGATATGATATGTACCGGCGTTACGCAGAATGTAGCGTTATTTTTTTTACCCCATTCACAGTGTACCGGCGGGACACCAAAATTCACGGAATACGAAAATTTGTACAGTATTTTGAATTTCTCGCTGAATGCCGCCATTTTCTTCTCATTCTCGCTCGCTTGACACAGGAAAACATCACCTGTGTTTGACACGTGACCCTCCGATACTTGTGTGGTGTACACAAACCGTCGCACGTGAAGGTGTGAACTGCTAATTGGGATAATTATCTCGCTATAAATCCGTATCAAGATACCCCTATAGGTAGTTTTGTTGCATTTGCTGCTGTTATTGTATATATCGGTAATTTGAACAAGATATCAATTGCAGACATCAACTCTCACATGATACTATATGAAGTTGTAAAACATATACGATTCGTGAGAAAATTAGAGGCGACGGTAATATACGTTGTCCGAAGGTTAGCTAACATTGTGCATGTCAGTATGTTGACATTTAATAATTGAGTGCTTTTCATTTTTAGCGCCGATGACAATTCACAAAAATTTAAAACGTAAAAATTAATCTATAGCTTTGTGACTCGAATTCGCAAAAATAAATCGACGTAAAAATTTACAGATTTACGGTAATGGATAGACATATCTTGGGATATGATAGGGACTGTTCTACAAATGTGCATTACGGTTTTGAAAAATTAAATTTAACCCTGAGGCCCATTACCTACATACCTTTTGGTGCCCTTTAAGGATCAAAAATATATATGGTTAAGGGTTTGGGATCTTAACCGTTTTCGAGATATTCTTGCACTTTCTGTTCGAGGGGGGTCACGACCTGCCCCGGGGCCCATGACCTACATACTGTTTGATGCCCGTAGACACAAGGAACAAGAATATACCTGGTTTAAGGGTGGGGATCTCAACTGTTTTGAAGATATTAAGGGACTTGCTGTTCGAGGGGGTCAAGACCACCCACAGGGCCCATGACCTACATAACATTTGATGCTCCTTGACATCAGAACCATGAATATATATGATTTAGGGGTCATGATAACAGTTTCTGAGATATATGGTAATTTCAAATTCCTGGGGGGTGGGGATGACCCCAGGGGCCAGATCAAATAAACCCTATATATTGCAAGTACATGTAGCAGTCAATATATGATTATGAAAACCCTATATTATTATCTTTGTCCGTTTTCAAGTTACCATTTACAATAGAGTCTACTATTCTTCCTACAAGGTTCAATGTTAGAACCCACACCGTTTTGACCCCCCCCCCCCCCCTCTCCGAAAAGTGGTTGTCTAACCCAAAATGAGAAAAACCAAACCAGGATGCACAACTAGATATGCAGGTCTATCATATCCTAGAGTTTTGTACAATTCTGTTCAGACATATCTAAGAAACAAGTTCAGAGCGGGAAAGAAGAAAAAGAAGAAGACGAAGAATAATAATACATGTATTAAGAACCGTCCAAAAACAATAAGTCTTCAGATTTCATTCGGGAGACTTAATAATAAAGATTAAATAGAGATAGAATCATCAAACATCAATAATCTAAAGATAATTGACAATTTCTGATTCTAAGGGGGTCCCTTAGGGTCATGACTTAGATGCCATTATGATCTGATGCGCCATGACCTAAGGATGAATAATATCTTTGGATTAAGGTGAGGATCTCAATGGTTTTTTTAATATTTGATACTTTCAGGAAAAGCACTTGGGATCATGACCTATATACCATCTGAAATGCCTTGAACAAAGAAACAATTATATAATATGAATATGATATATGATTCAATTTAAGAACCCAGATATAGATCAATCATCTATGTTTTGTAATACTTCCTATGTATATATACATGTATTAGTTTGTGTTTTGTTCTATACTATTCATGTTAATGACTGTAGTATGGCTTAGTCTTATTTTAAATTACATTAAAAAATTGTTAAATATATGACTTGGAACCCCCCCCCCCCCCAAACAAACTCAAATATAAACTGTTCTCTCCCCTCTTAATTGTAAAATGATCTATTAAAATCAAAATATAATTTGGGTGTCTAAAAACTTTTATAAACTGGTAAAAAATGTTATTCTTAAAAAAATTAAATTACACCTGGTATAATTGACAGATGATCTATTGAGATATGATCAGAGGTCATATTCCTACCTTGGGATCAATAACTAATATTCATTGACAAGTTAAAATTAATAACAATTAATGATTCAAATTATAAATGTTTATACTCCATAAATTCTCACATGTGTACAGTTGTCTTTTTAATCATTTCTGGATTGCTTTTTCTCTCCTGATGCACATTAACATTTTGGAAATTGCTTAATTCAATTTTTTAAGATTTATAAACAAAATGTTATATGCACGTGTATTTGCCTATTTGGGGCAATTGTAAAGTATCCGAAACAAAGTAGTGTCTTCATTAGGCTAGGAATTACCTACATGGATCAAACACTACATATGAATAAGATAAAATACTTTATTATTTCTAGTTCTAGAATGTCAGAGTGTCTCAAAGGGGGCATAACCTAAATACAATTTGACGCGCAATGACACAAAGAGCAGGTTTAGGGATGAGGATCTTAGAAGTTAACAAAATATACAGTGTATCATCATTTCCTATTTCATAAAGGGGGGGGGGGGTTAAAGACAACACCTGGGGGTCATTAATGTACTTTAAATCATATTTTCCTGTTTCGTGGGGTCAGAACAGTCCCATAAATGACAGAAACTTTACAAATGCGATAGGATAGGTAACAATAATAAGCTTATTCAAATATTAAAAGATGATATTACAGTATGCTGTCAAAGGGAGATCACATTTAGAAAGTGAAAGTAAAACTTATGTGTATTGGCATCTCATTATATTGTGCTACTGCTACTACATGTATTATGCTTATCTATATTGGTCAATATCATGATAATAATCCGATTAAAGCACACTAATGAATTTCTTTAGCTGATCTTAACTAATCCTTTTCTGCATATGGAAAACCCAGGTACATGTATACATGAAACCCATTTAATCGAAGAGCTGGGTAAAACAAGTACCTGTTAATGAGACTTGCAGACCTGTGTTGTGTGCGTAACTTCAGACAAAGATCAGTTATTTGTAACATGCATGTATTTTTATGACCTATTCTTCAAAACCCCTTGCACTATTTTATTAGGGATTTAAGGTGGTGCAGGACACCTGCATATTGTGATGTATACTTCCTATTGAACTAAAGTATAAATAATAATTAAATATTAACCCCAAAAATAATTTTCCTAACATTGAAGTGCAATGGGTTAGAGCGTTTACATGTTTGTAAGAGCATTGGGGTCCAAGGTGTACTTTTGGTAATTTTACTATTGATATAAATGACTTTTCATGGGGGGGGGGGGGGGGTCTCGACCCCTCACTCACACCCCTTCTCTAAATCTGTGCACACGATGATGTACATGTAGGCACAAAGAAGCAAATCTTAAACCGGCAACCGCCACGGGAAGGGGGCATAATTTAATTTTGTTTGTAATAATTATATAGACCTTTATACTTTCTATGACATGAAATGTTAAGATTATTGATTAACTGAAAATTCACTGCAAACAGTTCAACCCCAAATTGCACATAAAGTGCTGCTCATGTGTATAATCTTATGGGAAGGGATTTCATCCTTCAGTTATGAAAATTGTAATTTTTAAATGTATTACCGGAGCTTGCATGTGGCCTTCATTTTTATTTAAACTGGTACAAAACAATGTTATTTAGGGGCAAACACTTGGTGCGGGTATTACTGTATAATGACAGCATCTAATATTCTTTTGACTTTGTTCCTATTAATCAAACTCGGATTGTCTGAATACCAGAAACATTGAACTATATTAAAAGATTTACGTAAAAAGGTGAAAAAGTTATACATGTACTGTTACAAATTGATTTAAAAAACATTTCGATTTTATTTACCTCTGTGTCCTCTTTCTTCTTTATCATCAGTATCTGTAGTATTTGCCAACTTTTCTTTTTAAAAAAAAAAGGAGCTCCATTGGTTTTTGCAAAGATGTATATATTCTTTTTCATGCACTAGAAAGGTCAAATTTAACATATTTAAAATCCAAAAAATGCTTGCAAAGGTACCTTTCTTTGTTTTAGCCTTTTCAGGTTTAGCAGGATCTGTCTGTTCTATCAAGTATATAAATAATACTTTGAAATGTGGCTACATTAGATTTTGAAATAGTTAATTTATTTCATTGTATGAAATTAAAAAAGTATAGGTGAACAAAATATATGATAAAGCTTGTTAATTTACCTTTTTTTGTTTTATCCTTGTCAGGTTTAGCATAAAGTGGCTGATCTATTTTAAAAGTATACAATATACAATATATTGAACATAAATTGAATTTAGAATTAAAAAAATTAAAAAAAAATTAAAATATATTATATTCATTTATATATTCAAGTATATAAATATAGCTAAAATATTATGTAAGAACAAAATGGCATGGAATCGAATGTTTAGTGAAGTAAATCTTTTAGTAAAATACATTCTATGTACAATGAAAAACAAGTAAATGAAGATTAAGGAAAATAACATTTTCCCAATATATTTCAAAGTTAAACATTGAAACCCTCTTAGGGCCCCTGTATTACATGTATTGTTGGATAACAATTTAAACAATTTAGAATCTACCCTTTCTAACAATGCTTGCAAAGTAATTGTACCACTTTAGTCATTGTAGAGAAGAATATTGAAAAACCATAATCGCTCTCAGGGTCCGAAGTGTAAGTATGAGGTTTACAATATCTACATTATTTGAGAATGATTGCGTAGTAATCTAAAAATTGTAGCATTGTAATTCTTCAAAGTTTGGATTTTCAAGTCTTTATCGTTTCTGAGATCTCATTGTCCATAGCTTTTTGTCGCGGGACAGGAAACGGACGACAGGAAGGGAATTTTGAAAAAATGAAAAAAACGCCTGGAGATATTATAATTTTCTGTCCGTCCTGAAAATTTCAAGAAAATCCATCCAGCCATCTCTGAGAAATCTTGTGGACAAAAAACGGACAAAAAAAAAAAAAAAATAATAATAATAAGAAACATTACAATCACTATAAGGTCTTCCGTTGGAAACGGAAGACCTTAATAATTCTGCTAAACTTTTTAAAAAATGTAATACAGTTTATGAATGGAAGTGACACTTAATAGACACAAAGCAGAACTTTTCATTGACAATTTTTATAAATATTTCAGTCCGAATTTCCCCTATCAATTTTCAAATCCCTATCCATGTTTGATTCAATGTTACCAAAAGAAAGGGATAATACTAAAACATTTTTAGTCTTTAACTATTTATATTGGCCTTATTCTCCTTATTCTGCTGGCATGAAATTGAAATGAGGTCAGTGATCAAAATTTTGAGATATTTATCATTTATCCTTTTAAAACGTTTTTCAATATTTTTGTGGGGTACGTCATATGAATATCTTAATGAAAATATAAGATAAAACTAACAGAAAATATGCAAAATTATTTGACTGAAATATCCTAATTATTAATATTGTAATCCTGCAAAAAGTATATCAGTAAAAAAAATCGAAAAAGTCCGATTTGTTTTTGTTTTACTAAACGTCCAATTTTATTTGAGCCTAATTCCATAATATAGTAAAAATATCAAATGATATATCTATAACAATTCATTTCATTAATACTTCTTTGTGTTTAGAACAAATTTTACTCATGATATTGAACTTTAAAACAATCCGAATTTGAGAAAAATCAGACCTGGAGCAAAAACGTCCTTATGAAAAATGATCACATATGCTCCCTTGATCTATGAATGCAAGTGATACAAAAATAGGTACAAGGGATATACAATTTGAAGGTATTTTTCCGAATTAAATCTATTTAAGTACATTATAATACAAGTTTGCAAAAGCACAATTTCTAACAATTTTCAGTTTTAAATATATATTTAACAAACGATAAAAAAAGCATTGCCTTTAATGTTTGTGGTATCGAACCAACAACCCTAGTTCTATAAGGGTATCTATGTCTGGAGCTCTAACTACTGAGCCATTTCAGACACAACAAAGCAGGCTGTTTAAATACTATGTGTCACTTTGGCTACGAATTTACAGACTTTTGTTATTTTTCAAAACGTTCAATTGTTGGAATACAAAATGATATTTTAATGAATAGAGGTCATCCCTTCACGTTTTTGTTGATTGAAATTGGTTATGTTTCCATAGATCTTTTTTAGACTTTGAGAAAATTATGGAGCACAGACCGACTCTTTAAATGAACAGACTTTTAAGTTCTAAAAATGACACCATTTGGAGGTTTTGATACGTATACGTATACGTCCGTCTGAATCAACAAATTCTAAGTATCTAACATATTTAGAGGTTAAAAATTGGTGATATGTTAATATATATAGTTTCAAATGTTTTTTTTTTTTATAGATATCAGATTATTGATATTCTAATTTATCAGTATTAAATGTGCGTCCGTGTATTGGCATTTAAAAACGCCTTATACACATAAACCATCGTCTTAACAATTTTTGGCACCTCGCTTTAAACGCACAAAAACTGTATCGGCTTGAGGTCTTACTTTATTTCCCCTCACTTTGTCAAAAACATATCTGTCGATTGGCCGGACAGCCTGTCACTCCCATTCCGTATATTTATAATTATTTGTACGGCATTAGCCTTGGCGTCGTCTTGACGTGACGTCACAGACCTTTTTATTCAACCACAATTGGACTTTGGCGTCCGTATTGGCACCAGACAATCGGACTTTGGCGTAAACATCGGACTTTGAATATATATAGATGTGTATATTATATTTCAAAATGATATAAATTTAGGAAGCTATTTTTTCATAATAAAAATAACTTCTTAAATTTATCTTATTGAAAAAAATGAAAACATATCTTTTAACTGATTGGAAGTGTAAATCTCAAATCTGTGGTTGACTGATAAGTATGAAATCATGCATACTTCTTTATCGCCATAATATTTACATCAGGTAGTACTACAGTTGCTTCACTCACATCGTAGCAAACAAAAATCAAACCATACAATTGCATGTATCAGTCATCAGAGACTACATGCAGATTCTTAATGGAGCAAACTGAGCAAGTAATAAATATCTGTGTATATCAAATAACTGTATACTACTTTTTACTTGTGACAATCTTTTGAGCAATTTACTGGTGGTGCAATAAACTAATTTGCGGTTATAACATTTTGACACCGAATCCCTTTAGATTTTTTCAAACGTATACGAATGACATTTTAAGACATAATTGCTCTGAGAAATTACCCTGCAACAAGAAACTGACATTTTTTTTTTTATTAAAAATGAGTAAAACTTGATTTGTAGTATAGTATTGTATGATATTATATTTTGTAAAAGGGTATTGGTATAGTATCTGCGATTTTTTCCATTCATACATGCTTTTGATTGGTAGATTATTGTCAGATGAAAATTCAAATAAAATACCTGCATTGGCTCCTTTCTTCAAGTCATCTGCAATATTAAGGAACAATTTATAAGTAAAAAACCCTTTTTATAAATTAATATATTCTCATTTATTGTCTGCGAAATGTAAGTAAAAAATTAAACATGTTTAAAGTATCAGTTAAAGAATATATTTAATATTTACTTTTGTTGTAAAATAAAAAACAACTAAAAGCATTTAAAGCAAAACTGGCTCCTTTCTTCGTGTCATCTGAAATTTTACAAAAAGATGAAAGAAAAGCGTATCTATAAAATGATATGTTGCAGAGTTGGATACTCGGAAAAGTATATGTAATGTAATTATTTTTTACCTAAGCCTAAGTTGTTATATAAAACTAAAATAAAATCCTTGCAACCTGCGTTTTATCTAATAAGCTAAAGTATTATTTACTTCTGTTTTCAGCTTTTCTTTTCATATATCATACAGTGCTTTATAATGGAATGTGGTCAAAAGATGATAAATTATCATGTGTACAAAATTTGTTTTTGCAAGCATTCACAATTACAGTGACCGAACATCACTATCCAATATAGAGGCTTTGGACCACTTGGGATGAGAGCATCTACCTTGTTCAAACAAAATGACATAAAGTTTAAAGGTCAATATCATATATGAAAATCTATAGTTAATAAAATCAATGTTAAGTTTTCAAAAGCCGGATAGTTTAATAAATTATAACATTTGGTTATGTGAGTGGCAACACAAATGTAAATTGTTTTTACAGTCAACCCATTGATGTTTTAAAAAGACAGCTAGCTTCTAGAGCACTCTTTTTTATTGTTAGGTTTTCTATTTAGTGTCTTGTGTAGAGAAAAATCACTTGGTGAGCACATCAGTTTTGTTCAGAATAAGTTGGAAAATATTTGTAGAAATGTAATTCAAAAGATATTTACGATAAACAACAAGGAACCTTTAGAGCAATGGCTTGAAATTAAAACAATATCTTTAAAAAAGCATTGATATCGTTGTCATGCAAAATACATCACTAGTTTGATAGTGTTTAAGCTCTAACTGTTTAATTAGTTCTGAGTGTACCAACAATTCATGTTTGATAAAAGATTGTTAACAGTATAACAAAGTGCAAATGTAAACTAGACATGTCTCACTTTATTGATGTCATTTAGTGTCACACAATGTTGTCTGCTTAATATTTTTCTACCTAAAATGTACATTTCTTGACGCAAAAAAACTTATGAACAAGTGAAAAGCATGTTAATGTGACACCACACCGGATTTTCTTTCATGTAAACTGTATCCTAATCAATGTCAACAACACTACCTACCGTATCCAGTGAAATGGAGTACCCTAAATGCAATGTTTTGCCAAAAAAGTTCAAAAGTAGGTATTTTTTATATAAATTATCAGAAATTTAAATCCTAGCAATATGCACAGCTCTGATATATGTACATCTGATCTACAAAAGAACAACTTCCTATCTTGAAAACTGTTGGAGGAGTTATCTGTACAATGAGGGTACCCTTTTGGCAGCCATCCGCCATTTTCACCATTTCAATAACCGGATTTTTCCATTGGAAAACTCGGTTAAAAATAAAAAAAATATTAGTATTTACCATTATGCAGTAAAACTTCTTTTTCATTTTTTTCAGGATCTGTAAAATAAAAAAGTTAAACCTCATTTTCCAATCTTAAAATGGAATGCTACATCGTCACAACATGTCTGACACCTTTTTCAAACACCATTTTGTTCCGGATCGATAACATTTTGTCGTGGTACATTTTTATCTTTACACCGTTTAATTAAACTCTTCTACCAGGAGAGATGAAGAGGAATGAAATCACTAAAACGCTTAGAAAATATATCAATTATGTTCGAGTATCAAGCTTTCAACTTACATTGATTATTAGCTGTTTTGTACGGAAAACGTGAAATCAGAATGACATACTGTTTCCCTGCTATTGGTATACATTTTTGTCATGTTATCTGCAGCACACGATCATTCATACCTGACGGATTTTCAATATAGGTAAGCAGAATATTTTTAAGTAAACTAAATATGTATGATGAATATAAAACTTTTGAATTGATCCCAACTGCCCAAATGTTAAATATTTTCAGTAAAAGACTTGATTTAAAAGTAAATCAAGAGGAATGGGATATGTTTGACATTAAACCTGTTTGATATGTACTTTACTTAATTATGTACTATGTAATTTAAAAAGTACCGGGTAAAAATAGAAGGTGAAGATTTGAAAGCTAAACGAGG
Organism: Magallana gigas; assembly: GCF_902806645.1. NCBI lineage: Eukaryota > Metazoa > Mollusca > Bivalvia > Ostreida > Ostreidae > Magallana > Magallana gigas. The sequence goes on along the minus strand of NC_047564.1, from coordinate 11,686,218 downwards.
GAACGACAAAATTCTGCAAAGTAGCATGTTTTTTTATTACCACACGTACTTGTGGATCACTTAAAACTAATGTATGTATTTATATAAGGAATAAGGAATTATTCTTTGAGTATTATGAGGTGATAATTTTGGTCGGGACGTGATCAAATCCAATAAAGCCCGAAGGGCTTTATGATAGATTTGAACACGCCCCGACCGAAATTATCACCCCATACTATTCAAAGAATTATTCCCTATTACTTATATTTATAAAATTCTAAACCATCGTACGATTAAATATTTAAATATAAGTAAGCAAACCCCGCAAACCCCGCTGACGCCTCAATTTGGCTTTATGAGTTTTATAATACAAAATCGATACGTAGCGTTATCACAGACAAGAACACTGGAAAATGTAAATATATATGGACCGGTGCTGTTGTATATAAAAATGTAAAATAATGCAATTTAACTAAAAAAATTGTTATAAATATCAGGGATGGGGTATTGAAAAAAGTATTTGTAATTGACTGTAATTAATTACATTTTTCAAAGTAATTGAAAGTAATTGGTAATTGAGTCTGTCTTCAATTACAAGTACTTGAATGTACGTATTTAAATACATTCCAAAAATATTGTGTATTTTCAATTACTTTTCAATAACATCTCAATTTCTTTTTTCCAAGTTAAAAATATAAAAAAAGGTGTCTTCTAATGATAAATAGATTTTATACATGTTTGGCATGGACTTTTGTTTAGACAATAATTAAATGTCCCATAATGTTTCTTATGTTTTTACAGCATGACACACTGCCCAGAGCAATAGGTAGAGATCTAATTTTGTGGAGGTGTGAACTGTGGAGGTGTGTCATTACCCAAGAACCCCAATTGATTTTAGACTCAAGGGAATCTCATTCTTGTGAATTATAGCTATATAGCAATTATCATTTATATACCGATATGCTGTACTGTCGAAATTTGTAGTTTCTGAATAAACATAGTTTTAATATGTGAATAAAAATTAATTCACTATAGAGAAAATATTATTCAGAACCAAAAATGAACTCAATGGTACCTAATGAATTTAATGTTAAAGAAAATTTTCAAGAAATCTGATCTGAACTGAACTATACATACAATCTTTAAAAACATTACTGTACATAAAGCCCTGTATATCTAAATGCTGTTAATATATGTATGTGTTCTCAAGATTTAAAAAAATTAAACAAATGTAATTGAAATGTTATTTTAAATTACATTTATCAAAGTAATTGAGAGTAATTAATTACATTTTCAAAGTAATTGACCCCAACTCTGATGTTTATATATATATATATATATATATATATATATATATATATATATATATATATATATAATCAAAAAAGAAAATGAACAGTTTCACAAGAAAATTCACTTATATTGGAGCTGCACCTCCGGCCCGGCCGGGGCTTGAGCTCAAGACCTCTGGAACCCACTCTATTAGCAACTTTGTAACATTTTAATTTGATCAGAATTTTGACAAATGGTGGGTAAGAAGACTGGTATTTTAAAAAATTCTAGAAATGTATTGTACTCTGAGGTCTTATATTAATGAAAACTAGTTTTATTTACAAATGCAGGAAACAAAAATCTCCTACGAGTATTTGATGGCACATGACACCTGTCGATATAGATTTGGATTTTCTTGATTTATTTGTTGGTTTGTTCTATGCATACTAATATTGAATTGCATTAAAAATCAAGTTATCATAAATTTTAAACACAGCTATATATCTCACATGTAAGTTAAAATACATTCCTCGATAGTAGTGGTAAGTGGTTACTTCGTTCCATGAAAGTAAATAAAAAGAAGGAACGGAAGAAAGAAATAATTATAATAACGTAAATGCCACTTATCTTAAAGCAATATGAGCTGCAATTTTCATGTTGAATTTTTTTTTTACGAAAATTATATTTTCTACTAAAATGACAAAAATATCATGGTTTTTAAATATCTTTTACCCATCTTTTTTTGAGTGGAAAGGTCGTTAAGAAGACTTAATGGGAGCATAATTGAATTATTGTCGTCCTGTACAAAAATTGATTTGCTATATATTCCTTAGAAGAGAAATCTTTCCTCTGACAAAAATTAATGATCTGAACAAACCTTATTTATCGTACACGTTCAAGTTATATGCAGACTTATCATACTAGCAGCCTTTGCAACAAAATAAAATTCTAAAAAATACAGCTCATATTGCTTTAGATATTTTCCCATGAAAACCATAATTTTTCAAAATTGTTCAAAAATAGATATTTTATAAAAAGAATATTATTCTGAAGCAAACTTTTAAGGTTTTAGAATTTTCAAATTTCACAATATTTGACCAAATACATGTTTTAAAAATGCTTCGAAAAGGAAAAATAATTAAAGGCTCAATGTGTTTTGAACTCCAGAGTTCTAGCTAGCACCCAAACCCATTGCTATATGCTGTGAGGTAATATTTCTGGGGATAAACTATTATTTAAAATAATACGTGATTTTATCGTTAATTTTTATGGGGAGTATGTCACAATATGAAGATGTCTAATACCACCTTTCTTTTTAACAACCTCCTAAAAGTTAGTTAAAAGCAAGCATTAATATGATTTTACAAAAAGAACAAACAAATTTCTAAAAGTGCCGAAAGCCAAAATCTCTTTTGTTAAAAAGTCAACATTGTAAGCAATGTAAAATTTTTCTGAACATGATTAATAAAATCTTAATTCACTAAAAATATAATACTTGGGAGCTTGTCATGATTTGTGAACACACAGTAACTGAATTTCATTCTGGTTTGGGTCTTTGTCCTCTCAATTAGGGAAAATAAATAGGCCTTGATACAAAAGACAATATGTTTATGAAGACATAAAGCAGATTGGACAGACTCATTTACTATCATGTGACTTTGTTTATACCAAAATTCCGGTGTTTTAAACTGTTAAAAGGTATATATGGCTGACAGTTCCTGTTTACGAGCGGTGTTCAGCTTTAAATATCTAACATTGTACATCTGTTCTGTTCCCGTAATATGTGGATAATGCAAAACATTAACGCAAGTACTTCTAAAAATACAGTATCTGAAGAAAAAGTTATTAAACACATAGTACATTAACTTAATTAGACACAATATGGCCATTTTAGCCCTGTTAAGGAGACATATCCCCTACCCAGAGGGTCATAAAACTTTCAAAATAGGTGAAATGCTTTATTGTATTTCTAAATATTTACATTTTTCAACCGTCTTTGTCTCTGATAATATAACGACTAAATTTTGAAGCCTATAGCCAAATAATTGCATAAAAACTGAGCGACACAAAAAGGGCCCGTCTTATAGAATATCCGAAAAACGGTGTTGGCTGCCCCGCTTAGTAATGCAAAGCGTGTGCCACTTAAAAAATAGTGGTTTTAAATTGTTGTTTTAAAGTGTAAAAATTTGAAAAATATATAAATACTAGACTTTGGCCCGTGCGTGCTCGGGTTGACATTGCATATAATATCAGAAATTTACAAAATAGATACATCGACACATCGTTTTTTTTTAAATTAACATAACCAAGCTTTAAGCCTACAATAAAGCTATTAGTTTCAATACAATCTGCTTAGTTAGAATGATCTATCTGTGTCTCGAAACAGGCCTTCATCACAGTTAAAATGCCTCTCATATACCGGTTTTAATGTAGTAAAAAATTGCAGAATCGCTCCGAAACGATTTTGGAAAAAAAAATAATGAAGCTGCATTGAAAATAAGAGTCAAATTATTCATAACAAACCATTTTGAGGCTGTAAATACTTTTCATCTAAAAATCTAATTCATATTATTGAAGAATTCAACACTTTTTCAACAACGTTTTTTCCTCGCTTTAAATTTACACACCATGTTGACATTCGAAACTCTGGGATTTTTCATATTATATGTTATCTCCCGTATTCTCTTTGATAAACAGAATTTATAGCAAATTTTAAATGAAAATTTACACGTATTTCTATTATCGTTTCTGAGTTTATCCATGCAAATATGGTATTGTGGAAAGATAAACTAATGAAGATCCTCCCGTGATTTAGCGTGAATGTAATGGGCATGCGCAAGATTGTAAAATCCAAAAAAAGCCATATGATTTCCGGGATTTTTAAAGGAATATTCGTTGATTATTAATTAGCGAAGCTTGATTGAGAAAATATAAAAACAAATTGGCAATCTTCAAGTACCAATGATGTTTAAAATATATAAAACAAAAGACAATACTCTTCCGATTTCTCGGTATTAAAGCCCAAAAATTCGAGTCTATTATTTTAATAAAGTAGTATAGATAGATAAGTATCAAGGAATCAATCTTTGAACACTTTGAGTTGATATTTTCGGTCGGAGCGCGGTCATATCTATCATAAAGCCTCTCGGTGTCAGTAAAAGGAAAGAAGATTTTTAACCGTAACATACATTAAGGGGGATGTGCGGCCATCTTTTACATATGAGAATAAACATGTAAACATTTCTTGAATTTGAATTTTTTGCCTGAAAATGATTAAAACTATTATGAAAAGATAAAAAAACCCCAATAAATATGACTTTCTATACTTGTTTTAATGCAATTTACGTATACAAGAGCAGAACAATGCCATTATTGATAACTTAAAACAGCTGTAAAACCTTATTTTTATATCTCGTTAATAGTGAATTGCCCTTGAGAGGATATCAAACAAAACCTTACCTGACTCTTGATGACTATCTGTCCGACCCCTGTGTTGTAAACGTTGTCTAAGGTCTAAAACAAGAAATTTTAACAACCAGTGTCATATAGCACCACTTTCCACTAAACTGAACAAGAAGCAACACATTTTTCAAAACCCAATATCATGGTTACAAACTAACACATCATTGAAAGAATATAATGGTTCTGGAAATTCTCTCTCTCTCTCTCTCTCTCTCTCTCTCTCTCTCTGAATAAGAGAGAACAGGTTCGATGTTTTTGCAGAGAAATTTCTACAATTCTATAAATATTGGTATAACATTTTGACACCCATTCCTTTTAAAAGGGGTTGAAATTTGATGGGTTTCAAAAACTCCACAAGCCATTCTACATGTATCCAAACAGCAACGTTGTTAAGTTGCCGGCAAAATAATAAGGAATGTTTACTATGACATCACATACAAAAGGTCATCAAAAATGCTAAAAAATGATGATAATAATAATTTTAATCTGAACGAATGTTTACTATAAAAAAAAATATAAAGTATAAGTCTGGGTGTAGTGAGGCACTTTAATGATTATATTAGATGTCTACCAGAGACTTTATTGTATCGTGCAGTCATATGTTTTAAATAGTCATGTTCCGGTGGTCTATTTTCGGTGCGTGGGTTTATCTCAAAATGACGTCATTTATTCAATTACTTGGAAAACCGGACGTACGAAATCTCCTTTTGTTTCTTTACCACTAAAGTTATGCTGCGTTAAATGGTAAAAATAACAAAATAACCCAAGTGACTTCAAATAGAAACATTTACTATTACTTTCATTGAAGTCACTAAAATTGCCAAATAACCCTTACTATAATATCACAGTATCTAAAATTACATATTGTCTGGTTTATCAGACCTCTGATGACATATTTACTTGCTACAAGTATCATATCCTGTAAAGTTGTTCTTAGTTTGAGATCTTAAGATACATGTAGCTATGAATTAAGTTTTTTTTTCTGAAATAATTACGTTATTGATATTAATTATACTCATACAACTGACGGTATTGTAATAATCATAAGTGATTGAGTGAAGTTATAGGTAAAATTAAATATTTTGACGATTGAATGGAAATAAAATCTTAGAAAAACAATTGGAAATATAAAAAATATACTGAGGAGGTTTTATCAGATTTAAGTTTACTACTATTAAAAATTGTTGATGAATCATACTATCGGAAAATATTTTTTATAGGACTAATGCAGCATCTAGTTTATTTATTGCCAGAAGCTGCATATGATGACGACTAATTTTGATCTCGTTTTGGCGATCTTTGTTGCTATGTCTGAGGTTCAAAATGATTTATTTTTAATAGTGTTAACTAAAGAGAGAGTCATTACAGGAAGCGTTCGGTGATCGACTATCGGAAACTCATGACGCCAGGGTACAAGTTCGACGTATAAACATCTGTCTTTATTCTCTTTTTACAATTAATGGCAATCTACATATCTATATCAGCTTTTAAAAATAGACTATGGGAATATATTCGAAATTAAAAAGAGTTGGTATTTTGCTAGATTAATAGAAAGATTTAATAGATAGGTCAAATACTTCGCAAAGGTCTTATATGATTCAATTTACCGTAGAGTATAGATATAGTAAATGATATCAACATCTTTATTTCCAGGTGCAAACTCCATAATGACGTCAAAATTAATTTTTCCCCATGTTTAATGGTTATAAAAGAAACATGTAGAAAATAAAACATTTTCTCAAAATTCATTGACAATCTGAAATCATGTACAACGTTCAGCAATGATGCATGTTCTAATATTAATTCTGTTTGAAAGTGAATTTAAAATACTTTCTGTACTATAAACATTTTTATTAAACATGTAAATACCTGTATTGAGTTGTTGGACTTTTTCTCTGAATCCAAACTTGTTTGTGACATAAAAAACAACCAGAACGACAACCACAACCACAATGATCAGAATGAACACCACTGCTACTGCCAGTCCAGCCCCAAACACTGAATCACCACCTATTGGTCTATAAAGTAAGAAAAATAAAACAATGTAAAAACAAGCATTATGAGATTTTAACAAAATTGTTTAGGACGCTTGATTGTTTACAATTAATTAAATTACCCATAAGGCCCACCTACATATGTGCAAAAAAATTGTCTAATGTATGAAACATCATTATGAAAAAAAAAAGTTTGAAAGTCTTTAATTTCACAAAGTTTTGTGTTGTCTGTGTTTCCTATTTTTTCTCTGCTTTGGATGATCCATTCGGTCATAATATTAAATCCAGATTGTTTCATTAAAAATTCAAACACATTTTATGAAGGAAATATTAATAAGCGACGAACAAACACGGCTAGCAATACAAACGTAGGTTACATGAGCCATTTTTGTGACATATGAATAAAAGCAATAATTATATATACATGTAATTTCTGTAAGCATGTCTTACCTATCTTCTACAAGAGTGCCATTTCTACAAATTTAAGTACAGTATATCTACGTTAACAGCTATTAAACTCAACGCATAGTGTTAAACATCAACAAACAAGATCAGGAAAAAAAACTTGTAGGTAAAATGGTGGAAAAAACCCTCCCCGGTATGAAAAAAATTCACATACAGGTAGCATTCATGGGGTGCGACATTTCGGAATAAATTTCCTTGCAATATTAGATATACATTAATTAATAGAAATGGGCATCACATTGAAAATATTTCTTTTGCTTTTAAATGAAAACCTGATCATAAAAAAAATGTTTGTTGAACAGAAATCAATATTATGCCCCCTTCTGTCCAAAGAGGTGAGTTATAAGTGTAAAAAGATTTAAGAAAGATAATATTAAAAAAAAAGTTACAAAAGATCTAGTGTCGTTTTTATTTTTCATTATACAAGTTTATAATTGTATTATTATCAGGAGATCTAATAAAATTGTATGTATATGTTTAGACTAGTTTAAAGTGTAACCTGCTATAAGTGTTTTTTTATCTGTCTCTGTATATTTTTTCTTACAAAAAATTAATTGCTTGTATGTGAAATCGACAAGTACAATATGAAAATTTAAGTTGTGTGTATTGTAACGATAATTTAAATGTTAAAAGTTCTTTTGAAGTAGGACAAATGTGGCAATGCTCTTGGAAATATAATTACGCACTTTGAATTTTTTTTTTCAATGTGCGTTAAATTTGGGACTAAGTAAACGCACTTGTGAAAGATTTGTCAAAGTGAGTTATGAGAGAAGATCCAAGTTATTTATCATCAAGACACCTAACGAACCTTGAAAAAATATGTATAAATCATAAAATACGGAATTCGATCTTATAACTAATTTCGTATTTAGTCAAACAAAGTGTTTATATTTATTTTTTTGAAGCCTGCCTGATCTTCCCATACATCATATCAATTCCAAAAATTGTTGAAAAAAAAGTTAATGTTAGTTGAAGGTCAAACTTAACTTAATAAATACTGAATTTTAATATTGCACATGAATCTAAGAAATTAACGTGATTGCTGGTAAACTGTGCAAAATGCTGTGATCAAGCATATATTTAATACCGTTTATCTTAATAAAGCCCATAATGATTAAAGTGACATGGTGACTTAAAAACAATGTTTTACTTTTTGACTATGACAACAGAAATAAGAATATAAGAAATTTAATTATACAGAAAGTTTCACGAATTATAAATCATCACCTTCCGTTTACAAGTCAATAAAACTCTTAATGAAATTACAATGGAAACAAACCGAATTATTTTTTACATTAATCTGAGTGTCACGTGATTCCGATTGCTGTCTAAAAATATTTAGAATGGGATTTACACACTGAAACAAGAATTTAAATTTCAAGTTAGGCCATTTAAAGTTTTTTCTGTGTTTAGAGTCCGCGGACGGGTTGTTTTTCGGATGTAAAAATAAAAAAAAACCACAATGGTTGTTCATAAAATTCGATCTTTTTTTCGTGTATCGGGCTCGGGATCGCATTTTTAAATCGAGATCGGAAGTCAAATATTTATAAACAGCGTCAAACTGCAAGATGTCAGTTCAACTGTAATGCAAGGAATTTATTTGTTTATTATTTCTTATATGAAGTTTTGTGCCAAAGATATGGATTTTTCAATTATATTATTTGTTATTTTTGTTACAAAATGAAGAAAATACTTTAAAAAATATAATAAATTTTATATTGTTGAACCTTTAAATTTGTGTGTTTTTTCTAAGCTAGGTTTGTGTTTTTTCCTGGTAGAAAGATAGGTTTTTGAGTGGACGCTAAACAAAGAAAAAATTTGCAATGGCCTTATTCGATGACTGTTTTGAGATATATGTACTCAGGGATGTATATAGTTCTTAAAGACATCAGGTTTCATTGAGAGGCCGCTGGTTGATGATCTATACCATGTTGCAGTTATTTACATTTTCCCGGCGCTTGCATGGCTATGAAACGGAAGGGAAACTCAATATTTATGTGTTAGGTTAACGCTTTATTTTGTTTTCTCTATTTAATTTGATTGATTAACTTTTGAGCACCGCAATTTTTCAAATGCTAATCTTTTCATATGATATATAAAATATGTGGAAATCGTGTCAAAATTTGATATTTGATACATCATTGTCTTGTGCGTCACAATGTCTCTTTAAACAAATCTTTTAAAGATCATATTGACTACAAGCTAAATATATAAAGCCTAATACCTTGAACCCGCATTGGTGGTTCTTGGGGTTATGTTATGTGTTGAGGTTGTTGTCCTTCAAAGAAAAGTGTATAAATGACTAATAGATGGTAATTCATCAATGTATTATTAATAGGTTAAACAATATTTTGAAATATGACGAATATTTTCGTAAATTCCAACTTATTCATGATATGAAATTAAGAATGTCTACGAAAATGTTTCGTTTGAAAATTATCAGAAAGAAAAACTAATTAATGATAAACACTATAATTTTACTTTCAAGTTTAAACATTCTAAGCAATCAATATTTTTAAAATTCAAAAGTTAATAGGACAAACAAATTTCACTTACATCTCATAAAAATTTCCGTAACAAATTGTATCTGAAAAGAAATAAAAATTCGTATTAACATTAAACGATCTCTTTTCCAAGCTTTGGTAACGTTGGTATAGTTTAGAGGTCGATGGGCCATATCATTTACTAGAGCAATATAACCAACTCTAATCCAAGAAAATTAAAAAAAACAAAAACAAATAAAAAAACAAACATAAGGCCCATGAGCCACATATCTCTCCTGAGCAATAGTTCTTGTATCATTCTATTTCAAAATATAGTTTATGTTCCTATTTTATTTAAAGCCAAGACAACTGCACTTAGTTTTTTGATGTTAAATATAGAGAAAAAAAAGATCTAGAAATGAACACGTCATTTTTGAAATAAATGACGAGAAATAAATATATACACCACCAAGGGGATCAGCATAGACAATGAAACAACTGACCAATGTGTAACGTCTTTAGAAGTACATTATGCAATATGCTGACCCCAATAGTAAAACATAAAAAATCAAGGCAATGATATATGCCAACATCAAAAAAAGGGTGGAAAATAACAAGATACACGCCAGAATACAATCGCATCCCCGCCCAAAGGCGTTTTGGCTAAATATGGTACTAATTGAACATGCATGCATAACATGTTATAATTAAATACCAAAAGGTATATTCAGCAAACATAAAATATAGCAATACAATACTGATAATAGGACGGTGGCCAGCAAGACAAAATCGAATGTAAAAACAAAATGGAGAAGGGTGAGGTATTTTGCAAAATTCACACATGCATAAAAAAGAAAATTTTGGGACTAAATACCAGCAGAATATTTCTGTACTGACGGTATGTGGTAACTATGCAAACTAAGGGGCAGCAGAATAATTCTAAACTGCCGTAACGTAACACTACCCTATGAAGAATCAGCAGAATACTTCTGGATTGCGTATGTAGATACCAGCAGACAACACCTGCACTGATAGAGAGGGTCAAACCAAGGGGCAAAATACAATGAAACTGGAGTCTAATATATATTCATATTATAGCTTGAATGGCTGGATACGAATGTAATGTTTAAAAGCATCTAAATTCCATCTTCTCGTTTTAAAAGCATCCGAATTCCATCTTCCCATTTTCTGAATAACTTAATCAGAGAAACCCATGGAAGTTGCATGTATTGCTGGCGCAATTCTAAAACTGTGACCCATAAATTGCTCTGTAGACCAAAAAAAAAAATGTGTAGCTGATTTGAGAAAAATGACCAAAATTGTTATCAAATGATAAAAAAAAATATGAGGTTTAAAATGTTATTTGGTAATCAAATAACGCATACAAGAAACGAAAATGTCCTTTTAATCACTTTTTAAAAATGTGCAGTTACCGGCTCATCTTGATAATTTAAAAATCTGAAAAAATATGAAAGAAGGTCATTTGTTTCCACTAGACATCTCTTTGTTGAGAAAAAGTCGAAGCTTGCCTATTTTTATAAGTTGTAAAAAGTTGTTAAAAAGTTGTCTTAAAATAGGGTATCCTATATTTTAAACTTAAATATTTTCATTGACAATATATGAATAATTTTGTTTAAAAATAATTTTTTTTAAAACCCATTCAAACAAATTTAGTTTGATTCATACATATAGACCTGAACATATATACATGGAACTGTTCTAGATTTGTCTGTAATATTCAACTTAGATTTTTAACCGGGTTTTCCAACGGAAAAATCTGGTTATTAAAATGGTGAAAATGGCGGGCGGGAGGGCGGGCGGCTGCCAAAAGGGTACCCTCATTGTACGGATAACTCCTCCTACAGTTTTCAAGATAGGATGTTGTTCTTTTGCAGATCAATTGTACATATATCAGAGGTGTACATATTGCTAGGATTCAGATTTCCGATAATTTATGAAAACTAGAGCAAAGCTCGTTGCAAAGCAACGAGTGGGTCTTCCGTCAATGTCGGAAGTTAAGCTGGAAGTTCCTGTAAGAAGCAGAGCTCTTAAACTAATAATAAGAGTAACTAAAATAAAAAGATGAAAAAAATCGAATATTCCTGGTACGACTTAACAAAATACGAATGATTATAAGTACGACTTAAAGTAGATCCAGTGTTCTGTGACGTCACACTTTTTTGTAAAACTTTGAATTCTTAAAAAATTGTGCAAGATAGTTTTATTTATTTTATGTGAATATAATCACATGGATGTAATTAGAATAATTGGTAGGTTCAAGATATTTTTTGCATTTAATTTTATACTAAATATCCAAATTTTTATATATTTTATCTATGCAAAGGGGAAATAACTCTTTTTCTGACTTTTCTTTCAGTTATATGTCTAAATGCTATAATTTTTCTTATTCCAACGATTAATTTTAAAATATTTTTGTAATTTTAGTTTTCTGATAAAGTTGACATTAAAATTAAACAAGAAAAACAAATTTCTGCCTACAAGATTTTACTTTTAACAAAAAAAAATACATTCTTCTAATGCTAAAATATGCTTTAGTTTATGTTTATCTGGCATCTCAAAAAGTGTGATGACATGTATATTTTTTCTAACAATTGATGACATTTAAGTCTATTAAGTCGAAATCAGTTCAGTTTTTCAACTTTCCTCAGAGAATTTTACGAGTATGGAGCTACCTTAACAAAAACCTTTCCGATTTTAAGAACGACTGAACAAAAAATTCCGAATGTGTTCAGGTACGACTTAACAATTATTTTTGGTACGAGTTAATTTTACTTTGAACATTACGCTATTTCTTAAACCAAGGACGCGGAATCAAAATTTCCGGAAAAATCAATTTTTAAACCCCGATATCACTGTCATGCATCGTCCGATTTTCAAACGGATTTCAGTTTCGTATTCAGCGTAACCAACTCTACAAACCTCGTAAATTTTTGAAATTGAAACGAAAAATTCGAAAATTTTCAAACACTTCCGGTTTGGACCGGAAGTGACGGAAACTAAATTCCAGCCTTATGTCCAAATAAAAACGATCATTGCTTCAACACAGAAAATTTCAAGTCTCTATCTTGAAGCGTTTTTGAAAAACGCCCTGGACAAAATCACTTTTTTAAAATTTAAAAATTGACGTAACGTAAAAACGGAAGTGACGTTGTAGTTCAAAATTTAACATCTTTAAGGGACAATGATGCTTCATAATCCCTGAAAGTTTCATTAAAATCCGTTGAAAACTTTTTGAGATATTAAGCTTTAAAAAAGTCAGAAAAATAAAGAAAAAGAATAATAATAATAACTAGAGCAAAGCTCGTTGCAAAGCAACGAGTGGGTCTTCCGTTAATGTCGAAAGTAAAGCTGGAAGTTCCTGTAAGAAGCAGAGTTTTAAACCAATAATAAGAGTAACTAAAATAAAAAGATGAAAACATCGAATATATCTGGTACGACTTAACAAAATTCGAATGATTTTAAGTACGACTTAACAAAAACCTTTCCGATTTCAAGAACGACTTAACAAAAATATCCGAATATGTTCAAGTACGACTTAGCAATTTTTTTTGGTACGAGTTAATTTTACTTTGAACATAACGCTATTTTTTAAACCAAGGACGCGGAATCAAAATTTCCGGAAAAATCAATTTTTAAACCCCGATATCTCTGTAATGCGTCGTTCGATTTTCAAACGGATTTCAGTTTCGTATTCAGCATGACCAACTCTACAAACCTAGTAAACATTTGAAATTCAAACGAAAAATTCAAAAATTCGAAAATTTAAAAACACTTCCGGTTTGGACCGGAAGTGACGGAAACTAAATTCCAGCCTTATGTCCAAATTAAAACGATCAATACTTCAACACAGAAAGTTCCAAGTCTCTATCTTGAAGCGTTTTTAAAAAACGCCCTGGACAAAATCACTTTTTTAAAATTTAAAAATTGACGTAACGTTAAAACGGAAGTGACGTTGTAGTTGAAAATTAAACATCTTTGAGGGACAGTGATGCTCCATAATCCCTGAAAGTTTCATGTAAATCTGTTGAAAACTTTTTGAGATATTAAGCTTTAAAAAAGTCAGAAAAATAAAGAAAAAGAATAATAATAACTAGAGCAAAGCTCGTTGCAAAGCAACGAGTGGGTCTCCCGTTAATGTCGGAAGTAAAGCTGGAAGTTCCTGTAAGAAGCAGAGCTCTTAAACCAATAACAAGAGAAAATAAAATAAAAAGGTGAAAAAATCGAATTATTCCTGGTACGACTTAACAAAATCCGAATGATTTTAAGCACGACTTAACAAAAACCTTCTTGATTTTAAGAACAACTTAACAAAAAAATCCGAATGTGTTTAAGTACGACTTAACAATCATTTTTGGTACGAGTTAATTTTACTATTAACATAACGCTATTTTTTAAACCAAGGACGCGGAAACAAAATTTCCGAAAAAATCAATTTTTAAACCCCGATATCTCTGTAATGCATCGTCCGATTTTCAAATGGATTTCAGTTTCGTATTCAGCATGACCAACTCTACAAACCTCGTAAACATTTGAAATTAAAACGAAAAATTCGAAAAATCGAAAATTTTAAAACACTTCCGGTTTGGACCGGAAGTGACGGAAACTAAATTCCAACCTTATGTCCAAATAAAAATGATCAATGCTTCAACACAGAAAATTCCAAGTCTCTATCTTGAAGCGTTTTTGAAAAACGCCCTGGACAAAATCACTTTTTTAAAATTTTAAAATTGACGTAACGTTAAAACGGAAGTGACGTTGTAGTTGAAAATTTAACATCTTTTAGGGACGATAATGCTTTATAATCCCTGAAAGTTTCATGTAAATCCATTGAAAACTTTTTGAGATATTAAGCTTTCAAAAAGTCAGAAAAATAAAGAAAAAGAATAATAATAATAATAATAACTAGAGCAAAGCTCGTTGCAACGCAACGAGTGGGTCTTCCGTTAATGTCGGAAGTAAAGCTGGAAGTTCCTGTAAGAAGCACAGCTCTTAAACTAATAACAAGAGTAACTAAAATAAAAAGATGAAAAAATCGAATATTCTTGGTACGACTTAACAAAATACGAATGATTTTAAGTACGACTTAACAAAAACCTTTGCGATTTTAAGAACGACTTAACAAAAAAAATTCGAATGTGTTCAAGTACGACTTAACAATTATTTTTGGTACGAGTTAATTTTACATTGAACATTACGCTATTTTTTAAACCAAGGACGCGGAATTAAAATTTCCGGAAAAATCAATTTTTAAACCCCGATATCTCAGTAATGCATCAACCGATTTTCAAACGGATTTCAGTTTCGTATTTAGCGTAACCAACTCTACAAATCTCGTGAACATTTGAAATTAAAACGAAAAATTCGAAAATTTTAAAACACTTCCGGTTTGGACCGGAAGTGACGGAAACTAAATTCCAGCCTTATGTCCAAATAAAAACGATCAATGCTTCAACACAGAAAATTCCAAGTCTCTATCTTGAAGCATTTTTGAAAAACGCCCTGGACAAAATCACTTTTTTAAAATTTAAAAATTGACGTCACGTAAAAACGGAAGTGAAGTTGTAGTTAAAAATTTAACACCTTTAAGGGACAGTGATACTCCATAATCCCTGAAAATTTCATGTAAATCCGTTGAAAACTTTTTGAGATATTAAGCTTTAAAAAAGTCAGAAAAATAAAGAAAAAGAATAATAATAATAACTAGAGCAAAGCTCGTTGCAAAGCAACGAGTGGGTCTTCCGTTAATATCGGAAGTAAAGCTGGAAGTTCCTGTATGAAGCAGAGCCCTTAAACCAATAACAAGAGTAACTTAAATAAAAAGATGAAAAAAATCGAATTTTTCCTGGTACGACTTAACAAAATACGAATGATTTTACGTACGACTTTACAAAAACCTTTCTGATTTCAAGAACGACTTAACAAAAAAATCCAAATGTGTTCAAGTACGACTTAGCAATTATTTTTGGTACGAGTTAATTTTACTTTGAACATTACGCTATTTTTTAAACCAAGGACGCGGAATCAAAATTTCCGGAAAAATCAATTTTTAAACCCCGATATCTCTGTAATGCATCGTCTGATTTTCAAACGGATTTCAGATTCGTATTCAGCATAACAAACTCTACAAACCTCGTAAACATTTTAAATTAAAACGAAAAATTCGAAAATTCGAAAATTTTAAAACACTTCCGGTTTAGACCGGAAGTGACGGAAACTCATTTCCAGTCTTATGTCCAAATAAAAACGATCATTGCTTCAACACAGAAAATTCCAAGTCTTTATCTTGAACCGTTTTTGAAAAACGCCCTGGACAAAATTACTTTTTTAAAATTTTAAAATTGACGTAACGTAAAAACGGAAGTGACGTTGTACTTGAAAATTTTAAAACTTTGAGGCACAATAATGCTTCATAATCCCTGAAAGTTTCATGTAAATCTGTTGAAAACTTTTTGAGATATTAAGCTTTGAAAAAGTCAGAAAAATAATGAAAAAGAAAAATAATAATAACTAGACACGATCTCGTTGCGAGCAACGAGGAGGTCTTCCGTCCGATTTTTAGAAGGAAATGCAGATGTGATCTAAAAGAGCGATGGATGAAGGATTATACACCCCGTTGGATCCCTAATTTAGGGACCAGCCACATTTTATTTCATATCAAATAAGAGGTCTTTTGATTTCCATACATTTTGTGTAAAAAGTTTAGAAATGTATAACCGTTCTTGATTTATCTGAAAGAGATCGTGGGAACGGATAACAAACAAGTTTTGGTTGCAGATTGTTAATCACATTTTTTAGCGTATTTTGTTCAATATTGCTCCTTAGAAATGCTTTTTTTTTAATTTTGGGACGTTGATGATAAGTTTGGACTTTTGACCCCTTAAAATCCCTTATTACATAACATAGGAGTAAACAATTTTCATGAATAGGTACATAACATTTCGATTAACATAATTGCTTCCGTAATGTATTACAAAATATTTCACAATTAAAAGTTATGATTAAAAGACTTTAGAACTCTATCGGCTCCTAATTTGAATAGCCAGTCCCTTTTTCGTGATATAAAAAGAAAGCTCTTGTCATTTTAAACACATTTTGTTCAACAAGTATGTAGAATTTATGTACCGTTCTCGAGATGTCTGGAAGAGATCGTTTTAAGGGCCGACCCTATAACTCCTTTTAGGGACCGGATAACAAAAAAATTTGGGTTGCAAACTGTTAACGATATTATTTGGAGCATCTTTTGTTCAACATTGCTTTTCAAAATTTCTCTCCACTTTCAGATATATAAGATCAAAATTTCGGACTGCTAGCCCCTTAAAATCCCTGAATACGTAACAAAGGAGTAAACAACTGTCATGTATAGGTACATAACGTTACAATGAACATAATTGCTTCTATAAAGTATTACGAAATATTTCACATTAAAAAGATATTATTAGAATACTTTAGAGCCCTTTCGGCCCTTAATTTAAAGGGCCAGCCCCTTTTCCCTAATGTCAAATGAAAGTTCTTGACTTTTTAAAGTTTTTTTGTTCTATATGTCTTAACAAAATACTTTTTAGAAAAAATATATTCAAAGAAAACCACAAAAAAATCATGACGCTTTTTATCTCAATTTTTAAGCTCAGGCGAGCTTCGGCGTTTTTTGTCACAGAACAATGAAAATGCTTCTGTCATATCCACAAACATAGGTCTATAAACCCTGAAAATTTGAATCAAATATCTGTTTTCGTTTAGGAGCAAATCACCGGACAAGCCGACCCTCTAAAAATCGTAAAAACGTCAATATCTCTAAAACGGAAATGACGTCATCAATATAAAAAATTTCCAATAAGGTTCAGATCAATATGTGTTAGTTCTGAAAGTTTCATTAAAATCAGCCAAGCCGTTCCCGAGAACTCGCGTGCACAAAAATGCGTAAGAAAAAAAAAGAATAATAACTAGAGCAAAGCTCGTTGCAAAGCAACGAGTGGGTCTTCCGTTAATGTCGGAAGTAAAGCTGGAAGTTCCTGTAAAAGCAGAGCTCTTAAACCAATAACAAGAGAACTTAAAATAAAAATGTGAAAAAAATCGAATATTCCTGGTACGACTTAACAAAATACGATTGATTTTAAGTACGACTTAACAAAGACCTTTCTGATTTTCAGAACGACTGAACAAAAAAAATCCGAATGTGTTCAGGTACGACTTAGCAATTATTTTTGGTGCGAGTTAATTTTACTTTGAACATTACGCTATTTTTTAAACCAAGGACGCAGAATCAAAATTTCCGGAAAAATCAATTTTTAAACCCTGATATCTCTGTAATGCATCGTCTGATTTTCAAACGGATTTCAGTTTCGTATTCAGCATGACCAACTCTACAAACCTCATAATTAATTGAAATTGAAACGAAAAATTCGAAAATTCGAAAATTTTAAAACACTTCCGGTTTGGACCGGAAGTGACGGAAACTTAATTCCAGCCTTATGTCCAAATAAAAACGATTAATGCTTCAACACAGAAAATCCCAAGTCTCTATCTTGAAGCGTTTTTGAAAAACGCCCTGGACAAAATCACTTTTTTGAAATTTAAAAATTGACGTAACGTAAAAACAAAAGTGACGTCGCAGTTAAAAATTTGACATCTCTGAGGCACAATGATGCCTAATAATCCCTGAATGTTTCATGTATATCCGTTGAAAACTTTTTGAGATATTAAGCTTTAAAAAAGTCAGAAAAATAAAGAAAAAGAAAAAAAATAATAATAAAAAGAAACTAGAGCAAAGCTCGTTGCAAAGCAACGAGTGGGTCTTCCGTTCATGTCGGAAGTAAAGCTGGGAGTTCCTGTAAGAAGCAGAGCTCTTAAACCAATAACAAGAGAAACTAAAATAAAAAGATGAAAAAATCGAATCATTCCTGGTATGACTTAACAAAATCCGAAAGATTTTAAGTACGACTTAACAAAAACTTTTCCGATTTCAAGAACGACTTAACAAAAAAATCCGAATGTGTTACAGTACGACTTAACAATTAATTTTTAGGTACAAGTTACTTTAACCAAGAACTTGATACTACTTTCTTAACCAAAAAAGCGGAATCGAAATTTCCGGAAAAATCAATTTTTAAAGCCAAATTTCTCTGTAATGCATCGTCCGATTTTTAAACAGTTTTCAGTGTTAGGTTCAGCTTAAAAAGCTCTACAAAACACATATTCGTTTTTTATTCGATAAAAAAATTCAATTTTTCGAAAAATTAAAATCACTTCCGGTTTCGACCGGAAGTGACAAACAATTTTTTTTTGTAAAAATGCCATAAGTAAATCCGCAGATTTACAATCACAGAAAATTTCAAGTCTTTATGAATAACCGTTTACGAGAAAAGTCCTGGACAAAATCACTTTTTGAAAATTTTTAAAATGACGTAACTAGAAAACAGAAGTGACTTAATGACTGAAATTTTAGAAGCTTCAAGGGACAAGTATTTAACATAATCCCTGAAAATTTCTTGCAAATCAGTTGAATAGTTTTTGAGATATAAAGCAAAAAAGAAGTCAGAAGGAAAAACAAGAAGAATAATAATAATAAACTAGAGCAAAGCTCGTTGCAAAGCAACGAGTGGTTCTTCCTTTAATGTCGGAAGTAAAGCTAGAAGTTCCTGTAAGAAGCAGAGCTCTTAAACCAATAACAAGATTAACTAAAATAAAAAGATGAAAAAATCGAATATTCCTGGTACGACTTAACAAAATCCGAATGATTTTAAGTACGACTTAACAAAAACATTTCCGATTTCAAGAACGACTTAACAAAAAAAATCCGAATGTGTTCAAGTACGACTTCACAATTATTTTTGGTACGAGTTAGTTTTACTTTGAACATTACGCTATTTTTTAAACCAAGGACGCGGAATCAAAATTTCCGGAAAAATCAATTTTTAAACCCCGATATCTCTGTAATGCATCGTCCGATTTGAAAACGGCTTTCAGTGTTAGATTCAGCTTAATAAGCTCTACGAAACACTTATTCATTTTTGATTCGATCAGAAAATTCATTTTTTCGAAAAATTTGTTTCACTTCCGGTTTCGACCGGAAGTGACAAAATACATTTTTTTGGTCAAATGCCATAAGTAAATCCGCAGATTTACAATCACAGAAAATTTCAAGTCTTTATAAACAACCGTTTACGAGAAAAGTCATGGACAAAATCACTTTTTGAAAATTTTTAAAATGACGTAACTAAAAAACGGAAGTGATTTAATGACTGAAACTTTAAAAGCTTTAAAGGACAAGAATTTAACATAATCCCTGAAAATTTCTTGCAAATCGGTTGAATAGTTTTCGAGATATAAAGCAAAAAAGAAGTCAGAAGGAAAAACAAGAAGAATAATAATAATAAAAAAAAACAATAGAATAACAAGAGGGTCTTCCGTTGGAAACGGAAGACCCTAATAAGGGAAACAGAAACAAAGCAATAACAAGAAGGTCTTCCGTTGGAAACGGAAGACCTTAATGAAAAAGAAACAATAGAATAACAAGAGGGTCTTCCGTTGAAAACGGAAGACCCTAATAATAAAAAGAAACAATAGAATAACAAGAGGGTCTTCCGTTGGAAACGGAAGACCCTAACTAGAGCAAAGCTCGTTGCAAAGCAACGAGTGGGTCTTCCGTTAATGTCGGAAGTAAAGCTGGAAGTTCCTGTAAGAAGCAGATCTCTTAAACCAATAACAAGAGAAACTAAAAAAAAGATGAAAAAAAATCGAATCATTCCTGGTACGACTTAACAAAATACGAATGATTTTAAGTACGACTTAACAAAAAACCTTTCCGATTTTTAAGAACGACTTAACAAAATAAATTCGAAAGTGTTCAGGTACGACTTAGCAATTTTTTTTGGTACGAGTTAATTTTACTTTGAGCATTACGCTATTTTTTAAACCAACGACGCGGAATCAAAATTTCCGGAAAAATCAATTTTTAAACCTCGATATCTGTGTAATGCATCGTCCGATTTTCAAACAGATTTCAGTTTCGTATTCAGCATGACCAACTCTACGAACCTCGTAAACATTTGAAATTAAAACGAAAAATTCGAAAAATCGAAAATTTTAAAACACTTCCGGTTTGGACCGGAAGTGACAGAAACTAAATTCCAGCCTTATGTCCAAATAAAAAAGATCAATGCTTCAACACAGAAAATTCCAAGTCTCTATCTTGAAGCGTTTTTGAAAAACGCCCTGGACAAAATCACTTTTTTAAAATTTCAAAATTGACGTAACGTTAAAACGAAATTGACGTTGTAGTTTGAAATTTAAGATCTTTGAAGGACAGTGATGCTCCATAATCCCTGAAAGTTTCATGTAAATCCGTTGAAAACTTTTTGAGATATTGAGCTTTAAAAAAGTCAGAAAAATAAAGAAAAAGAAAAATAATAATAATAAAAAGAAACAATAGAATAACAAGAGGGTCTTCCGTTGACAACGGAAGACCCTAATAAAAAGAAACAATAGAATAACAAGAGGGTCTTCCGTTGGAAACGGAAGACCCTAATAATAATAAAAGGAAACAATAGAATAACAAGAGGGTCTTCCGTTGGAAACGGAAGACCCTAACTAGAGCAAAGCTCGTTGCAAAGCAACGAGTGGGTCTTCCGTTAATGTCGGAAGTAAAGCTGGACGTTCCTGTAAGAAGCAGAGTTCCTAAACCAACTACAAAGAAAATAAAAAAAATATTTTTTAAAAATCGAATAATTCTTAGTACGACTTAACAATGTCTGAATGATTTCAAGAACGAATTAACAAAAACCTTTACAATTTCTACAACGACTTAATAAAAAAAATGTCTTCAAGTACGAATTAACAATTTCCGAATTATTTTAGGTACGAGTTAATTTAACTTTTAACATAACACTATTTTCTTGACCAAGATCGTTAAATCAAAATTTCCTAAAAACTCAATTTTAAAATCCCAATATTTCTGTAATGCATCTTCTGATTTTAAAACGGATTTCAGTTTTAAATTAAGCTTAATAAAAGCTCCATTGTTGCTTTACGATTTATTTCAAATTATTGGTCACAAAAGAGTTATTATAAAAAGACTTAATAGCACTTCTGGCCCCTAATTTGAGAGGTCAGCCCCTTTTTCTTGATATCAAATAAAAGGTATCGCTAATATAAACATATTTTGTTCTACAAATGTTCACGAATGGTTAACCGTTATCGAGATATCTAAACAACTGTATTTTAGGGGCCGACCCTTTAACTCTTTACCGGGGCCAGTAACAACAAAATTTATGGTATCATATTGTTCAGAACAATTTTTTGAACAACTTTTGTTTTTTATTGCTTTTAAAAATATTTCTCCTTTTTCAGATATTAATGATCAAAGTTTTGAATTCTGGCCCCTTGAAACCCCTAATTACGTAATATATGATTTAGGTATGATTCTGAATAGATAAACAGCTGTACAATGAACATTTTAAAGACCCCTCGTGACCCCTAATTGGAGGGGCCAGCCCCTTTTTTCTTGATATTAAATGAAAGGTCTTGCAAATATAAACATATTTTGTTCACGAAATGTTAACCGTTCTTAAGATATCTTTACAAATGTGTTTTAGGGGCCGGCCCTTTATCTCCTAAATGGGGTCATGAACAAAAAAATTTAAGGTAACATATTGTACAGAACATTATTTTAAGCAACTTTTGTTCTACAATGCTTTTTAAAATATTTCTCCTTTTTCAGATATTAATGATCGAAATTTTGAATTTCTGGCCCCTTGAAACCCCTAATTACGTAACATATGACTTAAGTATGTACTGTATAGATAAACAGCCAAACAATGAACATTTTTGCTTCTATAATTAATAACAAATTATTATTCGGTAAAGAGTTATTGTAAGAAGACTTTACAGTCCTCTTGGCCCCTAATTTGAGGGGCCAGCCCCTTTTTCTTGATATAAAACAAAAGCCCGTGAAATTTGAAGCAACTTTTGCATTACATAGTTTAACAAAATATTTATACATCAAAAGATATCACAGAAAATGTGCAAAAATTTCGTGAAAAAATTTGGTGCTTATTTTCAGGTTCAGGCGAGCTTCGAAGCCTTGCACAATTTTCATAAGTGAAGGCAATAGGGTACATCTACATACATTATCTACAATCCCTAAAAATTTCAAGCTTCTATCTTGATTAGTTGCGGAGGAGATGCGTGGACAAAATGACCCTTAAAAATTTACAAAATCGTCAAATTCTGAAACCGGAAGTGACATCATATGTTTAAATTTTAATAACCTCGAGTATTTACGATACCAAATAAGTTCTGAAAATTTTGTGGAAATCGGTTGAATAGTTCTTGAGATATAAGCCACAAAAAAAGTCAGAGGAAGAATAATAATAATGAAAAAGAATCCGAAGAAAAACAATAGGGTCTTCCGTTAGAAACGGAAGACCCTAATAATAATAAAAAGAAACAATAGAATAACAAGAGGGTCTTCCGTTGGAAACGGAAGACCCTAAAAATACCAGCTTTTGAACATTTTTTGGCAAAATATTGCATATAGGGTACCCTCATTGTACGGATAACTCCTCCTACAGTTTTCAAGATAAGATATTGTTCTTTTGCAGATCAATTGTACATATATCAGAGGTGTGCATATTGCTAGGATTTTGATTTCTGATTATCTATGAAAAAAATACCAGCTTTTGAACTTAGTCATTTTTTGGCAAAATATTGCATATAGGGTACCCTTTCACCTTATCCATTTCACTAGATACGGGTTGACATGGATTATGGATAAAGTTCACATAAAAGAAAACCCGGTTTGCTGTCACATTGACAGCTTTTCACTTGTTTTAAATTGACATTTATTTTTTCATGAAAATCTTATGTCAGTGCGTCTCCAAAGACACAGGAGTTAAAGTAAAGACTGGATTTTTCTAGTCCTAGAAATAGATTCCATGCCGACTGATTAAAAAAGGTACCCTATTCTAAGACAAAGCTACTAAATAAATGTTTAAGATTCAACCTTTTTCTCAACAAATGGTTGTAGAGTGGACAACAATAAACTCCATTCATATTTGCTCAGATTTTTTAAATCTTCAAATGAAGTCTGCAGTGCGCAGTTCTACAAATGTTCACAATTATTAGAAAAGGCCTTATTCTGCACTTGTGTGTGCAATTTGCATGCAAACGAAGATGTAAAAACTCCTTTTTATTGCTTTTTAAAAAATGTTTTTGACAACAGTGTTTGGTCAGTCTTTGGTAAAAACTAGTCAGTTCAAGAAATGTTTACATTTTTGGTTCACATATACAGTTCTTTTAATAATGAGTGTTCTTTGTAACATTTTAAAATGGTGACAAACATTTATGTTTGATAACTTAAGTATATTAGAAAGCAAAACTAAGATAAAAAATCTGAAACACAGAAGTTTTTTAAAGAGATATAAGAACAATAAAACAACATAAAGATTTGAGCAATGTTGACCCAATTGCTTTATTAAACTTAGTTTGAATGCTAGATCTAGAACTCGGGTGACAGAACTCGTACCTTGACAAACTCATTACGTTTTAATAGGTGTAACAGATAAAAAAAAAATTTTGTTCGGACGAATTAGCTATGTGATGCTTTCAACCCTTAGAGTATTTTTGTTTATTAGTTTTTTGGGTAAAGACTGTTCTTTGGTTAAATTGATAAAACGTAGTAAAAGTTACTACCCTTGTATTTATTTTGCTGCATGCAGCCATTGCGCTTCATGCTTTTTAACTCTAAACCTCGAAGCAACTGTGCCTACTACAGTGCATGTAAGTAACCAGTTATTAGGATTATGCATCAACATGTAGCCATGAATAAAAAGTAATCCAAGGTTTACTATGTTTTGTATCTTTTTAATGCGAACAATGCAATTTTTCACAATAAGATTAAGCATCATCATTTATCTACATGTGCATTTAAACCACTTGGTCGCCATTTTGACTCTCATTTAATTGCAAAAGTAAGACAGGTTCTGTATGAAATCTTAATACATATGTACATGTTTGTTAAGCATGACAAGCTTTTAAGCAAATGAATATATTTCATGATTTGAAAGAGATTTTAATCATTGACAAGCTGTCTTTATTGAATATTAGTTATGTCTTGATAAACTGTTAAAGAACTCCGTCAGCGCTCTATCACACGGTTACGAATTCTTCTGAATACAGGTTCCCCTGGGTAAGACTTACTTCTGGTAACTTCAGTTTCGGGTATTATTTCGAATGACGTGTAATACAATAACCACTCTTGAATAAACAAGGGTCTATTTTAAATAACCCTGACGTGTGTTGAATATTTTTCGTTTCATTGCAAAGCATCGACAATACAATTATGGGGCTTTTAATATCAAGCTTTGTGTTTGGTCAGGAATTAATATTTCATCTTCGCTAGCCAACTGCTTTCGATACACTGCTTTCCTCAGGATTAAAATGAATGTGGTGTATCGGAAACCCATGACTAGCGAAGGTATAATTATTTGTGTCTGCACATTTCCTCTGCATACAGATGATGAATAAGTTTTTTTTTTTAATTAGCAATGTTAAAAGCATACACGCAAACTACATGTAAAATGTTCTCCTATGTATCTCGATTTATCTAAAAATATTTTTGTGTTTGCACATCATAGATAAGACACTTTAACAATATTTCAAGTCAATAAATTATATCTGTATGGTACAATAGGTTGGTTGTTAACAAAAAATCTCATCTATAACTTTCAAAGTTACGTCATTGTTTGTCTTGTATTACAAAAGTATGTCAAGGTCCCCTTGCCCTAGTTATATCCCTGGCTGTTATCGATTCTTTTGGTTCACTGACATGCCTATTTGAGCTTTGCAGTACCCAGCACGAAAACAAATTATAGCCTTTGTCTGGTTGAATACTACACCGGTATTTCACAACACAGAAACAAGAAAAACAAATTAAAAAAAAGTATTCGACCCTACAATTCATTGTAGAAAATTATATAATACGTATTTGTACATGTATATCTGATTCCAGAAATTTACATTCTGATAATATTTTCTGAAAACTATTGATTTCCTTTTATTTTATGAAGCAAATAGGTCCTAGTATCTATTTTGATAATTCACAGTCTTTAAACAGTATGTCTTAGTTTCTTTCCTGACCCCAGCTTCAATGTTTGTTTGATTGCTGGAGGGATTGTTATGATTAACTTATGAAGTCAAGATAGATACATGTAGATATCATTAATTTTAACAGATCATTTTTGATTAAATATAAGTGGACAATTTATGATCCTCACCATAAAAGCTGGTCTGTTCATTTTAATGAATGGCGATAACCATAAATTGTCCATTTATATTTAATTGAAAACAATCATTATATCGATATCTGTCTATCTTGATCTGTTATCAGTTACCATGACCAAATCATTTAAAACAACCATGCAATAAAGCCAGAGAACATGTATATCACGGTTTCGCAAAATAAAGTCATATTTAAGGTCTTGAGAAAAGGAGTTTTTAATGTGTCCCTCAAGCAGTACACTATTAATATATTTAGCTCTGATATTTACACAGTCCCTCTTACTTAATTAAGGAGTAAAAAAGAATTTTCAGGAGAAAAAAAAAATCAAGAATTGTAATAAAATTTTGAAAACATGATGATCCCTTTATATACTATTTAAAAAAAAAAATCTACAGTGATTTTGATAATTTTCAAACGATTTATTGTAAGTGAATAGTTTTGACACATCTTCATTAGTTTAAAAGGCTTTGATTGTTTTATCTTCTATATTGATAGGTACATTATTGACGAATTTTAAACCAATTTATAACTAAAAAGAATGATGCGAAATACGGCCCCCAGTAAATGCAAAAAAAAATAATAACTTCAGAACTACTTTTTATTGTGCATGTACTTAATCTTTGATCTAATCATATGTTCTTTTATAGAATGTCTTTCTTAACCAAGAAAGAACAGTAACATGGGAGACGTAAATCATTATTAATGGTAGGGGTACACTGTTTCAATATTCGTAGACTTTAAGCCCCTCCCCACATCTGAAAACCCTTAAAATTCACGAAAACATTTAGGTATATTTTTTTCCTTCAGCTGATCAATGTACTGTCAGAATCTATCTATATGTGACAAGAGGAAAATGTACTTAACTGTGTTCATATGTAACTTCCAAAATAAATGCAAATGTCCAGTGGGTCTTCACCATTATAAACTGATGCTGATTACATGGTGTGAACTCGTTTAACCTTTCGTAATGTGACAGATTTTGATAGGCGTGTTCGACGTGATTTTATATGCCATCTACCTTCATTTATGAAAATAAATTATTTGTAAATTGCATAATCACGGATTACATTCTGATTGCTAAGTTTTTCCCTAATTGGTGAGAATTTGGCGATAAAATAGAGTCACTTGATATGTGAGAGTCTTGTTCGATTTACTTAATTCATTCGTGTACATATCGTCTATTATACGAAGGTCTACCCATTCTGTTCATTTTTAGCCGGGCTCTGCTGAAAGCAGAGTCCTGGCTATAGGCAGGCAAATCGCCAATGTTACTATAAATAGAACAAGTAAACAAAAAACCAAACAGCGTCAATGTAAAGCTTCCGCTATACCAACTAGTTACACAAAGAGCCACGTTTTGTCAAAAGTGTTAGCATTTTGATTGTTTTTTTTTTAATTTCGAATGAATTGTCTATCTTTTTTAGTTTTCTTATTAATAACGTGTTTTTAAAACATTACTATGCATTTTGGACACATACAATGCGCATGAATTTACATGAACTACTTTGCTGCGCGATGAAGAAATGAGGATTAAATATATATTGCTTATTGCAAAATTCAAGGCAGCAACTGTTGAACTTTTTAACTTCTACTAGACAGACATATTTTTTGTTTATAGCCGCTTACAAAATTTGGTCTCTCTCTGATGCTTTGCCGACTTTAAAAGCATGAGAGAGAGAGAGAGAGAGAGAGAGAGAGAGAGAGAGAGAGAGAGAGAGAGAGATTTTCAGTCTTTACTACACAATTTGCATAAAGACACACCAAAAGAGCCCGGCTTTCAGTACTTCAGTACTTAGATTATTCAATGGAAGGACAGCGTTATACACACCAGAAAGAAATTCACTGTTTCAGGCCTAGGGTATATGAAATCATCAATCATACCTCAATAATTACAAAAAAATAACGATCCATACTATAAACACTAATCAAGAATAAGCATAGTATGCACCCTTGTTTCAAAACCTTAAAAATCACGACAGACTTTTAATAATTCATTGTATTAAAAGGGGATGTTTTTCTTTGTTTAGGGGTATCATCCTTTCATTCTGGGACCTTGTCCTTTCTAACGATGGACATGAATGGAATGGGTTGGCCTTAGTACAATAGACGAACAATACGCATATGAAGAAATGAAATATATTAAACGAGATTCGTTGACATGTCACTTGACATTGTTTTTGTAATAGTCAAAATATCCCGTGTTGAACGGTAACCTAGAGATAAGAAATGAAGTCCATTGAAAGACAACTTGTATATACATGTAACATTACGTGTAACATTTTGAAAGGTTTAACGAATTATTTGAATTGGACAGAGCCAAAAGCTTTGAGCATTTGATGTTAACATTATACCCCTATAATAAATTAAGACATAAAAAGGATTTCATGACGGTATAAGTATGAAAGATATATATAACACAGGATGAAAGAAATTCCGATATTTGTTATTTGTCAATTCACCGGGCCGTATATCACAATATCCTTGACTAGGCTCTTACAGATTAAAATCTAGTTTTATGTTCTTACATTCATAATAAACAAGAAATGTTTGTGAAACACTTATGCACCCCTCCCTTGGAAACATCCACCCAGCAAATGAACGTAAACTGCAAATATTTGGAATATTTCTAAGTCCAAGGGGCATAACTCTGTCAAAAATTGCTCTCTCATACCCAAAATCAAATTGACCTCGATATTATTTTGATAAACCTGTATACTAAATTTCATATCAATATGTGCACCCTCTGCAAAGAAAATGAGTGAAAACAGTAAATAACTGGAATTTTTCTACGTCCAAGAGCCATAACTCTGTCGAAAATTGCTCGCGTACCCAATATCAAACTTTACCTAGATAATATCATGATAAACCTGTATACCAAATTTCATTTCAATATGTTCATCCTCTGCAAAGAAAATGAACGGAAACAGCAAATAACTGGAATTTTTCTACGTCCAAGGGCCATAACTCCGTCGAAAATGGCTCAATCGTACCCAATATCAAACTTGACCTAGATAATATCATGATAAACCTGTATACTAAATTTTATTTCAATATGTTCATCCTCTGTGAAGAAAATGAACGGAAACTGTTGGTGGACCGACCGACCGACCGACAGACAGACCGACGGACAGCAGCAAAGCAATATGCCCTTCCTTCTTCGAAAGGGGGGGGGGCATAAAAAATGTTTTTATGTGTTTATAGCAATAACATTTTATCAATAACATACATTAGAAATAACAAAATTGTAAAATCATCTTACATCTCCACAACTCGGATGGAATGTATGGTTGTGATGGACATCCTGAGGCAGCTTTACACTCCACAGAGTCCAGGTTATGAGTCTGTGCATTCAACACCGCACATTTGTCTGTAAGAAAGAAAGCATACGTCAAGGCATGGATAGATACTCTAGATATCACTCCATCATCTATAACAAGAGGTTCACAGCAAAATAGTTTTGGCATGTCACTGAACAGATTAATGGATATGCAGTTCCTTTTTTTCTAGAATCATAATATGAGGGTTGCTAAAAAGAATTGATAAACTTATAATCAATAAAGGTGTCTCATGGCGGGGGTTCTAGGTACATGTACCTTAAGGTTTCCACATATAACACGATATAATTGTAGTTGCATGTAATTCCGAATCATTATTCCTATTTTTCCCTTCATAAGTATCATATGGTTTCTGGGATTTCTTGTTATCAGACTGGAGGAAAGGCACTTTTCCACTCAGCAAAATGGTATAACCACTCAGTTTATAAAGCTGCTACATGTACGTACTTTACTTTATGTACATTGTTTTTAAGTTTTGCATTTCACTTTGCCTTAATTATTTATGATTATCTTCCCGTTGAAAAGGATTAACTTTACAACCCCCTTCCCGTATGAATGCTTTGTACAAACTGTGAAGGTTGGATAAATTTGGGCCATGCAGTGATTTTAATGAAGTGAAAAAAGTAAAACGTTTGCAGACAGACGGACAGGCGATTAACAACGGGTGATCAGAATAGCTCTTGAACCTTCGCTGCGCTGATAAGAAGCATGTGTGTTTAAAAAAATCCCGCGTCCACTAGTTTAAACTTGTATGAAATAGGAATTTTTACTAATTTCCTTTTCATCATTGTTTTCTGTATAACTAATTATCAAAAGTTTATGTCTATGATTCTTAACTTTATTTTTTATACAAAAATGCAGCTGGCTGGATATATAGAGGAGTGGGCAGGAATGAAAATTTAAACTGAATTTGATTAAATATATGGACTTAATTCTTTTTGTTGTAGCGGAGTCTGAAAAAAAATAAATTTTGTATTTAATGTCGACCCTCAATCGCATATTCACACACAAAATTTTATTTTAAAACGGGGGCCGGCTGGGGGGAGGGGGGGGTTATAGTGCGAAATTTTTATATATGTAAATTTCAGATAAAAGCCTTTTTTGAGAAAAAATTGTGTGTGTGTGTGTGTTGGGGGGGGGGGGGACAACCCAACCACTACAGTGGCAACATCCTCGTTAAATGCTTGTAAACATCTTTCGTAACATATATAATGTAGTAGAGTTTTCGACACAATCTGTAAATGGTTTACAAATATATATACAAAGTTTATATGTCCATTCTTTCAGTGGTCGATATGTACTCTAAAAATGCGAGTGCATGCATATTCATTTGTTTACTTTAGACCAAAGCTGTCCGATCTAATGAATCTGTGCGAGGCATGATGAATTACCCTACATTTTTCCGTTATGATGTTCATTACTCGGTAACCTCATTTTAAGTCTAGGTCACCTACGTGTTTGTCATTGGTTGCTCTAGGACAAACTGCGTTTTTGGTGGGTCTAACGGTTTGCATGAATTACGCTACTTCATTCATCCATTAAAGACCCTCCACCAAAATAAAATTGCGCATTTAAGAAACACATAGACGCATATTTATATCTTATTCAACATTGACAAATCTTAACTCCTATGTGTACCTTTAATGAATTTTCAATATTCACACTTTATGTAATTATTCAATAATTCAGTCATTGTAGGTTAATATTTTAATACATCCTCCCACTGACTTAGATCCGCCAAAACGAGTCCCCCACCCTACTCTCATCTTTACTACAAAGTATTATGGGGTACTGTATCGAAACTGAAAGTAGGTTTTTAATTATTTTCACAATAAATACTAATAAGGTAAAACTCCAATATAGTTTACAAACTTGATCTCACTCGTGTTAAAATACGAAAAGTTTTAACAGTAACTCTGCTGTAGTCGTTACGTAGTTTATTCATAATTGGCAAAATGTCTTCATTGATAAACACTGGTACTTACTTGATGGAGTCAACCCATATTTAGTGCAAATTTCTCCGAACTCGCCTTCTTTGTTTTCGATTGCAGCACATAAATAATCTGGCGTATCACCATAACAGCTTTTCTCCTTTGATCTTAATTCCCATCCATTAGCATCCTTAGGACAATCCGCAACACTAACGAAATTCTGACCGGCCCAGGTAAAGGTACAGGTAAGCATCAAGATGAACACCGAACATAATAGTAATGGCGACATATTTGATACAGTCCGACCTTGAACACGTACTTGTCAACGAATAAAGACGCAACGAACGAACAAACAAACGAACTTTAAAATTTTCGCAAGGTTCGAGACAACGCCTTTTACAATGTAACCTGAGATGACTTTCGGTTTGATTTGGAATTCCCAGTATGCATGGTTAATACCTGAATATGGAAACCCTCGAGTACCATTATATGTTACTTTTATACCATTAGCCATGTCTCCTAACGAATCAACTTTAACTTCAAAATTTAGCCGAATTATCAGCAATTGAATTGTCATAATTCTAATTTAAATTGCATAGATACAGAAATTGATATAAATTACAATTAATGTATCTAATTTGGTGTTGGGTTCATTTTGTTAATTGTCATTATTGATTTTTTAATTCAATATCAGAACCACTTTGGTTATCTTTTTCTGATAGCGTCATGATCAATTCTGTCAGGTACGTTAATTAAGCATAAACAATACACGCCGCCGTTGCAAAAACTAGTTATCAATGCACGCTTA
Source organism: Magallana gigas (assembly GCF_902806645.1). Classification (NCBI taxonomy): domain Eukaryota; kingdom Metazoa; phylum Mollusca; class Bivalvia; order Ostreida; family Ostreidae; genus Magallana; species Magallana gigas. Next base: position 11,654,192 of record NC_047564.1, on the reverse strand, counting down.
CGCAATGCCCGAGCAGAAGGATTTCCAATAACTGGTCATTTTTCCCCAACATTGAATATACTCTTGCTTTTGCGCAAACATTACATGTATATATGTAGTCAAACATGTACATTGTAGGTAAATAATAATCAACTGAATACAGATTTTAAATAATTATAGTCCCAATGCACCCTGCCGTAATGTTATTTTTAAAATCAAAATTAAATATGCAGACTGTTGTTTACATCTGTTTATTCCTAAGCTGCAACACATATAGTTTTCCACCTTGTCGCAGTCACCCGGTCGTGTGTTTAGTTCCGTATGTATACTTGATCTCAGACGGACAAAAGATTTTATCTGTAGTCATACAAATGTACACAAAAAAGGAGACAACACACCGCTAATATAAAAATAACATTTTTGCATTGGTTTTCAATTAGAAAGAATTCATTAAATAATGAGTTTCAAATCATTTGCATCCAAGGACATTTTCCCGTAACTAGAAATAAATATACAGAGAGAGAGAGAGAGAGAGAGAGAGAGAGAGAGAGAGAGAGAGAGAGAGAGAGAGAGAGAGAGAGAGAGAGAGAGAGATATTTTATGGTAGATTGTAATTATCTTGTTTTCTAAGATACAATATACCGACTTCAGTATATGAAAAAACGAAAAAAAAACGAGGGATCATTTTAAGTCAAAAGTATTTTTATTATTTTTTCTGGCCAATATTTACACAATTGGCCAATGTCAGAGAAGGAAAAAAAACCATGTTTGTCTATTTAATGATGTGTCGCTTATAATCGAAGAGATGCTCAAATTAAATGTGATGCAGTTGGAATATGGGGGGAATTTATCCGTTCCTAACTTTGGACCATAAACATTTAGGACAATAGTTACAACATAAGAGAGAGAGAGAGAGAGAGAGAGAGAGAGAGAGAGAGAGAGAGAGAGAGAGAGAGAGAGAGTGAGAGAGAGAGAGAGAGATTGAGAGATTTCCTATTGAATTAATGTAACTATAATTACAACATTCTTAGCTGTGCAAAAGATGATAGATGTATATACATGTAATTAGAAGTAAAGCGTGAAAGATTATATTCATAACACTGTTCGTTATTTATGATCACCATATTTCATTTTTAATTTAACACCACTGGAAGGTATCCCGCACAAGCGCGGGAATCATCACCTTACACTTTAAATGTTGAATAATTTTTTTTTTCATATTAACTGTGACCGAATATCTGCCTAATTGTTCTCAAGATTAGCCCTTTCTTTAAAATAATTATATTGATAATATTTCTTTGAAATATCAAAAAAAACCCCAAAAACTGCATAGCTGTATATTTAGCTGAGGGATGAAAAATCTAAACTGAATTAGATACTATTTACATGTATATGGCCTTAAATCTTTTTGTTGCAGCTGATCGAGTGGGTAATGATGACAATGATCTTTTTAAACATATATATAGGACGTCATATCTCCCAATGTCTGTCCCAAGACATTTATGCAGCACATTTGGACGTTTTTTTAATAAAAATACACATACCTGTGAAAGAAGTGCACTTGTAATAGTTGAAAGGGATAATTTCCAAGATAATTTCATTGACACATTATCAACTGTTACTCAGAACAATTCACAGGAACGAAAACAGATTCCTTACGGAGATTTATAATCGGGAATGTTTACATCTTTACTCCATTGGAAATTTTTTATACTTTTGAATGAACATCGTTTGAACCCTGAGTACACATGTTTTTTTTTATATACACAGTTTATGTACAATCATATTCTAAAATATTTATATATTTAAAGATATGATGTATATGCTTTTTGTTCAATGTTCTAACAAAGTTTTTCTATTCGTTTCAGAGGGGCACAGCAAGAAGTGAGGCTGAGACATTTGTGTGTTATGAGACTTTGGAGATGTAAGAGACATTCTAGTTGTGTGCAGAATTTGAATGGTCAAAGTTCTACCCGTCACGGCCTACACGTAAAGACATTTGGAAAAGCCCTTATTCGAGACGCCTGTTATTAAATTTAAGTATTTTAAAAACTTCTGCTGAGTATCTGCTCACCCAGTACCAGTATGAATGTTGTCACTGTTTATAAGGTTTATAAGGATAAGGATAAGGAGTATAACGATAAGGAGTATAACGATAAGGTTTATAAGGATAAGGACTATAAGGATAAGGTTTATAAGGATAAGGTTTATTTATAATATGCATTTAGGAATAAGGATCATTTGATTATAACGTTTATCATAAAATCATAATATATATATATATATATAAATACATTTTTGTGTATTTTGAAGGTCTTGGCCACAATCGCCAAATCATAAAATAAAAATATTACATGAATTATTATGTTTGTCTTCATTGTCTATAATAATTACTTATCAGGAAAAATTCAACTATAGCTTACGGACATCATATAACACGTGTTGAAATACCAAAGGTGTAAGCAATTACGCTGGTGCAGGCATTTTTTAGTTTATTGGCAAAAAGTCTTAATTAATGAGTACATGTATAGATATTTACTTTGATTCCAGCGTCTGGTGAGGGGGGGGGGGGGGTAATTTTATTAATATTTAATATCCGACTTTATTTGAATATAAGAAAACACATCTAAAATGACAAATATAAAAATTATTTCGTTTATTCATACATATATAACAAAAATCACAAATACCCCTATAAGAGAATTCACATAACTTCTTGAACAGGTGTCAGACTGACAATTTACAAGGTTCTTTACAACTGTCTTTTCGTGATCATGGTGATGCGATCATGGAGTGTTAAAGTTCCGATTTATTTCCATTTGGATGTTCATCGTTCAATTGCAAAGAAAAAAAACTACAAAATATTTGCAGTAGATAAAATGGGGATGATGCTTATAAGTTAACTGAACCGTTAATTCCTATCAACATACTAGTACCCGGTCCTGCTGTCCAGCTGACACGCTTGCTCAAACCTATCAATCAGGGTTCAGGCTATTGTTTCTTGCTTGACAAGAGGTATACGGGTACAGTGTGATATTTTAACTGATGTTAACAAGTTGAATACTTTTAACATTAATATTGATAGAGAAAGTGGTGATAAAATAACCCAGATTTCTTTGGAAACCAACTGTTGAATTTTTGTAAAACAAATAGCTTATATATAATGAATGGAAGAGTTCACGGAGATGCAGATGGTGGGAATTTCACCACTACAAGAGCTAGTGTTGCTGACTATTTTATTTGTAATGCAGTTTGTTAAACATTTTGAAGTGTTAGAATTTAATTGTTTATACACTGATATCCACATGCCATTGACATGTCAGTTAAGTTGTAAAATGTCGTTAAATAGCGAAAATTCTAAAGATATATCATATCATGCCAATCTTACAGAAAGAATTAGATCATGGGATCCAACCAAGTCGACCGAGTTTTACCAAAATATAAATACATTAATCAAGAATTGAACAAAGTATAGATGACAAAGTACGCGACTTTGTCGAAGTATAGTAGGAAGGTGTAGATATTTTTGTTCAGTAGTTTAGCTGATGTACTGTTATCCTCAGCCAAGACAATTTTTGGGAATTTTTTACCCTGTAATAAAACTTCAGTTAGAAATAACAAAACAAAACAGTGGTTTAATTAATGCTGATTGTTGAGAGCAAGAAAAAATGTAGGAATATCAGACGCAAATACAAGTTGTAAGGAGCCAGCGTGTTTGAATTCGAACTGCTAGGAGAATTATAAAACCAATATAAGAAAAATTCCGTCTCTCCATCACAATATCTATTCGATATTGAACGGATTGTTTCAATATCAGCACTCAGATTTACATCATCAGCAGATGGTTCATAACCCCAGCCTCGTTTTGGGGGAGTTACATGTTTGCAAACGTTCCTGAGAAGGTTGTACTCAAGGTATATGTCCAGGTTTTGTCAGTCATCCGATGAATTCAGATTAAAAAGGGATTTTAGCGACGATTCACCAATTGAAAATGTTCGACAACAGAAGTCTTGAAAAGAAATGTGAAATCTTTCAGGTCTTCCATTTTGCTATTATGCTTTAAAATAAATACAAGATAGTATTGTAAAGCAGCCAACCTGCAAGGTAGATCTTTCGCATGAAATGCTGAAAAGACACACAAGGTTAAAACATAGGTAATCATAGATTACTAAACTCACCGAGACGGAGCATCACCCTTATGAGACATCACCTTCATAAGACCACCTTTATCATTTTATATGAAAATCATACTTTATGATCTTGGATATTCATGGATTCTGTTTTGACAAAATATCGTATATCATCTGATAACTTTTTTTATGATAATCACATGTTCATATGTTAATCAATACAATGAAATAAAATTAAATATTGCATCATGTCATATTTATAATATAAATCATATAATACAATAAAATACCGTAATAAACAATAATGAGATATGATATTGTAACATATGATATGACATTGTATAGTGTTATACCTTATTGTATTTGATCACATTATACAATATCATAAAATAAAATACAATATAGTATAATATTACAATACCATATAACATAATACATCATAACATTGAAACATGATATTATATTGTATAATATAGTATGATATTGTATTGTATGACACTGAAACATATTTCATACATAATATGATATTATATCATACAATACAATATAATTTGATTCCAACATTGTATCTTATCAAATGATACAATATTATGTGATAAAGTAAAATATTATAAAATACATTATTATATTATACATATTGTATCATATGACACAATAGTATATATAACAATATCATATTATACAATGTCATGTTATATGATAATATATCATATAAACCAATATCATATCATACAATATCGTATGATACAATATTATACATATATAACAATATTATGTAATACAATTTCATGTGATATAATTCTATATTACAAAAACTAATATCATATTAAACAATATTGTATGATACAATATTATAGAATATACAATATTGTATCATAGGATTCAATAAGATATTTTGCAATATCTTATGTAATTGTATCATGTGATAAAATGATAAATTAAAGATACAATGTATTATAATACAATATTGTTTCATAATATACAATACTATACATAACAATATCATGATACAATATCTTATCATAAAATATCAAAAAAATTGATACAATATCATATCGTATCGTATACCTTTTTATAATATAACATATGATATCGTATTGTATCATATCAAACAATATTGTTTCATATCATACAATACTACATCATAGGAACCATGTAATATCATTTATCAACAAACACATCTATCTATCGAGCAGGTTTGAGTTAGGTAGGAGATTTCTTTAGCATCCTTGATAATTAAGATCCGGCTCTGCATCTGAAGCAACCTCTGCGTTTAATTTATAATAAAGTTAAATCAACTATGCAAGCTATCATCTATAAAACATGTGACCTGTTCCAAAAAACTAAACCTCATCCAGCATCCGAAACCTATGGCCCAGATTCAGCATTCAAGCCCATCAGGTGCATTGGTATCATAAGACGCATCATCCATGCAAATTTGGTGAAGTAAGGACCAGTAATAACTAAGATATCATCATCAGAGGGCACTAGCAATTAAAAAACCCTAACTTCCTCCAGCATCCGCAACCTATGGCTTAGATTCAGCATCCATGCATGTTAGGTGCATCTGTATCATAAGACACACCATCCATTCAAGTTTGGTGAAGTTAGGACCTGTAATAACTAAGATTTATTTTTTAGCATCCTTGATAATGGAGATCAAGCTCTGCATCTGAAGCTACCTCTGCGATTATTCATATTACAGTTAAATCAACTATGCAAGTTTGAAATAGTACTATTATCTATTAAACATGTGACCTGTTCCAAAAAACTTAACTTTATCCAGCATCCGAAACCTATGGCTCAGACTCAGCATTCAAGCCTGTCAGGTGCATCAGTATCATAAAACACACCATCCATGGAAGTCTGGTGAAGTAAGGACAAGTAATAACTAAGATATCATCATCAGAGGGCACCTGTTTCAAAAACTTTATTTAACTAGCTCTTAAAACCTTAACCTCCTCCAGCATCCGAAACCTATGGCTCAGATTCGGCATTCAAGCCTGTCAGGTGCATCAGTATCATAAGACACCATTTATGGAAGTCTGGTGAAGTAAGGACAAGTAATAACTAAGATATCATCATCAGAGGGCACCTGTTTCAAAAACTTTATTTAATCAACTCTTAAAACCTTAACATCCTCCAGCATCCGAAACCTATGGCTCAGATTCAGCATTCAAGCATGTTAGGTGCATCAGTATCATAAGACGAACCATCCACGCAAGTTTGATGAAGTTAGAACCAGGAGTAGCTAAGATATAATCATTAGAGGACACCTGCTCAAAAAACTTTAACCAGCTCTAAAAACCTTTACCTCCTCTGGCATCCAAAACCTATTGTTCAGATTCAGCATTCAAGCTTTTCAGGTGCATCAGTATCATAAGCCGCATCCTCCATACAAGTTTGGTAAAGTTAGGACCAGTAGTAACTAAGATATTGCTATCAATGGGCACCTGCAGCAAAAACTTTAACCTGCTCCAAAAACCTTAACCTCCTCCAGCATCCGAAACATATAGCTTAGATTCAGCACTCAAGCCTGTCTGGTGCATCAGTATCATAAGACACACCATCCATGCAAGTTTGGTGAAGTACGGACCAGCAGTTATTAAGATATTGCTATCAAAGGGCACCTGCAAGAAAAACTTTAACCTCGTCCAACAACATAAACCTCCTCCAGCATCTGAAATTTAGGACCCAGATTCAGCATCCAAGTCTTTCAAGTCCATAAGTAGGTCCAGATGCATCATCCATGCAAGTTTGGTGAAGTTAGGACAAGTAGTAGCTTAGATACAGGACCTGCAACAGAAACTTTAACCAGGTCCGGACGCCGACGCCGAGGGTATAGCATACGCTCCCCTTGACTTCGTCTCGGTGAGCTAAAAAATCAAAAAGAAAAATTGGACATGCGTATCATTGCATTAAAATGAAGATAAGCTTTAACAATCAGCCTAGTATACTTATCGCATTTAATCCAAGAGCAAAAACATTTGAAAAATTAGTTGACTATACTGTCAGGTCAGTGTCATAATACATTTAATGTATAAAAACTAAAAAGAAAAAAAAAACCTCCACCTTTTTTTATCCTATTTCATGGAACATTAGAATATACGGAATCATTAAGAAGCCATTGATCAACTTAACCATTTACCCTTATGTTTGTATATACTGAAGGATGGGGAAAAAATTAACATAAAAAACGAATCTTGTACTTTTCAAGTGTTATTTGATTCCTTTAAGTCATGGTTTTTTTTTCAATTATAATGCATTTACCAAGATCTGTGAACTAGCTATAAAGAGAGAAATTAAATTTTACATCCAAAGAATCTTTCGCCTTAAACATCAAGAACAGTGTTCATGTATTGGATTTCGTTATATTTGAACAAAAATAATCTTAATCTTCTTTGTGTGTGTGTGTGGGGGGGGGGGGGGGGGGTTTAACTCATTTCTAAAAATCTGACCAATGTGTATAGTTTCTTGTAATTTTTAACAGGAGTTTTATATTTTTTAAGGTCTTCCGTTTCCAACGGAAGACCTTATAGTGATTGTAATGTTTCTTTTTAAGGTCTTCCGTTACAACGGAAGACCTTATAGTGATTGTAATGTTTTTTATTATTATTATTATTATTTTTTTCCCCTTTTTTGTCCACAAGATTTCTCAGAGATGGCTGGATGGATTTTCTTGAAATTTTCAGGACTGATAGAAAACGATAATATCTCTAGGCGTTTTTTTCATTTTTTCAAAATTCACTTCCTGTCGTCCGTTTCCTGTCCCGCGACAAAAAGCTATGGACAATGAGATCTCAGAAACGATAATGAGTTGAACCTCCAAACTTTGAGGGATTATAGACCTATAGCTGTAGATGTGTTTAAACTATTTTGTTTTGTTCGTCGTAACTTCCGGTCGTCACCGGAAGCACTTCAAAAATAACTACTTTTTCGCATAAAATTCATTTTCGATAAAATAAATATATAAGTATAATTCTATGCATAGGTTATCTATGCGATGTTAACTCAACAAAAAATTTCGACTTCCGGTGAGATATCTCAAATATCTCAGGTAGCTTTTTTGAAACACATTTTGTACAAACGAGATCTCAGAAACTATAAGTGATCAAAGCACAAAACCTTCATGGATGATAGACATTTGATTGAAGATGTGTTTAACCGGTTTCGTTTTGTCTTCCGTCACTTCCGGTCCACACAGGAAGAGTTCAAACAAATCGAGCTGTTTATCAGTTTAACTTATTTCCATTGATATTTGTAGTGTGCTGGATGAGAAATAAAGTACAAAGAGCAAGTTTACAAGATATATTAAATACAATTTAGATTGAGCACTTCCGTTTGTCCGTTTCCTGTCCCGCGTGGGAAAAGCGTGTATCAACGAGATCTCAAAAACGGTAAAGACTTGAACATCCAAACTTTGTGGGATGATAGACCCATAGCTGTAGATGTGTTCACACTATTTTGTTTTGTTCGTCGTAACTTCCGGTCGTCACCGGAAGCACTTCAAAAATAACTACTTTTTCGCATAAAATTCTTTTTCCATAAAATAAATATATAAGTATAAATCTATGCATAGGTTGTCTATGCGATGTTAACTCAACAAAAAAATTCAACTTCCGGTGAGATATCTCAAATATCTCAGGTAGCTTTTTTGAAACACATTTTGTACAAACGAGATCTCAGAAACTATAAGCGATCAAAGCACAAAACTTTCATGGATGATAGACATTTGATTGAAGATGTGTTTAACCGGTTTCGTTTTGTCTTCCGTCACTTCCGGTCCACACAGGAAGAGTTCAAACAAATCGAGCTGTTTATCAGTTTAACTGTTTTCCTTTGATATTTGTAGTGAAGTCGATGAACAATTAAGTAGAAAGGGCAAGTACAAAAAAAATATTAATTACAATTTACATTGAGCACTTCCGTTTGTCTGTTTCCTGTCCCGAGACAAAAACCTTGATTCCTGGAGATCTCAAAAACGGTAACGACTTGAACGATCAAACTTTGTGGGATGATAGACCTATGTATGTACATGTGTTTACACTATTTTGTTTTGTTCGGCGTAGCTTCCGGTCGTCACCGGAAGCACTTCAAAAATTTGTTTTATTCATTTTACATAAAATGAAAAAATCAGTATACAATCTTACATATGTCATCTATATAATTTTAAATTGGCAAATAAATTTTACTTCCGGTGAGATATCTCAAATATCTCTATGTAGCTTTTCTTTTTACAAATTTGATGTCCGCAATATTTTCGTCATTGTAAGTGATTGAGACACGAATCTTTCATAGATTGTTTGATAGAATTTTGATTGGGGATGTGTTTAACGGGTTTAATTTTGTCAACTGTCACTTCCGGTTCTTACCGGAAGGGTTCAAACAAATCCTGTTTTTAACAAGTTTAGCTGACTTTTTTGGAATTTCATCTAGCCTGATAAACAGTGATGTACATTAAGCAAATGTACGAGAAATACCAGCTTTTGTTTTTACTAATCACTTTCGTTCGTCCGTTTCGGTCCCGAGACAAAAAATATTGTTTCAAAGAGATCTTAGATTTGGCAGAGTCGTGAACAACCAAACTTTGAGGCAAGATTGACATATGATTGTACAAATGGTTAACAATTTTGTTTAGTTCGGCGTTTTTTCTGGTCGTCACAGAAAGTACTTCAAAAATTGATTTCTTTTTCATTCTCGTTGTTTTATATGTAAGTATCGTCTGGATATATCATTCACAATCATTATCATATCCATTTTTTTTTCTATGTGAGAGAAGCAATGTCTTACAGTTAAACTGATACATGTATATCAAACGGAAGACCTCTTTGTTGCTTTTGCAACAAGTGTCTAGTTATTATTATTATTATTATTATTTTTTTCCCCTTTTTCTCTCGTGAATTTCTCAGAGATGTCTTGATGGATTTTTATAAAATTTTCAGGAAAGACAGAAAATAAAAAGATCTAGAGGATTTTAATTTAAAATGTTCTAAATTCACTTCCGGTCGTCCGTTTCCTGTCCCGCGACAAAAAGCTTGTCACCTCGAGATCTAAGAAACGGTAAAGACTTAAACATTCAAACTTTGTGGGATGATAGACCTATAGCTGTAGATGTGTTTAAACACTTTTGTTTTGTTCGTCATAACTTCCGGTCGTCACCGGAAGCACTTAAAAAATATTTTTTTCACGCATCAATTTTTTTGTCAATAGAATAAATATATAAGAATAAATCTATTCATAGGAAATCTCTGCGATGTAATATCAACAAAAAATTTCTACTTCTGGTGAGATATCTCAATTATCTCAGGTAGCTTTTTTAAAACACATTTTGTACCCGCGAGATATCAGAAACTATAAGCGATCAAGACACGAAACTTTGATAGACATTTGATTGAAGATGTGTTTAACCGGTTTCATTTTGTCTTCCGTCACTTCCGGTCCATACCGGAAGAGTTAAAAAAAAGAGCTGGCTATCAGTTTAACTGTTTTCCTTTGATATATTTTAGTTAGATAAATGAAAAATAATGTATAAAAGGCAAGTATACAAGAAATATTGAATACAATTTAAATTTAACACTTCCGTTTGCCCGTTTCCTGTCCAGAGACCAAAAACCTGATTTCGACGAGATCTCAAAAACAGTAACGACTTGAACAACCAAACTTTGTGGGATGATAGACCTATGTATGTACATGTGTTAACACTATTTTGTTTTATCCGGCGTAACTTCCGGTCGTCACAGGAAGTACACCCAATTTTGGTATTTTTATCATTCACAATAATTTTCGTATCCATTTTTTATTTATGTTAGAGAAGCAATGTCTTACAGTTAAATTGATACTTCTATATCAAAACGGAAGACCTTTTTGTTGCTTTTGCAACAAGAGTCTAGTTTATATTTAATTTTTGTTTGTGCCCTGCTTAAAATGAGGGATCAGTTCATTCGATACTTTTTTTTATATGAAAAAATGACAATAACAAACCGTGAACCATCTCAAAAATACATAAAGCGAAATACAATTTCAAAGCAGCGCAACACAGACCTCCATGTGGACATGCAAATCGAGCAGTCAGTGTACGAGCACCTAAACATCTACATTACGGGGAAAGTGAAAGCCTTGATTTTCGTGTTAAAGCTACTGCAGCATGTATAAATGAAGGTCGAAAATACCTGCCAGAGGTAGAAGTGTTAAATGTTATGATGTTTGTTTATTGTTGAGTTTACTGTTGACAGATTTTGCCAATTTTAGCACTTAACGTAAATTTTTTTTTGAATTGCAAAAATTAACCCATTGATAAGACATATATTTCTAGATCATGTATATATGAAGATCTTATTTTTCTTAGTCTGATTATTGGCATCAATTTTTTTTAATAATTATGGATGTTATTTTTTATGAAACATAAAAATTTTTTCAGGTATTTAGAGAACACAGTCTATCCCCTGGTTATTACACTCAGAAATACTCAGAGAAGATGGACAATGAAAGAAAAAAACGACAGGAAAGGTCACAGTTGCCTGGGAAGAAGCGGCGGCGATTAGAATTGAAGCAGGAGAGGATCACTCAAAAAGGCGCCAATGAAGCAGCTGAAGGAGATACATATGAATCAGGTAAAGTACAATTACAGACATTAGTTTTGGATTGATTTCAGTATGATTAGAACATTTACATATAATAAGAGCTTTCTGCATATCATCAGAAGTTGGACTGTCTGACCAAGTAGACATTCAAACCATTCCTGAAGCTGTTCCAAAACCAGGGTTTGCAAAGGTCGATCATCTGAATGATGTTCAAGAAAATAGGGTCCTAATTGATCTGGAAACTACTGGATTGAGTAAGAATACATAATTTTATTTGAATATTTGAGTTTCAAATACCAAAGTATTAAAATTATATTACATCTATTCAGATAAGTATATGTATTTATACACGTTGGTAGTTTTATACTCAGTATAATGGTGTCAATTTCAGTCCAGCGAGGATGAATTCCTCACATAACACAGATTGTTGCACAGGATATGTCTACCAATGCCAAGTTTTCATGTTATGTTTCCCCGAAGGTACCTATCACTGAAAAGGCTGAGCAGACGACAGGAATATCCTGGGATGGAGAACGCATGACAGTTCATGGAACACAAGTTGCAACAGTTTCAATATCAGAAGCACTTTTAAATATTTTCAATTTTTTTTTAAAAATATAGACAATGTCATTTTAATTGCACACAATGGAAGGGTTTTGATTTTCGGATTTTGTCTTATAGAATTTGTAGACTTGGAATAATGAACGAATTTTTTAATTATGTCTTAGCATTTGTGCATACTTTGTCATTATTTCGTTCAAAAGGACCCAAACTTGCCAGTTATAAGCAAGAATTTTTAGCTAAACATTTTGAATCATACAATACTCATGATGCAGTAGACGATGTCAACATGTTAGCGAACATTTTATGTGCAAGTGGCACGGAAAAACTAGACTATGTAAAACATTCATATGCATCTAATTGTCACTTTTTACAAGAAATATTTAATCTAGCTAAGACGCAAAATATTGATAGTCTTCATTGTCTTGTAGCTAATGGTGTACTCAAATTAGCAACACGGAAAATATTGCAGGTTCCGGTCTTAATTTACAACATTTGAAACTTGTTTGGCAGAGAGATGGTGAAGCTGGTTTGAGAAATATTTTCACTGCAAAAAATTGTATAGAGAAACATCGTGTTACTAAAGATGAAAAATTGTTAGCAAATATCATACCAAAATTGTGTTTGTTTTTCGAAAAGTAATGTGCGACATTTAACACATTATTTTTGCATCTCAATCGTGTCTCTTCATACACTATTGTCAGTAAGTTTTCTGCAGATATTTGATGTCCTCTTTACATGATATACTCACGAAAATTTATTGATATTTGTAGATCATGTTCTTTACAATTTGTAGACTTGGAATGGTGAATATATTTGTGGATACTTTGCCATTATGTTGTTCTAAAGTACCCAAATTGCTAGTTATAAGCAAGCATTTTTAGCTAGATATTTTTGTCATTAATCACACAATGCTCATGATGTGGATGATGATGTCAACATGTTAGCGAAAATTTTATGTACATTTGGTATGGAAAATCTAGATTATGTAAAACATAAGCATCTAATTGTCACTTTTTATTCTGCCTTGTGCAGGCAGATAGCTTACCTTGCACAAAGCACAACGCAAACAAAAGTCACACGGGTTTCATAGTTTATTTTGTGTGGAAAACGTTGCCGTCGTGAATAATATTGGTAAAAAACTACAACAAAAAGAAATAACAAATTACTAAATAGGAAAATATAGAACCTTACTTCATACATAGAAAAAATATGTAAATTACTTTAAAAACCATAATGGCGTGCCATACTTTTGAGAATGTTTTATCTGCATAATAAAATTTCCATCTGTAACTATACTTCAAAAATACAATTAAATACTGACAGATTTAACCGATAACTTCAATAAAAAAGACTTACTTAGTGGCTCGAGGCACGCATCTAACAAGATTGAAGTCGATGGACAAAGTGAGACCGGACTGGTCAGTAAGGCTGACAGGAAGTGAGTGATTGACCAGATAAAGTTAACTTGTACCAAAAAAGATTATCGGATATATTAAACTCAGAGTGGTTAACTTGTACAAAAATATTTCTGAAGAATTTTAAATTTAAACAATAGACAACAAACTTTTTATAGGAAAAAATTAATCTTGCTAAGACGAAAAATATTGATATTCTTCATTGCCTTGATATAATCACGAACATTTATTGATATTTGTAGATCAGGTCAAGGTCACTGGATAATCAGTGGATAATTATACCCCCCGCAAACGAAGTTTGGGGGGTATATAGGAATCACCTTGTCCGTCTGTCCGTCCGTCCATCTGTCTGTGCAATCGTGTCCGGTCCATATCTTTCTTATGGAATATTATTGGAAGTTCTTATTTCACACAAAGATTGCTTATTACCTAAAGGTGTGTCATGACCTTGATCCAAGATCACTTGGGCAAGGTCAAGGTCACTGGCAGAAAAAATACAAAATTCGTGTCCGGTCATTATCTATCTTATGGAATATTATTGGAATTTCTTACTTCACACAAAGATTGCTTGTGACCTAAGGGTGGGTCATGACCTTGACCCAAGGTCATTTGGGCAAGGTCAAGGTCACTGGCAGAAAAAGTGCAACATTTGTGTCCAGTCCATATCTTTCTTATGGAGAATTATTGGAAGTTCTTACTTCACACAAAGATTGCTTGTGACCTAAGGGTGGGTCATGACCTTGATCCAAGGTCATTTTGGCAAGGTCAAGGTTGTTGGAAAAAATAGTGCAAAATTTGTGTCCGGTCATTATCTTTCTAATGGAGAAGTATTGAATGTTCTAACTTCACACAAATATTGCTTATGACCAACATTTTAAAAAAAATAGAGCAGTTGTTATTTATAGAAAAAGGACGGTGAAATAGATTCATCCAATATTTTCTAAAGTTGGAAAAATACATGCATTATGATTTTCATCTTAGCGGGGGGTATCAATTGTGAGCTTGCTCACAGTACCCCTAGTTTGAATTGTCCAGCAATCAATTTTATGATTATATGACTTTTTTATGCATATATTATTTTTTTGGGCAAATTTAAATTCATATAGATAAGATATTCTGATTTTGAAATGTTAGTGAAAAGGGGGGTTAGGTTGTTCAACATGGCATCAATTTAGTTACATGCAGTAAATAATTTTACAGTTAATATAGACAGAAGTAAATACTTTGAACTTTATTTACAGTTGATATTTTGTGAACAATTTGCAATATTTTTACCAAAATATTGTAGTTTAGTACGTGTGACCTTTTTGTACTCAAAGTGAGATCTGCAATTTTTGTTCATTTTTCTTAAAGTTAGTCGATATTTTTGAGGATTAGAAATGTGTTTAGTAAGTATAAAGCTATATTAATAAGATTAAACCTTAATGCAACGAATATTTTTTCTTAGATTTTTTCATTTATATAATTAACGTACAGGAAAAAGGGGGTTAAGTAAAAAAAAATGACAATGTAAAAACATTTTGCGGATAACCTTTGTTTACCTCTAAACATCACTTGTGATCATGATTAACACCTATTTACATATTTCATAAAAATCACCTAATGTAGGTCGGATACCTTAAGTAGGGTCATAAGTAGGACTTAGGCCGAATCTTAGGACCTCCTAAGTCCTGCTTAAGTATATCTTATACCGTAACATAAAGCAAACTTAGCAATGTCTTAGCTAAGTCATGTTTATGTTATAACGTAAATACGTGATTTTCATTTCTTTTGCCGAATTTGAATGCATTGGTAAAAAAATATATTTTTATAGATACACGTGCATGACATCTTTGATATTATATGGGGTAAATGTAAATGTACAGACACAACATTCAAGGTGGCATCAGTATACATACATATGTACCTAACATTTTAAAAGGCTCAAAGCGATGGATCTTAGGCAATGTATTCAGTCTATTGTTGTTCTTTATTTGTCGTGACGAATACTCACTATTTTAGTCCTTCTCGAAGAGTGCCTGTGGCGTAATATCGCGACGCCGTTAGAACTTGATATGATTATATAGTGGATTTCTTTTTATCTTTTGTTCTACATCTTACCTCACTAATAAGGCAATTTACCTACTCTGGGTATAATTTCTTTATTAAGCCGATATACTGAAAGGAGGCAATCGTTTTCTTAAAAATCACCGAGGGTTTTTCTGTCTTCAAATGTCCTTCTTTAATTTCGCGACTTTATATATACAAAGACTTCTTGTAAACCGACCATTACTTGTTTACAACCTATTCAGCAGCCCACTTGAATACTACCGGTATATAGAAAAGTTTCAGATCACTACGATCACTGTTAATATTTAAATCAATCAAATCAACATGTTTATATTGGTGAATATTAAGATATTGATTCGGTGTAAACATGTGATTAATGCTCTGTAATCAAATGCTGAAATTTAATAATTAACAATAAAACTTTTAAATGAGTGAAAACAATACTTAAGACATAATTAAGTCACCTCTACCGGCCGCCTAAGTTTTGGGTAAATTGTCTTAGCTATGCACTCTTCTAGTTACGGACTTAAGTCTAGGAATGTACATAAGTCCTGCTTAAGCACTGTCTTAGACTTAAGTACCCTTTATGTTACGAGCCCCAGGGGCACGTAACATAAAGCATGCTAAGATTTTGACTTAAGTAGGGTCATAAGTAGGACTTAGGCGCAATCTTAGGACCTACATACGTCCTACTTACATGTAAGTATGTCTTATACCGTAACATATAGCAAACTTAGCAGTGTTTTAGCTAAGTCACCCTAATGTTAAAAGTTAAAAACATAATTTGCATTTCTTTTGTCGAATTTGAATGTATTGGTAACACGATCATATTTTTATAGATACACACGCATGACATCTTTGATATCAGGTGGGGGTAGATGTAAATGTACAGACACGATATTCAAGGTGGCATTAGTATATATACATATGTATCTAATTTTTTTTAAAGGCTCAGAGCGATGGATCTTGGGCAATATATTCAGTCTATTGTTGTTTTTCTTTGTTTTGACAAATATTCACTATATTAGTCAATCTCGAAGACGACTGCCTGTGGCGTAATATCGCGATGCCGTTAGAACTTGATATAACTATATTGTGTGATTTCTTTTTATCCTTTGTTCTACATCATACCTCACCAATAAGGCAATTCACATATTCTGAGTGTGATTTCTTCATTAAACCGATATACTATAGTACTGAACTGAGGCAATCGTCGTCTTTAAAATCGCTGAGGGTTTTTCTGTCTTCAAACGTCCTTTTTTAATTTCTAAAGTTTCGCGAGTTTATATATGCTGTTACTTCTTCAACCGACCATTACGTGTTTACAACCTACTCAGCAGCCCACTTGCATAGTTACTGGTTTATGAAAATGTTACAGATCATTACGACCACTTTTAATATTTATATAAATCAAATCAAAATTACTCAGCAGCCCACTTGCATAGTTACTGGTTTATGAAAATGTTTCAGATCATTACGACCACTGTTAATATTTATATAAATCAAATCAAAATTTTTATATTGGTGAATATGAATATATTGATTCTGTGTAAATATCATAATGTGTATTCATGTGTTTAATACTTTGTAATCATATGCTGAATTGAAATAATTAACAATAAAACTTTTAAATGAGTGAAAACAATACTTAAGACATACTTAAGTCACCTCTACCGGCCGCCTTAGTTTTGGGTAAATTGTCTTAGCTAAGTACTCTTCTAGTTACGAACTTAAGTCTAAGAATGTACTTAAGTCCTACTTAAGCACTGTCTTAGACTTAAGTACCCTTTATGTTACTAGCCCCAGGTGCCTAGGAGGAATAAGTATCCTCTGCTGACCGGTCACACCCGCCGTGCGCCCAGTGTTATATCGGTAAACATGTAATTATCGGGGAAAATGTCGTAATTTGGGGAAAATATCATGATCGGGAAAAACGAGCACCGCCCTCAATGTTGCCACATACCTGCGATAAACTGTGATATAACAAAACCAAAGGAGGACTTTTTTCTAATTAAGTTGTCTCCCTCATCAGAAGGTTATTCCACCTTAGACGTACATTTGGGCTTTTGTTTCTTGGATGTCAAGAAATGCTTCTGGAAAAGACAGCGAAAAATTTGATGCACATACTACTAGATTGAGGGATGCATTTAAGCATTGCTATCTTATTGTGAACAAAACCGTTTGGAAGATACCATAAGTTAAATAAAATGTAATGTTCGTTTTGTTTCAAAGTTTATTTTTCTCAGATAAACTCATTTCATTTTTGGAAACATTTAACTTTTAAAGATACCGTCTTATTTTCATCTAACCATCAACAATCTGTAGTCTGCTAGAAGGTTCAATATAATTGTGTATCTAAAAAAAAGATAACATTTTATAAGAAATTTATCGGATCTTTTATCCCAAATAAATAGTAGTGAATACAGAAAAATATTGCCTTCGCCATTTTTCAAGTTGCTTTTACAATTTACGCACGAGCAGAAACGACAAAACATTCGTGAGACCGAAAACTGTTCACCGTTGTGTGATGCAAACCCATTTAATCCTGCGATATATCTATATGTGACTGTTGTACGATGAAAGCGAGTCTTTTAAGATAATGTGATAAGATCGCGCGAGTGATCCGGGTCTCATAACTTAAAGCATGCTAAGATTTTGAATAACGTAGGATCATAAGAAGGATTATGCCGGAATCCTAGGATCTGCCTAAGTCCTACTTAAGTATGTCCTAAACCGTAACATTAAGCAAACGTATTTATGTCTTAGCTAAGCCATTTTTACGAATTGTTTATTTCTTTTATAATCGCACAATGCTCGCTTAGATCGTGCGAAATTCGTACGAATACTTTTTTCATATGCGATTATTTCGGCAACAATTAAAGCCCCTTTCACAATCGGCACACGAGCAGAAGCGGCCAAATATTCGTGCGACCGAAAAAATTAGGTATGAATCGTCAATTGTTGCCGAAATAATAATAAAAAAGACTGTGTATTTGATTTTATGATTACCTTGTTAACGTCTTATTCAGGATTTTTTCACTTATACTGTGTTTAAATTGACAATAATACAACAATTAAAATGCAATTAAACAAAAATTAGAACTTGTTGGATATAAAAAAAATTATAAAAAAAATTAAGATGCAAAACCATGTATCAAAATTAAATCTTCATGTTACAGAGGAAGCAAGTAGAAACTCATAAAACCTTACCAGTGAGACGTTTTATTAAGAAGTCATTTTCATCATTATGAATTTTAAACATGAAATCACTATTAATAAACCTGTTTTTTTTACAGATCAAAGAACTGTAAAAAAAATCCTCCCACGCTTGATAAAAATAAAACTAGAGACAAGCTCTTTGCAAATTAACGATTAGGTTTTCCGTTGTAGCTGCGTCATTCTCTTGACGTGATACAAAATTAATAACCTGACCATGACACAATGTTAGATGTATAGACTCTTAGTAAAAGAGACAAATGCTTTTGATATACATAAGAGTTTAATTTGTTTAATGATGATTTGATTGTGAAATACAATTACTCTCGAGCCAAGTGGTGATGATTGTACATTAAGGTTATTTGATATACTATCAATATATCTTTTTTACTATATTCCTTATTGTGCATAAAGCGTAATACATGTACTTTTAGATTTTGATTGGATGAAAATAATTTCTTGTACCCAGGGCTGTTACCTTTTAGGGCTTATTTAGTCATTTTTATCCATTGTTCAGGGGTTGTCTGGAACTTATAATTATGTAAAACTTTTATTGGTCGTTTTTTTCGCGCAACTACTGTCGAATAACAAGAATTCGTGAATTTTCGTGTTATTCGTGGGTAGCCCTCAACTACAAATTAACATTCTTGACGAAAACTAATTATAAAAGATTTAGTTTCCCTACTGAAACTGAAAACCGACGCATCCACGAAATTACATTCCAACAAGTAAGCAAATATTCCACGAAAATTGGCCCCGACGAAATTCCGATTCCACAGTATCTTACTCTTTAGCGATGCATGCTAAAAAATGTAATTCATTTTGTTCATCGTATAAATGTGTAAACATATCGGTACCATTTTATTTAATTCTAAAGCAACATCACTTGATTGGATCTAAATCTCTTTATTATGTCTTTTTCTTGTATTACTACTACAGTGGAGCCTCCGGATGCTTTTGTTCCCAAGTCCAATCATCAGGATAGCTGAAGCGTTCGAATATCTGAAATGTGTCTATTGTTGTCAATAATGAGAATGTATTTGTTTATAATGGCCTCCGGTGTTGATACTGTTTTCTTTGCCTTTAATACTAAACAGCTAAACATAAGAGTTGTCCGTTTAAATGAACATTTTTAAATATAAAGAACCCGGCTTTATATGATATTTTGTCAGGAAATATTTCCTGGAAAATAATAATAACCGAATTGAGCTAAATTCCCTTGATCCAAGTGTGATATGTGTATATTTAAATTATCTTTTCAACTATCTATTTCTAGACATGCTAATTAAGGTCTTCCGTTTCCAACGGAAGACCTTCTTGTTTTCGTTCTGTTTCTTTTTCGTCGCTATTTTTCTTTTTTTTTCAACAACTTTTGTGCACGCGATTTCTCAAAAATGACTCAACCGATTTTCATTAAACCTTTAGATATGATAGATACTGATCTAAACTTTATACCTAATATTTTATTTTGATGACTTCATTTCCGTTTTTGAGATATTGACGTTTTAGCAATTTTCAGAAGGTCGGCTTGTCCTGGAATCTTCTCCTTAACGATTGAAGCTATTGACTTCAAACTTTCAGGGATTGTAGTCGAAAGATTGTAGATTTGTTCTTAGGCATTCATTTTTGTCTAACTCAAAAGGAGCTGAAGCTCGCCTGGACCCGAAAATTGAGATAAAAAAACGTCGTTATTTTTTCTGGTTTTCTTTGTTTATCTCTTTTCTGAAAAATATTCTGTTGAGACATGTTAGGTAAAATGTGTTTAGAATTAAATGACCTTTCATTTTATATTAAAAATAGGGGGCTGGCCCCTCAAATTAGGGAACCAAAGGACTCTTAAGTCTTTCATCTGTAGCCCTTTACTGATTGATATTTTGTGAAAGGTTATAGAAGCAAATATGTTTATTTTACAATTATGTATCCAAGGAATGTAAGGATTTTATCATGTGTAACGTAATTAGGAGTTTTTAGGGGCCAAAAGTCCAAAAGTTGGATCTCCCAAAGGAAAACTATTTTGAAATGCAGTGTAGAAGAAAAGATGCTCAACATGATATACTTAACAACATGCAACCTTCAAAATTTTGTTAAACGGCCCATATAAGGAGATAAGGGATTGGCCCCTAAAACGTTCTCTCCATTTTTCTCAAGAACGGTAACAAATTCATAAACACTTGTTGAACAAAATGTGTTCAGAATTAAAAGACTTTTTATTTGATTCCAAGAAAAAGGCCCGTCAAATTAGGGGAACAAAGGGCCCTAAAAAAAGTATCTATAGCCCTTTACTGAGGGATATTTTGTAAAAGGTTATAGAAGCAAATATGTTTATTTTACAATTATGTACCCAAGCAATGTAATGAATTTGTCATGTGTTACATAATTAGGGGTTTGTAGGGGCCAAAAGGCCAACATTTTGATCACCGATATCTCAGAAAGGAAAAATATTTTGAAATGCAGTATAGAAAAAAAGATGCCCAAAATGATATACTTTACAACATGCAACCTTCCAAATTTGGTTCAGCGGCCCCAATAAGGGATAAGGGACCGGTCCCTAAAACGTTTTTTCTCGGATATCTCAAGAATTGTGACGACCTTCTAAACACTTGTTGAACAGAATGTCTTAAGAATTGAATAACCTTTCATTTGATAGCAAGAAGAAGGGGCTGGTCTCTCAAACTAGAGACCAAGAGGGGTCTAAATGTTTTCAACCAAAGCTGAACTGAACAACTGAAACAAAATAGTATCTTGCCCTTAAAATGTAGACCCTGTTCTTCTATTCTAAATCATGTTTAGCTGTTAAAAAGCAAAATCAAGATCAAACATATACATCTCAAATTTTATAACCAGACGAAAGACCTCCTCGTTGCTAGTTTCACTTATAATTGGTTTATTTTTAAAATAAATTTTTCATTCTTAAAAAAAATTCAATTTTATTGATAAAATTAACATCAGAAAATTGCTAGGTTCACCAATAAACTTCCGATGAGTTGACATGCTTGCTTTCATTTGTTTTCTGCCTGTACTTCCGGTAATTCGTTTTAAATAACTACTGAAAACGGTACATAAACCACAAAACTATGTATGACTTTCTAGTTATAATTATTTAATAGGGACATTATTTATTTGTAATAAAGGGATGTTTAAAAAAGCGATGACAACTGACAGGTGCACAGGTTAAGACACCCTAGCCACGTGCAGTGAGGCGTGACTAATCCTGTCTGAATAGCCCTTTAGTTAGTTTGAAAGTAATTTGGGAAGTCAGAATGTTTATATAGTCTACTTTTGAGGGTCTAGCACGTAAATAAAATGTTAAACTCAATTGACAGGCGTTATCTTTCTATTGTATTAAGCGAGGTATCATCAAATTTTACTGTTTGGTTAAATGAAGCAAGGTTGATAGTAAAACAGTGTTCTATGGTAAAACAGACCGTTCCGATACGGAACGCGGAATTCTGGATAAATGAGACTAAATAATGTATAAAAAATATTTTCCCAAATCAAATCGGCGTACGCTGAAGCGTTATCTGGGGTCTGGATATCAGGCCCTACTGTATATATATTAATGTCTAACTTCTGGTGCCCCCCCATTCCCACCGTTTTTTTAAGGAAAACCTTATTTATTTTATTCACTTCTCCTACTAAGGCGTTTATATGGAAACTGTCACATCGGCGGAAATGTTTGCTTAAAACACAACGGTAAAATTTTTTTACGATCCTCTCTGTCTTCAGATCGGTCCTTAAACATTGCTCACAACGGATTCAACCAAAACGAGTATTATACCTGTCATTATTAAAATAACCCTTTAATTTGCATCTTTTGCCATATATATATGTTTTAAATGTCTGTAGAGTAGACGGAAGTTGTTACCTTTATGTAAATAAAATTTCTCTGCACTGGGTGTTTGTGTCAATATTTCAAAAATTATGCATTTATAAACATGTTTATGTTTAAATTCGTGTAAAAAGTTACAATTGACAGTATATATTATCCACGTCCATAATTTTAACTTGTATGGTGATCGAATTGAAAATCGACGACTTTTACATAAGCATATCAGTGCTATATTTAGAAGGGAATACCCAAAGTATGACGCAATAATGTCACCAGTAGATGCTGATTGGGGGGGGGGGGGGTATTTAATATAAACAAATGTGATGCGCTTATATGATTAAATCAGTTGTAAGCCATAAATGTTGAAGAACTGATCGGAAGACGCAAAGGATCGCAAAATAATTTTTCCGATGAGTTTCAAGCAAAACTTCCAGCTGATGAGCTGATGTGACAGTTTTAAATAAATTTAAGATGGCGGTGATGTGTACCTTCTATAAGGTATAGGGTTATACTTTTATTATGAGAAAAATATGTAATGTCAGGTGTCTGTGTGTGGGTCTGTTATGTTAAAACAAAAAATCGGCACATATTTCAACATTAAGCATGTTCTTATCGGAATACCGGTATAACCTTTTCATGCAACTTTAATATTAAAAATATCAACCAATTGGTCTCGTTGAGTATTCGGCCACCTGCGTAAACGTATGAAAGTAATTGTAATATTCAGGAAATTGTATGGCTCTTAATGATTATAACAAATTAACTTTGTTTCAATGAGGCGGGTTTTTACAACAGTGAGGGTTTTCCTTTTTAAAAAAGCAAGACATCGGTCACATTTTTCAGTGTTATCGATGCTGTTATATCAATGTAAAATGGACAGAGAATATCTCTCTCTCTCTCTCTCTCTCTCTTGTAAAAAATGCTTAGACTAAAGATACGACAAGTTGACCAGGCAAGTCTAAATGTGCATAAGTCTTGCGTATACAAGTCTGACGTCGCGCACGGTGTTGGTGTTAATTTCGGTAACGTAAAAATACGTCAAAAACGTCATTTTCACTCGTCATTATCATAACGTAATGATACGTTTCATTAACCACAACATACAAATAAACTAAAAAATAAGACCTTTACATTGATTTTTTTTCCACATGTAAGAGATTTTATATTTCAAAACTGTTATATAAATAAATATTTTTAAGAAATATCAATGTTCAAAAGCATGTGATTCGCTCATAGCTTTCAATTCTTATTCTTAAATTCTTAAATGAACTTCCTGTGAAATTAGTCATATATTATAAAGAATAGCTCTTGATTCAAAAATGATATTAAAAACTTCTTCATTCCCGAGTCTGTTCTACCCTTCTATGTTTCCTTTTTTCTTCATTAATTTTAATTCGTAGTGTAGCAGTCAAAGATTCCGTTGAAATAATCATAATACATGTTCATCGTCACATTACGTTTAACGTCATTGCGTCATTTTACCCATGTCGTCAATATCTTATTCGTAAAAATAAATTAATTCGAACGGTTAAGTTCAGATATTTATCATTAATTTTGTCTTTAAGTTATTATTCCTATATTTTATTATTATTATTTTTATACTTTGGTACCTTCTTCACAAAATGATTTGTAGTTATTTATAATTTTCTCTAGAACTGTTTTTATGAAGAAAAAACCCTGCACACATACTGCATATGCATGCCGTAACGTTTAAGTCCTTGCGTCATTATACGTACCCGTGACATATAATGTTGACATCATTTTTTTTTCTAAAAATCAATTATTTTTATTCGCAATGCTTGTATATTTGGCATCAAATTGTTTGGGAGAAAAAGCACATTTATAACTGCGATTCATTTTTGTGAATTTTCTGCGCGACTTTTTAAAAGAAGTGTCTCAGTTACTTTCTCTTTCATTGCTTATGTAGTTTAATGTGTTTTTATGAAAAGTGTGACATTTCATGTTGACATTCTAAAATGTTTCTATTAAGAAAATTTGCGGACACATTTGCTTCTTTTTAATGACTATACAACCTATGAAAATGCACATTCTAAAATGATTTCTATTATTATGAAATATAGCCAACATTTTTTTTAAATGGGCATGATACTTATGATCGCCATGCTACGCATAACGTTCGACTGTGAAATGTATCTCTTGTGACACGTGTCTTGAATAAACTCCAGCATAACGAATTTTTTTTATCATTGAAAATTAAATTGTTATAAAATATATATTACGAAAATTTTACACAGAAACAATTTCTCTTTATTAAAAAAGTCATATATTTAAAAAAACTTCAATAGATCATTGCAAGTTCCTGAATCACAATTTATATTTTGGCAATTAATTCATCTTGCCCTGGCCATTTTCGAGGATTTTTTACGCATCTACAACTCCATTCTGGGAATTCTTTGATTCGGCGTCGATTCCTGGCATAAATTACGTCAAAAACGTTATGACGTATATCTGTTACATTATCAAAATAATTAGTCCACCAAAAAATTCCCTCCCAAAATGAAAGTTCACGGAGATAATGTAGTTTATTTGAGATATGTACCCAAAAAGTGTTACCTATCTACATGCCATTTCTATAAAAATTTTCAGGTTTTAACACCGATTTATGAAATATAAAAAAATTCCTACATTTAATTACATGTTTTGTTGAAGTCCGTATACAATCGAACAGATCGGTATATAAAATTACATATCTCAAAATTTGTTTTTAGAAATACGCAAATACTGTGCGCGCACCCTGAAAGGACATTTTAACACCAACACCGTGCGCGACGTCTATACATTTATTAATGGTGTTGTTTACTCGGGTTTTGAGTTCTCCGATTCAGATTGAGATAAAGTTGAATTTAATGAGTAAAACTTGTTCTAAACACAAAAGGTAATTATGAAATAAAATATTATTGACATAACATTCGATATTTTTACTTTATTATGGAATTAGGCTTAAACAAAAATAGACTTTAAACCAAACAGAGGAAATTCGAACTAAATTTTGCAGATTTTGTTTTCCACGTAAACATTTTATGCAGTACTATAATATCAAAGGTTAAGATTTTATATTTTAATCTATATAATTTGACATGTTTTCTGTTGATTTTACCTCACTTATTAATAAAATAATCGTATGGCATGAATTGCAAAAATAATGAAAAATTCTTAAAAATGATAAGACATCAAATCTCAAAACTTTGATCATTGACCTCATATAAATTTTATGCCAACAGAATAAGGTCAATATAAGAATATTAATGATATAAATGTTTTGGTAATATCATCATTCATTTTTTTATTAAAATTGGATCAAAAAATAGAGATTTAAAAATTGATAGAGGAAATTCGAACTGAAATATTTTTTTTTTAAATTGTGCTGAATTTTGATGCCTTATATCTTTTTAGTGCCATTTCCATTTATAAAATCTACTTCATGTTTAGAATTTTTATTTTTTGGAATATTTTTACAATCAAGAAAATCCCAATCGTAGAGTAAAATATATGTGATTTTTCTTGATTTTTCAAATAAAAATTCAATGGCCATTGACTCAAAATATAGGTCATTGACCCACTGTTTTAAAAGTAAGAAATTACACTACAATCAAAGGCCTATAACATGCTATAGATGGTTTTTCATTATCATCAGTGGACCTTTTTTTCATTCTGAGTAAACGTCATCCATCGCATAATTTTAGAAATAGTGTTAAGATATTCTAATCATGGTAAAATTAAATATGTATCAACATCAATTACAAAGTTCGAAAAGGCAATATTGCGGTTGTAGGATGAATTTGTAGTTTTTGTAATTTGTTTTGAAAGTTTAGTTTTTGATAAAGTTGTCAATTTTGAATGTTTGTTTGTTTTATTTGTTGAAAAAGAGGTTACAGAAAATGTAAAATTTTCAGTCCCAACTTTCATATTGTCTTATTATCATAGGCCAAATGCACACTTGAAAAAAGAAATATAGTATCTAGAGTTCTTATGCGCAAGTCTCGCATTCTTCTTTGGCTTTCACAAATATCAGTTACTACTAATAAAATAACAAATCCATTTTCAAAGAGAAAATATCGGTAGCTTATAGTTGACATCGAGTTCTACATATAGCTTGTCTTCTGCCATACGCATGCACGTGTGTAATCCTGATTCAAAAATAGATATCATAAGGGGGTCATCGGAACAAAATGGTACTTATTTTGTACTATGGTAGAATATACATTGTTAATAGTTGGTGTTGAATTATTTTTAATAAAAATATATCACAAGTAAAGATTAACATATGTCCTGGAATGTTAACAGGAAAAACTGCCATTGTATTTTGTTTCATAAGCCAAGTTTTCTAAATCTGCTGGACGATTTCACTAAATAATCTTTACCTTGCGTATCTTATTAAATGTACACACTTACACTTCAGCCGATTAAAAAATAAAAGTGTCTGTTTGATTTAGAAATCCTTTCTAAAGCATTCGATCTTACATATTCAAAACTTAGAACGATTGAATTGATTTGACTTCCCCCACGACCAATAAAAGAATCCATTCTTACCAATGGAGATTTTATTAAATAAATACGAAAGGTAAAACTGGACTTTGCACCAGAATATCTCATTCATATTTTTTTACGCACCATTATAGTGGACGAGTCTAAAATAGGAACTTGTGAGGGATCTTTCATACAAATTGAATACTAGTACTCTGGAGCATACCATGCATGCAGTTTTCATTGAGTTTATATTCTTGTTTTCAGAGTCCTTTACTTGGAAATATTGGAAAGGCCTAGAATCTTGCTATCTTTATGCATGCCATATAACATGTAAAACTGTTTTCATATCACTTACAAGCTATACATTCTTGAAATAATTTGAAATAATTTTATTGAAAATAATATATTTGAACGTTATAATTCTTAAGTTAAACGACTTATTACTACTTTATTTCCTTTGATTATTAAGGCTCAATGTAGTTGATAACATTGAACAGCGTTTTTACCAAGCAAATTTCCTTTACGGGGGATTGCGAGTACATAAATTAAATTATATCATTACCTCCTTAAAATTTTGAATGAAAAAATCTTATAAATTGCTGATGATGACTGTTGCAATTGGATAGTTTCATTTATTGGTGGTTTGTACAATGCATTCAGCAAAACACTGGGTGAATCAACATTTTAAAATATCCAATATGACAGTTACTAAAAATTAACGGCATTTGATTCGTTAATTAATACTAAGGAATATTGAATTTAATTTTTAAAATCATTTCTTAATATAAAAATTATTTTTATTAAAATCAATATTATGTAATGCTATAAAAGAAAACGCTCCATCGGAATCAATCCCGTGTTGGTTTAAATTTAATCAATATGTTTTAGAATCATGTTATTAACACATTGTGACATATGGTAAAAAAAATAAATTTGAACATTAGATTAGAATTTTGTAAAAACTTATAAAATTTAAACTTATCCTAGGAGTGTATATCTACAGTCATGTAATACCAAAACAGAAAACAGAAAACAATACCATATATTAAATGCAACTTTTAACTAAAAACATATTTGATTGGCATTTACAAACTCAAATACATGTATAATGAATGTACGTTTTTACATGAATATGTGGTATTTGACAAAACGGATCATATAGCAAAAAAAAAAAAATTAAACACTACATGTAAGTATCATGAAATCATTTATTTTAGTTATAAAATTGAAAAAATAAAAATAAAAACTCCATGCACGTAGCAGCACTGTTTTTTAAAATGTGACTTTAAAAAGTACAAAAAAACTCTGATTTCATCGCGACCTAGTGACACAGCGACGTAAGAGGAATGTTTATACATTTGAATATAATATAAAATATAAAAGTAATATTCGAATTTTATGTGATAGCAGCTTTTTAGTTTTTACGTCGAAAATCTGTCTTTGCAATTCACTTTTTAACAACTCTAATTTTCCGATCATTATCAGTCGACATTGAATACAATTTATACCTAAAAAAGGATTTTTCCTTCAATAGTGGGTGTTCTTTTAGGCGCTCAAATAAATCATCTTCTAGAATCCTAGAAGAAAAACGATCGTACATTTCTTTTCTTAGAATGACACAAAATTCACCGTGGTTGGGAGTGGAAACCGGTCGTATGATTTCCTCAATCATTTCGAATCGACAGTGCTTTAGAAGAAGAAACACATACTTCGTACTACTGGCACAACATTTAAATAACGCAAAACTTAATAATTCATGTTTTATCTCTATTCTGCTTCCATCAGCTTCAACGAAAAGAAATGCACCAAGTTGGCTGACATTCTTCTTCACCGTTATGGAGTCGAGGCCTCCAAGTTCAGACGCCCATTCTTCCACGTTTTTATCCAAGCTGTGAGTTTTGACGAACATAACATACAGCAATACGTTGAACAAATCAGGGGTGTCCTCCAACATTTTTTGAAATATAGTGCACAATTCCCTAACTATATTTCGTGTGGCCTCTCTTTTGGTAAAAATATCATGTCGATTTGAATATAAAAGAGTAAGAATTGGATTTCCTAATTTTCCTGGATTTTCTTGGAGAGTATTCTTTACCAATTCAAAATCAACGTTTCGAAACCAACATTTTGGGTCATTTGCGCAATGTCCATGCTCTCTTTGGTCATTCAAGATCAGTAACATTTCTGCGTCTGAAAGCTCGTTAAAATCTACGACAACACGTTTGTTTTGGAAAACTCTGATAGGATGGATTTCTTGCAACTCTTCATATACATGGTCATGTATAACAAAGACAACTTTCAGTTCATGATTTACTTTCTGTTCTATATTTTCCAGGACTTTAATAATTTCATCGGTTTCAGCAAAGTTACCTCTATTAAACACTCCGAAGAGGTTATCGCAGCAAAAAAGCTTTTTCTTTCCATCAACATTTAAGTCCAAATGGGTTATACTCTTTTCCTTCCTACTTACTGTCCATTGATTTCTTCTGTAGTGGCTTTCAATGTACTTCAGACATGTTGATTTTCCAGTTCCTAATGCCCCTATAACCACAACAATATGTTCTCTTTCCAGAATTTCTAGAACTGATTTTATCGCTTTTGTCAAAACAAGCCCATCCTCTATTTGACATTCAGGATTCAGCTCAAAACCTGTTAATGGATACATAATTAGTTCGCGCATTATAAAAACAAAAAAAGTAACGTAAATTAAATATTGTTATAAATATGAAAAATACCCATTTTTATTTCACAAATTATGCACTTACTCAATATTTTTTTCCTTCCAGTGTCTTCAAATTTAACGAGATCTGAAATATTTCCATATCGATCAACCATTCTGTCATATATCCCTCCAAGGTACAGAAATTCCGTCCCTCCATCGCAATATCTATTCCACATTGAACGGATTCTTTCAATATCAGCACCCAGGCTTACATCATCAGCAGATGGTTCATAACCCCAGCCTCGTTTTGGAGGAGTTACATTTTTGCAAACGTTCCTGAGAAGGTTGTACACAAGAGATATGTCCAGGTTTTGATAGTCATCCAATGAATTTAGATTACAAAGGGAATTAAGCAACGCCCTACCAAAGTGTTCAACAATAGATGTTTTGAAAAGATCTGCGACATCTTTCAGTTCCTCCATTTTGCTGTCCTGCTTTAAAATAATTACAAGGTAGTGCTTTAAAGCAGCTAACTTCCGAGGCAGATCTTTTGTATCAAACTCTGAAAAGAAACAACAGGAAATATATCTAAATCAAAGATTTTAAAGTACTGACGAGCGCTGAATTTTATTCAGAAGTAAAGAATTAAAAAACTTCTGGTTCAAGCAGTAAAATATTTGCCTACTGTGCAGATAATAAGGCTAATGCATATGGTATAGAATAAATACCAGATAAATGCACCCAAAATAATATTGAAAAATACCAATGAGAATTCATTTAACGCAATAAACTACAGATTTTTTTCTTCTTTTTTGGTGAGAAAGGAATTATATGTCAGGATGAACCTTCAAATTTGCAAAAAGAGCTGAACGTTAATAAGGCATTTTTCACTCTTAATATGTTCAACAAATGTTACATATACATGTAACATATACATAGTATGAAAATATCATTTCCAAAAACTATAGTGTTTTAAAATCAACGATAACGTTTATATGTATTTTTTTCGGAAATAGTTTTTTTTTAGTTTTGTTTTATTCTTTCAAACATTTTAGTCTACTATGAATTCTCGGGGTTTTTGACAAAAATTGTGAGCTATAGACGGATCTTATCGTTTGTCTAAAAATAGAGTTAACGTCATCAAACCACAGTTGTAAATGAATATGAATGAGAAACGTTCATAATGCTTCGCGGGCATGGCGAACAAAATTTCTGTACCTAGTTATACACATGTACTTTCCTGTATCATGATAGCAAACAGTTTTCCTCACTACGCATTCAAAGCTCTCTCGTACGATTTTGAACACCTTGCTTCTCATTTATTTACGCAGGACAGATAAGGCAACACATCGTTTTGATATGCTAATGAAGGGATAATGAGTTATGACGTCATAATATACGCCCCGCCTCTGTATTACCATATATAGAATATATACCGAAAACAGCAGTTTAAGCATAAAATACGGCTGATTTAATACTTCCTAAGCAAAATATAACTACGAATCACTCATGTGTGTTTTTATAAGTTTACAACAATCAGAATATACGAAGAATTTCCATAACGCATCTGTCGTATGGGTGTGAATCTGCGTCCCAAAAGCGCTCGTCAGACGATGTAAACACGTGTAGCTGGTATTCCCGATGATGGCGATCTTTTGATGATTTATCAGGTATGTAGATTAGATATACAGTGTAATTGTAATATACCAGATAGCTCAATAACTATTTTATTGTGATTTTATACTGTTGATGCATTTCTGATCGACTTAATGTGTTGTTTCGTTCAAAACATGAGGAGAGACTGCATTGTTTACAGTTAGGCCTACACAATGTACATGTACATGTAGCTTTATTGCCAGTCCGTTAAATTGTTGATCATTTTCACCAATCGACACGAATCAGTTCATAGTACTTGTACTGACAATATTTAGCTTTACACAGCTGTTTGTTTTTATTTCAATTTGTAAGTAAACAATACAAAGACTGTGTGAAAACAGCTGATTTGATTTTCTGAAAAATCAGTACAGTGCAGGCTAAAAGATGCTGATTTCATTTTCTGGAAATTGATGAACAGCTGATCAATAACACCTTTCTACTGTGTTCAAAATTCTTCCATGACAGTTCATTTATATTGTTTACACATTCATCCAGTTGATATATTAAGATGTTTATGCACATTAATTCTTAATTATTACTATAGTCTGTCCCAAGATATTTATGCTGCATATTTGAACGATTTTTAATAAAAATACACATACCTGTGACTGAAGTGCAATTAAAATCGATGAAAGGGAAAATTCCCAAGATAACTTCATTCACACATTATCATTTTTCCCTCGTAAAAATTCACAGGAACGAAAACAGATTTCTTACGGAGATTTATAATGGGGAATGTTGACATCTTTTCTCCATTCGGAAATACTCAGGACCCCTCGCGCAATTTTTCAACGTTATCATCCGGGCGTCTTCATCTCCTTGGCAATGGAAAAACCTCGTAGACTTTTTATTTTTAGCCGTGTACTGATACCCGACAAGCTAGAGGGGGCGTTTCAAAGGGGAACTCTTGGGATTTTTTCATACTATTGAATGATCATCGTCTGAACCAAGAGGTATTTATAAATATTGAATAATATAAGAAAATATGCGGCAAAAATATCTTGGGACAGACTTATAGTTTGTTTTTAGAACTCAGTATATTACTACCATAACACTGTTTGAAATCTTGTCACCTGGGTTTATACTTATGATGCTGTACTATTGGTAATAAAACAAGAGGCCCATGGGCCACATCGCTTACCTGAGGAACAATAGGTATGATAAAATCAGCTTAATGGAGTCATAATACAAACTATCTGGACAATGTACAATAATACATGTAGATCCCGTATAAATAAAATCCATTTTCCCCTGGATATTCTTATGTTTATAATCATTAGTCCCTTTTCTAACAGGACGATTTTATAGTTATATCATATGTTGAGTATTGCAGTTCTCAAAAAGATCCTTAACAATTGTTTATATATGGGATATAAACGTACATAAACTCTGAACCTTCTTGTGAGGCCAAAGAATTGTCCTGGGGCCAAAGTCTTAACAATTATAAAGAATCATCTGGCTGATTAGTTTCTGAGAAGAAGATTTTTAAAGATTTACCATATATATTCCTTTGTTAAACTTTGAACCCCCATTGTGGCCCCACCCTACCCCTGGGGATCATGATTTTCACAACTTTGAATTTACACTACCTGAGGACGCTTCCACACAAGTTTAAGCTTTCCTAGCTGATTAGTTTCCGAGAAGAAGATTTTTAAAGATTTACCATATATATTCCTATGTAAAACTTTGACCTTCCATTGTGGCCCCACCCTACCCCCGGGGGTCATGATTTTCACAACTATGAATCTACACTACCTGATGATGCTTCCACACAAGTGTCAGCTTTACTGGCTGATTAGTTTCTGAGAAAAAGATTTTTAAAGATTTACTCTATATATTCCTATGTAAAACTTCGATCCCCCATTGTGGCCCCACCCTACCCTCGGGGGTCATGA
The DNA here is from genome assembly GCF_902806645.1 of Magallana gigas. Classification (NCBI taxonomy): domain Eukaryota; kingdom Metazoa; phylum Mollusca; class Bivalvia; order Ostreida; family Ostreidae; genus Magallana; species Magallana gigas. Next base: position 11,620,729 of record NC_047564.1, on the reverse strand, counting down.
TTTTGACAACTTTGAATCAACACTAACTGAGGATGCTTCCACACAAGTGTCAGCTTTCCTGGCTCATTAGTTTTTGAGAAGAAGATTTTTAAAGATTTACTCTATATATTCCTATGTAATAAAACTTCGACACCTCATTGTGGCCCCACCCTACCCCTGGGGATCATGAATTTCACAACTATGAATTTACACTACCTGAGGATGCTTCCACACAAGTTTCAGCTTTCCTGGTCTTATGGTTCATGAGAAGAAGATTTTTAAAGATTTACTCTATATATATATATTCCTATGTTAAATTTCGACCCCCAATTGTGGCCCCACCCTACCCCCGGGGGTCATGATTTTCACAAATTAGAATTTACACTACCTGAGGATGCTTCCACACAAGTTTCAGCTTTCCTGGTCTTATGGTTCAGGAGAAGAAGATTTTTAAAGATTTACTCTATATATTCCTATGTAAAACTTTGACCCCCCATTGTGGCCCCACCCTACCCTCGAGGGTCATGATTTTCACAAATTAGAATTTACACTACCTGAGGATGCTTCCACACAAGTTTCAGCTTTCCTGGTCTTATGGTTCATGAGAAGAAGATTTTTAAAGATTTACCCTATATATTCCTATGTTAAATTTCGACCCCCCATTGTGGCCCCACCCTACCCTCGGGATTCATGATTTTCACAAATTAGAATTTACACTACCTGAGGATGCTTCCACACAAGTTTCAGCTTTCCTGGTCTTATGGTTCATGAGAAGAAGATTTTCAAAGATTTACTCTGTATATTCCTATGTAAAACTTCGACCCCCCATTGTGGCCCCACCCTACCCCCGGGGGTCATGATTTTCACAAATTAGAATCTACACTTCCAGATGATGCTTCCACACAAGTTTCAGCTTTCCTGGTCTTATGGTTCATGAGAAGAAGATTTTTGAAAATTTCTCGAAAATTTTCATAAATTCCTAATTATCTCCCTTTGCAAAAGGGCGTGATCCTTAATTTTCACAAATTTAAATCCCCTTAGGCTAAGGATGCTTTGTGCCAAGTTTGGTTGAAATTGGCCCAGTGGTTCTTGAGAAGATGTTGAAAATGTGAAAAGTTTACAGACAGACGGACAGACGGACAGACGGACGGACAGACAGACAGACAGACGGACGACAGACAAAATATGATCAGAATAGCTCACTTGAGCTTTCAGCTCGGTGAGCTAAAAAACCAAATAATAATAAACAAATGACTGCATGTCTCCATCTGATTTTCTCTAAATGAGGAATCTACATTCATGGTCATATATGGTATTGTTTGTGTAGAATGTGCATATGTAACTTTCAAATAAAATTTGAAGTGTTGGTCATTTTACCCATCCATTCATAATATATGTAGACCTTTCACAAAAATGTTCAAATTACTGTTGACATGTCCTTATATGCATGTAAATTAAATTGTATGACTTCTCATAATTATATTTTGTTATTTGCAGAGTAATTTGAAAAGTGTCACACTGATTTGACAAAAAAAGGCTGGAAGAAAATGTAAGTAAATAACATACATGTATAAGTTCAATAATTTATCATTGAAATAATGACCAATCTGATTATTCTATGAGACAATTCAATTAGAAAAAGTATTTTCAAGTACGAATGGTTTCATTTAATGTTTTAAAATGATTGATATAAACCTATGTTATTTATAAATCTACAATTTTGAATATTGCTCATCAACAAATCAACATGGTATGTTTTAATTCACACTGACTGCACCAGCATTATATATTAATATCAATCAATCAAATCAGTTGAGAGAGAGAGAGAGAGAGGGGGGGAGGTGCATTTTTAAGGTCAGGCCAGGTAAAATAAAGGGGTGCAATTAAACTAATATCATGCACATATCAGGGGTGAGGATGCGAGTAATTTCAAATCGATCAAACTGAAAAGCTGTATTTGAATTTGTGCAAAATTAAATGCACATATAAACATAATGAAATGTTTATTAAGATAAATAAATTCCATTGACTATCAAATTGTAGAAAATCCTCCATTTCAGTCTTTCAGCCATTTTGATAACAAGTTAAACTTACTGAAATATATATAATTTTCATTTTAGCTGGTACCTGCTTTGTCTTGAGATTTACATAAATGATGTTCTTATCGGTGATCATTTACCCGCACCCTTATCCCGGTGTCATATACAAGATGAAATGATGGAAAGAAAAACCTGAACTTTAGGAACAGGAAGACTGTGTTTTTGAAGAGAGAAGAGGACCAGAACTAAGAAGTCATACAATAAACACATTGACATCATAAAAAGAAATTGCAATTTTGAGTTTGCATGCATATGTCAGGTTTAAATGTTGTCACAGAATTTTTTTCAGAAAGTCCCTTTATCTTCTTGAATTAATAAAACAAATGAACCAAATATAATTGTTTCTATATATATAATTTTGTTTGAGAAGTGGAAAGGGGATGGTATGTAAATGGGCAGAAGAGAGAGTCTCTCACATAGGAGAATTCAGACTTATTTAAATTCAATATATTGATGTGAACCAAAAATGGCTTTTGATCGCCTTGTTGCAGGATTTACACATGCACTCTCTTTCCTTTCTTAGTAATGAGAAATGAGAGTTTAGAATTTATTTTGTGAATGAATAGATATGCTAACCCCCCCCCTCTCCTTAATCTTTCTGCATGTGTTGAATAAAAATAAAAGTCAATTTTAATTAGTGTTTAAATTACAAGTGTAACATGTGTAATACAAAGGTGAATACTGTTGATTGCTTATGGGGGATGGGAAAAGTTCTCATACATGGGCAGATCTACATGTATAGTCCCCGTGGCAAATTCTAATTTAATTCACAATTTACATAGTAAAACACCATGGTACCTGGCCCCTGGCAAACAGAATAAAGTTACCCCTTTGAACCCCCTCCCCAGAATAATATTAACAGACCCAAGCAGTGCTATAGAATATGCAGTCATTGGGCAAAGGCTGCACATAAATAATGAAAAAAATACTCCATAATTTATTTTTTAATATATATTATGTAGTATATGTAATTAAGATCGGGTTCGGCATTCCGATCAGCTGATTGATTATTCCTCAGTTGTGAACAGAACCTGGAATAGTAAAGACGTCCCCCGGTCGGCTAGCCTATTCGAGACACAACTCAGGTGGGTAGTGACTTTAAGTTACCCCTCACCACTTGTCACGTTGAATACTAACGAATAAATAAATCCAATTACTAACATCACTTCACAACATTGGCGTTGTCGGCAGGATTATTCGATCGGTGAAGTGTAATTTGTGTATTTGGATTTCGCGCCAAATATTTTTTCTTTGTGAATTCGTAAGGTGTTATCAATTAAAATATTTGTTTTGATTTATGTCATTTGGGGTTTTCTTTCATTTCGTATCTTCTTCTTACAAATTACATATTTTGTTGTCGGATTTTCTGATAACAAATTTAAAAACAAAATTCACTCGAGATTTTTCTGTCGGATTTTCTGATAGAGAAGTCAACAATACGTCTATTTCTTCTGTCTTTATTGGTGATCATTAATCAATTAAGATGGCGAGTAGTTCAAACCCTGTAGACATAAACAATGCCAATTTGGCAGAATTAAAATCAATTCCAAACATTGGAGAAAAAAGGGCTGGGGCTATTGTTAAGTTGAGAGATGAGAGGGGCTCTTTGTCATTAGAAGACCTAAAAACAATGTCAACAGTTCCAAACACAATCTGGGATCCCCTTGTGAGTGAGGGTGTGATAGTTTTCAGAGAGAGAGTGAAACAACAAGAAAAAACACACTTGAATGATGAAGATCTGTCAAGTCAAGTATCTAAGTTACAAGCAGAAATTCTCAGACAAGCAAAAGACATAGAAAGAAGGGACATTCAAATTGCACAATCTGAAAAAGACATTACTGCTAGACAAAAACAATTAGATTCTTTAGAAAAGACTTTGACATTAGAACATGAAGAACGACTGAATAAATTACAACAAAAATTTCAAACAGAATTAGAAAACACAAAATCTCATTATGAAAAGACAATTAGTAAAACAATGACTGTTAAGGACGATGAACTTGCACTCATGAAACAAAGACTAGTTGACCAAGACAGTAAGTGGATAAACAAAATGCAACAGTTAGAAAATAAGCTAAAACAACTCGAAGATGAAAAGATCAACAGGGAAGTCGACAAGCTGGCACCACATGGGGTGTATTGGAAATCATCAACAAACCCAACTGGATTTGCAGATACGCTTCAGTCAAAGGGTCCTAGTCCACCAAAGATGTCAACATTTGATGGAAAAAATGACTGGAAACCTTTCTTCACACAGTTCAACCACATTTCATCCCGGTATAAATGGTCCGAAGAACAAAAGCTGGACAAATTGATTGAATGCCTCTGAGACAAAGCTTTGAAATATTTCAGCTCAAGACCAATTTCAGACCAGAAAAGTTTCAAAAAGCTGAGTGCAAAACTTGATGAACGGTTTGGGAAAAAAGACCTTCCCCACATTATCAGACGACAATTGCAAGATGTCAAACAAGGTTCTGAGGAGACAGTTGAAGAGTTTGCAGACAAAGTTCTAGAGATGACCACTGATGGATACCCAGACACACCAGAAGACTGCCGCCAAACCGTGGCCATAGATGCGTTCTTGAGAGGTTGTTACAACAAACAAGCTGCCCTCATTGCCATGGACAAGAACCCACTTACACTAGATATGGCAACACAATACATGAAAACTGCAGTCACAAACCAAAAACTAATACTAGGTGTGAGAAAGTCTGAGACAAGAAGGGTGAAGTTTGAGAGTTCTGAAAGTGAGAGTGAGGATGATGATGAAAACATAAGCAAAGTTAGGGCTGTTTACGATACAAAACAAGCATCAAATCAATTCACAGATCAGACAAGACTCTCCAAATTAGAATCAAGGGTCAAAAGAATTGAAGAAGATAATCGGGAAATGAAAAACAATATTCACGATATTCTTCAAATTCTTAGAACAAACAGGTCTAGATCAAACAGTAGAGAAAATACAAGAATGTTTAGATCTCCTTCTAACAGTCCTAGAAAACAAGCTTGTTTTAAGTGTGACCAAGAAGGGCACTTTGCGAGAGAATGCCCTATCAGTAAAAGTAGTAGTTTACCATTTCAGTCTAAGAATAGGTCACCGTCACCTCAGACAAAGCCTTTAAACTTCAATCGGTTGGAGATGTAGGCCATTCTTCAACCTACTCAGATACATCAGATAGGCCTCCTCCTAAAGTAAAATTTAAAACCATAGAAAAAGAACTTTACAGGAACAAAAACAAATTGAAAAACACTCTCTATGTTCCCTGTATTGTAAACAACAAAACAATCAATGCTGTTATAGATACTGCTGCCCAAGTAACTGTCATGAATTATGAACTTTTTGAGAGTTTAAAACCAAAGCCCCTACTTCAGAAAGATATCATACTAAAAGGAGCAGGAAAAAATAACATCATTAATGGCAAAATAGCAGAACAGGTCAAGTTAAGAATAGGGCCTACAGAACAAAGATGGGATGTTGTAGTGGGAGAAATAGCAGATTCTTTATTACTTGGTTTAGATTTTTTGAGAGCTCACAATTGCATCATCAATTTGGAAAACTTTATCAGACAGAGAAAAAATTTCTAGGGAAGTTAGTCAGTCAAAATGGTATATCAGTCAATCCTGAAAGTATTGAAATAATTAAGAAGTGGCTAATACCAAAAGATACAAAACAATTAGAGTCTTTTCTTGGATTTGCAAACTACCATAGAAATCATGTAAAAGGTTATGCTGAAATTACACATACCCTGTATCAACTAGTGAAAACATCTAAAAAGTCAAAATTTACATGGCCAGATGAGAATCAGATTGCATTTGATATCATTAAACAATGCATCATTGAGGCATTGACATTAGCATATCCAAATTCAAAAGATACTTTTGTTTTAGATACAGATGCCTCAGATAATTCAGTTGGTGCTGAATTATGTCAAATTCAGAATGGTAAAGAACAAATTGTATGTTTTGCAAGTAAAGTGTTGACACCAGCCCAGAGAAAATATTGTACCACCAGAAAAGAACTCCTAGCAATAATTACCTTTACAAGACAATTCAGACATTTTTTGTTAGGAAATACATTCATTTTAAGAACTGACCACAATAGTTTAATCTGGCTTTTGAACTTCAAAAACATTGAGGGTCAACTTGCACGCTGGATTGAGGAATTGTCTCAATATAACATTATTTTACAACATCGGCCTGGTAAAAATCATGGCAATGCTGATGCCCTGTCGAGAATTCCAGATGATTTGAACCTTTGTAATGAACATAAGCCTGGGGTAGAGTTAAATCATTTACCTTGTGGTGGTTGTCATTTTTGTAAGCGAGCAAAACAACAATGGTCTACTTTTGAAAATGACATTTTATTAGAGGACTTTAAGGAATGTCTAGGAAGATTGTGTTGATTTTATAATTGTGTATAGTGATTTTTAGTTGTAAATAAATGTGTAATATACAACATTTGATTTTAAGATTTTGGCATTAAGTCGGAAATTCTGATTTGTGCCATACGGTGTGATTTTATTAAAATGGGGAGGAATGTAGTATATGTAATTAAGATCGGGTTCGGCATTCAGATCAGCTGATTGATTATTCCTCAGTTGTGAACAGAACCTGGAATAGTACAGACGTCCTTCGGTCGGCTAGCCTATTCGAGACACAACTCAGGTGGGTAGTAACTTTAAGTTACCCCTCACCACTTGTCACGTTGAATACTAACGAATAAATAAATCCAATTACTAACATCACTTCACAACAATTATGAGAACAATTTAGAATTAGGTTAGTTTATTAATATCAGGGGCTTCATTTGTCTCTGTTGACATCTAATTCCTCAAATAATTGTGTACAATTAGCTCTTATATATTTTTCTCCCATTACTAAAAAAATATTAAGAAACCAATAACTCCGCGAATGCGGTTAACCAAGAGAACTGATACACAACGGTTTTTTGTTTACATCCATAATACAACAGAGGAAATGCGGACGATTCATCGTAACCACCTTGTCTCTTTTAAAATAAATAAAACAGAAGCACTATGTTTAAATAACCATTTACATAATGTACTGTTGAAACATATCCTAAAATTAATTCGGATTATGTGATAAAATGACATCGCGCCTATATCAAAAGAGTTACCGCTCAAAGAGTTACCTCCCCGTTTGGGATCACTTGTGCGTTTGAAATGTGTATTGATTTGAGAGGACTTCTAGATTGAGAAATTAAATGCAAAAGTTCAAGTGCAAGACGGCTATAGATATTATTAAACTTGGTATGATTTTCTTCCCTTTTACGAGTTCTTTATAAAAACTGATGCTCGTTTTTTGAGAGATGAAGGTTTACTTTGTAATTGTAATGAAAATATACAAAAAATGCACTATTTTAGGAACAAGTAGCCAGTTTTTAAAGAAAGTTACATAACTAGTAAACTTTACAACTGAATGAGCATTGATTTCTATGATGTATGGATAATTTTGAATATGTTGCCATATTACTTACTCTTAAATTTCTTTGCCTTGCCCTTGAACTTTTTGTCTCATTTTAGCATTGACGATTTTTGTCTAAAAGACACCCACGTGACCCTAAAAAGTCACATGACCGACAAATTTAGACATGGTCAAGTAAAGGAGACCCATATCTTTACAATAACACCCAAAACAGTTTAGAACTATTCATTATGCAGAAATGAATAGACAAAAGCAAAACGACCTCCTTTTACTGCTGTTTAAAAGCAAAATGTTGCCTTAACTGTCCTGCGTATAATAATTTGTAAAAATTGCAATCTCTTGTGATCAAACTTCATCATGCCATTTGTATTATAATCAACATATCCCTATGGTATTTATGTTTATGTACATATATGTACATGTATATAAAGGAATTTCATGTACCTACAGGTATTATGTATCGCGTAGTTATTTTTTTTACTAATTACTCATTAAGATTTTTTGGTTTTTATTAACATTATTCGCACAAGGAGCGTTTTACGGCTATTACAATGTATCCTGATCGTCAATATATCTAATTTGGCTACATAACGGTGTGCTTTGCAAGTTTTGCCCACCTCTTCTATCCTTCTTACAATTAATTACTGTGAAATCATTTTTATTCTTCAATGTTCGTTGGTAGCCAAAATTTTCCTGGTTCATAGGAAAGGAATTTCGTTGGATTTATAATCGCAAAAATTCTTAATTATTTTTAAGCAAATGATTGTATATAGGTTCGTGGGGCTGTTAATTCGTGGACACGGATTATCTACGAATGCCACGAACATTGGCCACCCACGAACAATGATGATTCCACAGTATATGAATGTTTGAGTTAAATTTCTTTTGCTAAATTTATGGTATATTTTTGGGCCCACCTTCTACTGCATTTTTGGTAATTTACTAAAGATATATATGAAGTCTCACATTTTCACGTTAATAATCATTATAACTAAATCTGGCATTTTCAATAAATGTTCTTCCCACAAGCCATGGGTTTTTCTCAATCAAAGTATATAGCAGCAAAACAAAGCTGTAGATCTGCAATCTTTATTTAGATTGGATATGATTCCCTTGAGTTTAAACACTGCTACTAAAGAAGTCAATGTAAGCAAACCAATACTTTAAAACAAATTGTGTTTAGTGGCAGGAAAACAGTTTATCTAAGTATGTCGTAGATTGATCTTTATTGTCTGTACCAAACTATATTTGAATAATTTTTAAGTATTCGTGAATAGGTGTCCTTGAAAACAATGCGTCTAAATACATTACATGTATTTTTTCAATTTTATTTTAAATGTTACAAGGATATGATTAATCTCCAACCCACGCAAACAGGGGATTCTTTGATATATTACTTTATAGTATTGTAAACAGATAGCCATGCTATGACCTTGAACTGCTAGTATTACATAATGGTCACTATAATATTTATGTGTACCTAGATACTGCGCACTGAATGGTGTTAATGATAATTAACAGAATGAACTCTGTGACTCTTGTAGCAATGCGTAGTATTCCTAAATGATGTTATAAAGCCGGGCATAATAATATCTAAATTCAAAGTTTAAAAACAAGTGTCATATTTGGCGATTCTGTGTCTGCAACGATAGCTCTAGTACTCTATATTGACCCATGTATTGTGTATTCTATATATTAACCTTTGTAACATTTTATGCCGTGTATGAATGAACGTATTATGAGTAAGTGATGCCTCATACTAGGTGGGGGACTCCGAGACCCAGGACTCGGAGACTCACATCCTGCATCCAGACTCTTTGATTGGCAGTTTTGACAGTTTTGTTACTTTATTTAGAAATAAAATATTAATCTTAATTTTGAACACTAAATGTTCATTCATGATCATCGTAGATGGGCCGAACTAGTCAGAACTGTCCATCATAAGTAAAATGTTATATACACCCATGTAAAATGATGTTGAACAGATTTAGAGATTCCGCTTATAGATATTGAGCAGACTCTTGATTTGGGCTGCTATTAGCTGATGTAATTCTAACTATACGATCACGATTGTTAATAAACTATTGGTCAAAGAAGTACTGGATTTCGAGTTGAGTATCATCGCCAGAAGAAAACAAAGTCTGAAGGCTTACATGAACTTTCTTGGTGCCCGTGACCAGGACTGAGCGAAGTTCAAAACAGAATAAGGTAAGAACCATTTCTATATGTCTCTTATAGCTATCTCGAAGTAAACAACTTTGTCTAAGCAACCAATATGGCGAAAGGTGATGGGTTTTATAAAAAAGAATTAAAAAATCAATTTGAGAAATTAGAAAAACAATTCGCGGGGTGGGGTCAGAACAATGAAAATAAAGGGCAAGAAACAGGTCAAAAGTCCCCAGAAAAAGAGCAGATTAAACAAAATACTTTTGAAACATATCATGATGCTAGGCTGTATGAAACTCGTGAACCTCGACACCGAGTCCCAGATCAGGATGATGATAAAGATTTTTTCATTGGTCAAGTTAAAGCTATAACAGCCGCACTCTCAGTGCCCCTATCTTCTGTGATAACTCCATTTGAGGGAGATGCTCAAAATTTTAAACAGTGGATAAAAGAAATTGAAAAGTACAGTGTTATGTCTGGGAAACAATGTCATGAGATCCCCATGCTTGCATACATAACGAGTAAGGGTTCAGTGGGGGATTATATTAAAAGGTATTTAGATGAAACAGATGCGTCTGAAGAAATCCCATCTTGGAACGATCTTAAGGAATCCCTTAAAAATAGATTTGCAGAAATAACAGATCCCCAACACGCGTTAGCAGTAATACGTAAGACTCGACAAAATTCAAATGAAAGTGTTCGGTTGTTCGCCGAGAGACTATTGCAAATCGCGGAAGACGCCTACAGTAATGACAGACTAAAAGATCCTTTGATACAACAACAGTTAGCAGATATATTTTGTGTCGGGTTGACATTCGACTACCTCAGAATGAAAATTTTGCGAGAAAACCCTAAAGATTTAGAATCCGCAATTCAAATAGCAATGCGAGAACAAAATCTGAGACAGAGGCTAGCGATAAGAGGGTCAAATATGACAGAAATTGTACAAAGTAATGACAACAGACGAACTCTTTTAAATTTTGATACTACTCTTCCCTTATTAAAGGATAGAGCAGATAATCTTACCTCAGTAGAAACAAGGCATGTAGAACCAATGGAAATTGACCATGCGCATAATATAGTAGGTGTTTTAAATGCAAACAGACGGGTTATAGGGCTCGATTTTGCACTCAAAATAAACCCCAAGTCATGTCCCGTCCTCAAATAAATAAACGACCCAGTCAAAACAAACCCGTCCATAATATAGAGCAGAAACCCCGTTCGCCTGTGGAATGTTGGAAATGTGGTAAAGTAGGTCATTTGCGTGCAGATTGTTGGGGCTCGCATATGTATCAAAGAGCGCAGCAAAATCGGGGCAGACCATCAAATCGTCAAGGCCGAACATAGAAATCTAGCGACCAAGTAAATAAGGGATCGTCTCAAAATTTCAAATCGCCCTCTTATTTTGACAAACAAAAACAGGAAAACTAAGACGTTCTTCCTTCGTTGAAGCCAGAAGAAAGAACTTTAAACAAAGACCTACATATGAAATTAATTTTACTAACACCCCAGTAGCTGTTTATTAAAAGTAGGTAAAAATAAATTTAGAGCTTTGGTAGATACAGGTGCAGCCGTATCATTAATTAGTTAGAAAATGTATGAAAATCTATTTCCCCGCCCCAAGTTGTTTAATAATGACATCCCCTCTTTACAAGCAGCAAATGGCAATTCTTTAATTGCGATAGGGTATGAAAATATTTCCTTTAAGATTTCGGGATTAACTTTAGACCACAAACTTTATGTGACAAAGGGACTCAACCGAACATAATTCTCGGTCGTGATTGGCTCAAGAAAAACAATGTTCGTTTATACTTTGATCTTGGACTCATGCGTATTGATGGCAAAGTATACGCGGAACTTAAAGAAGATTTACACATCTCAACTTTTGTAAGAACACCTAAGAAACTTATTATGAGACCAAACACGGTGACTGTATGTTATGGAAAAATAAATAACAATTTTCCTCTGGAAAAAAATGACTTGGTTGAAGTGAACAGCATAGACAATAACTGCATTATGGAAGACCCAGGACTATATTTAAAAGACGCCGTTTGTAAAGTTCGGAAAGATAAGAAAGTTCCAATGATCTTCGTGAACCAAACTAACAAAAATTATAAAATTCCAAAAGGCTACAATGTAGGACGAATTACCGCATTAACACAGAAGGAAATCTCAGAAATACAGACTACTCAAGACACAAAAGAAAAAATTGATGTACCTAAAAGATTTGAACACTCAATCAAAAGACTTGTGAGCAAAAACAATGATTTATTTGCAAAGAAAGACAGTGACTGATACTGTTAAAATGAAGATAGAAACTGGAGATCACCACCCAATAAAGAACAGACCCTACCGTGTACCCTTAAATAAAAGACAGATAATTGACAAGGCCATACTGGAAATGATGGACGCAAAGATTATTGAGAGATCACAATCGCCTTGGTCATTTCCCTTAGTAGTGGTGAAGAAAAAGGACGGATCAGACCGGATGTGCGTTGACTTTAGAAGCTTGAATAAGATAGTGAAACCCGTATCATTCCCGCTACCGTTGATTGATGACATCCTATGTTTACTAAGTAAGGCAAAATATTTCACTGCACTAGACTTAAAGAGTGGATATTGGCAAGTGAAATTAGAAGATTCAAGTAAAGAAAAAACGGCCTTTGCATGTCACAAAGGACTATTCCAATTCAACCGGATGCCATTTGGGTTGAGTAATGCACCAGCAGTTTTTCAGGAGCTGATGAACACAGTTCTTCAAGGACAAGAAGAGTTTACTATCGCATACCTGGATGACATTCTTATATTCTCAGAGACACCGGAAGATCATATTCGTCATATTCAAGACGTTTTCAACCGCCTAAGGAAGCATGGACTTAAAATGAAGCTAAAGAAATGTAGTTTCTTCAAGGAACAGACAGAATATCTTGGTTTCATCATTGATGAACATGGCGTTACACCTGATCCAAAGAAAGTTGAAGCAACAAGAAAGTTACCAGCGCCCACTACAGTACGAGAAGTTCGTGGCTTTACAGGTATGTGTAGCTATTACAGGAGATTTATACCGAAGTCTCTAAGATTGCAGAACCATTGATTGACTTAACAAGAAAATATGCAAGGTTCAAATGGACACCGTGTTGCCAAAAAGCGTTTGACTTTATTAAAGAAAGTTTAACGGTAGTGCCTTTACTAGCATATCCAGATACTAATAAGCCGTACATCCTGTACACCGATGCTAGCGACAATTGTATTGGAGCGTGCCTTACTCAAAAGACAGATGAGGGAGAAGATAAGCCAATATATTACTTATCCCACAAGCTGAGTAAAACTCAGGAAAAGTGGTCAACCATAGAAAAGGAGGCATTTGCAATCCATTACGCCCTTCAGAAGTTAGACCATTATTTACACGGTGCTCAGTTTACTATAAGAACAGACCATAAGTCGCTCAAGTATATCTTAGAATCTCCAATGCAAAATAAGAAAATTCAACTATGGGCATTAAGTATTGCAGGATATAACTATAAGGTTGAGTACATAGAAGGAAGATTTAACTGCTGTGCAGATCTCTTATCCAGATTACCGACAGTCAACCTGGAGTGTGAAGAGGAAGAACAATCAGAGCATGATGAACCAGATGTTAAGGACAATTTCTTTGAAGTGAACGTACTTAACTACAATGTCTTTTCGCCTAAGAGATTGGCCAGATGTGAAGTTAATCAACACGACGAATTGGTCAAACCCTTTATTGATCTACCAGAGGATATCAACATCAAAGAAAGTCAACAACACGACGAGCAGATCAAGAAACTGAAGAATCGGTTAAGTAAAGGAACAGCAACAGCAACCGAAGAAAAAAAGTTTTTGGAAATTGATGGTTTAATGTACTATCTTTCAGATGGAGACTCAGAAGGCCCAAGACTTCACGTGCAGCATTATCATGACGGACTTGGACATATGGAAGTGGACAAAACATATGACGTAATCAGACAAAAGTACTACATACCAAATTTGTACAAAAGGTTATACTCTTATATAGAAGGATGTGTAGTATGCCAAACGAGGAGCAATAAGAAAACTCAACTTCCACTTCAAGAGACAGACATACCACCTTTTCCAATGGCTAAAGTAGGACTTGATCTATCAGGACCATATCCAACATCCTTGTCGGGAAACAAGTACGCAACAGAGGAACGCAGGAGACTCTCCGCGAGAAGTCGCCTCGCCATCCGCGCCGACCCTCTATCCACGGGTGCCGATGATGGATGAATAATTAAGCTGCAGCCGTGAAGAAGTTATGTATTCCTTATAAAGGAATTCTGAAATTTAGTGAAAATTAAAAATGTGAATTGTGTAAAATGTGTTAGAGTAGAAATGTGCGTTATCTTGTGCTTATATAATTTCGTATTTAGTGATTCATTCTGGAGAACTTCAGGAAGAAACCGATGGACTCCGAACCTATGAAGCTAACCTCACCCCTAAGAAGGAAGGGATAGTTTGTGAACTTACATGTACAAGCATGCCTTGACTTTGTATATATATGTGACATTACGCTTAGCCATACTTAGTATTACTTTGATGATGAATTACGATTATATTCAACTATGGTTATTTCATCTTGGTCATTATTGTCGTACTTTATTCATTATTGTTTTCATGATTGTAATGCGATATAATCAAGATATATGATTTTATGTACATGTATACATCCTGGTTATAGATTTGTTTTTGGTAAATGAATGATGTTCCAAGCCGGAGGTGGAAACATATTACTTGTTACTATCTCTTAACATAGATGTTCTGACTGGTATGTCACTAGGAAGTTCGTCTGATCAAGGGTAGATCAAGGACGCTTTCCTATTCCGGGCGCCAGGCATGAGAAATCTCCCTTCGGGATATTTCTTTTGTTTGGGGGACGTATGTAAACAGATAGCCATTCTATGACCTTGAATTGCTAGTATTACATAATGGTCACTATGATATTTATGTGTACCTAGATACTGCGCACTGAATGGTGTTAATGATAATTAACAGAATGAACTCTGTGACTCTTGTAGCAATGCGTAGTATTCCTAAATGATGTTTTAAAGCCAGGTGAATAATACGGGCATAATAATATCTAAATTCAAAGTTTAAAAACAAGTGTCATATTTGGCGATTCTGTGTCTGCAACGATAGCTCTAGTACTCTATATTGACCCATGTGTTGTGTATACTATATATTAACCTTTGTAACATTTTATGCCGTGTATGAATGAACGTATTATGAGTAAGTGATGCCTCATACTAGGTGGGGGACTCCGAGACCCAGGACTCGGAGACTCACATCCTGCATCCAGACTCTTTGATTGGCAGTTTTGACAGTTTTGTCACTTTATTTAGAAATAAAATATTAATCTTAATTTTGAACACTAAATGTTCACTCATGATCATCGTACGAGGGTCAATCAAAAAATACGAAGACAATGTGGCTGTCTATCATATGTTTTTCATGAAAGTCATACTTAACAGATTAATCTTTGCACCGACACTTATGTTATTGATATGCGAAGTTTTAGTCCATTTGATGAAACGGTATTTTTGTTACCCCTTTTTAAAAACATTATGTTTTGTCACCACGGCGCACGGTAACTTTCAAAACATGACGTCAAGATTAAACATGCACAGTTTATAGATATACCCCATCTTTATATCATGCTTAGTCTCTTGTGCCTTTCTCCATTCAATTTAAAATGGCACTGAACCACTTAACATCTTATTTGCACACATTTGTTCGAGAATCATAAGTTAGTTCATTAAAGTTTTCATTTTCTTACCGTGTATTTCTTAGTTTACAGTAAGGATAACCCTGAACGTCGATTTACGTTACTTATTTTTTGACCAAATATTTACAGATATTCTACTCTCTTTCGGACTGTTTTATATTCAAAATACAATGACCGCCACCCTCACAAAATTTATTACAGTTAAACACAAACTTGCATATAATTGTTGACTTATTTTTTGCACCATTGAGCATTTTCACAGCTTCTATCGGCTTTTTCCTGAGTTAGATCCATTTTATTTGTACTTCACGTTGCGCCGTGACGTCCGGCGACGTCGATGTTTTTAGTCAACTCTAAAGAGGACTATCTGTCTTTAGTTACTAATATCTGTTCGACAAAACAATATATCCCTTCATTATTTGGTACATAGAATACCATGACTATACTAAATTTGAAGTTTCAATATTATTTGGTTTTATGCCCAATTAATAGAGATATTACTTTCAACATTATATGGTTTATTGTAGACATAACACAAATTTTGACCGTGCGCCGTGACCTCATTTTTGCAGGATTAAATTCTAAATAATTCTTAGAAATAAAGAAATTAATTAACTTTTTTCCTTGCAAATTCTTTGAAACTATTGCTAAATTATGTCTACCAAATTTAGTAATGATACAACGTTAAGTAACATAACTATGACAAAAGTCTTCGTATTTTTTGATTGACCCTCGTAGATGGGCCGAACTAGTCAGAACTGTCCATCATAAGTAAAATGTTATATATACCCATGTAAAATGATGTTGAACAGATTTAGAGATTCCGCTTATAGATATTGAGCAGACTCTTGATTTGGGCTGCTATTAGCTGATGTAATTCTAACTATACGATCACGATTGTTAATAAACTATTGGTCAAAGAAGTACTGGATTTCGAGTTGAGTAGAGAAGAAAACAAAGTCTAAAGGCTTACAGTATTTATAATCATCATAGCGTGTAACAAAAAAAAAGTAGTTTGTTTGTGGCACTTTATATGATAACAATTAAAATGGAAATGCTTTCTTGTTTGTTGTACTATTTTGTTCGTACTATAAACGTATTTGTTTGTAACCTAAATCGAATTCTTATTAATTTTAGTTATAGTAGATGATATCCGGCTCTGGCGTGAGAATTTACACTTACCACATTTATATGATACATTGTTAATATGTTGAATCGTAATTTTTCTTTATTAATTGTGGATATACAGTACCGATCAGACCCAACCTAAGACCAGTAAACCCCAACTAAACCCCGGGTTTACTTTTTGGGTTTACTTAGGGTTTACTCTGGGTTTACTTTTTGAAAATTTGGGTCCACTCGGGGTTTACTTTGGGTTTACTTTGAAATTGCTTTTGAGGTCAACTGTATGCACTGAAGTGTGAAGCAGACTAGTATTTTATCTTACCATCCTACTGCCTGTAATTCCTACCCTTTGTATATTCCGAATACACAGTTAGCGTCTGCTTTCAGGGGTATACTTCTGACTGAGTTTACTCTCTGTGTCCACTCTGGGTTTACTTTGGGTTTACTCTAGGTCCACTCTAGTAAACCCGAGGTAAACCCAGATTAAACCCTGGAAGTAAACCCAGGGTTTAGTTGGGGTTTATTTAAGAAATAAAGTACGAGTTTTCGTGAATGTTGCAGAATAACCTCCGAGGTCGAGAAATGTTGTTTTGAAATATAAAAGCCGAGGCGTTAGCCGAGGCTTTTATATTTCAAACAACATTTCGAGACCGAGGAGGTTATCCTGCAACATTCACGATAACAAGAACTTTATTTCTATTCTACTAACAGCCCAGTATTTCTACAGATCGTTTCTTCTATAGAGAGACGATCTAGGTCATTTTGACGGCTGTTCCGTGTAACCCCAACGGTTTTGTTAGTAATGTTTACATGTGTATCGATCAAAGGAATCACATGCAGACGACAGACGTTTTCTTTGGATTTTTAATACTCTTCACTTATTTATAAAATATCTTTGAATCATGTTCCTAATATTTTAAGGGCAATTTTATACGATTATTACTGCTAAACGTGATATATTTAATGTAAAAACATGCAGTGAAAATGTGTTAGGGAGGTCCTAGGAACAGCCGCATTGATCTCTTAAAAATAAACATTTGAGGCAATACACACCCTTTTGACTGGAACTAACACGTGAAATTGACATGGTTTTAAAAAGAATTACGGTTTGAATTTGTACTTTCATGATCAGTGCGAGACAAATAGGTATTTCTGATCTGATAATTTACTGATGACGTTCGTGGTATATTGGAGAATAATGTCCGCGGCATCTCTTTGATCTCGGCAATAACTGTAGTAGAATTTCTGTTAGGTTTGGTCTGAGCGGTACTTTACTGTGTCAGAATATTTTTTCTTTTTGCTTTATTGAACCTATTGTTCAAAAATAAACAAAACAATAGACGCTCGTTGCGATCAACGAAAGGTCTTCCGTTTGAGTGCACCATAAAATACACTATAGGGATATCTGTTTGGTTTTTTTTCTATCATTTCTAATCACGTCATCAAATTCCATTTCACCCTCTATAAGAAATTCAATAGACATATAATTGTGCTTTAATTTTACTATAAAAAGTCGCTATTATTGTAATTGAAAATTCTAAATTTTACATGCTGAATCTGATTTGTAAAAAAGTGCATACACTTCATACAATTAATATGTTAATTTTGTAAACTGGCGGACTTAAGCATACGAAAATATACCTCCCTAACAAGCAAGGTTACATAATAAAGATTGCGGAAGACTGCGGACTGGCAAGATTGGACATATACAGCGTACGTTAATTTCACCTGTTACAGGCAAACCATTTGAAATGGGAACAAATTGACGCGGTCGTCTGAGAAAACATTGGATTGAAGCTGTTGTGTGTCTGAAACAATAAGGTCTTCCGTTGAAATGAAGACCTTAATTAGCTGCATTGCTCGATATTTAGGGAGCGGGCAAGGGTGGAAAATCTAAACTGAAATTAATGTTTCATATATATTTTGTTGCAGGATTGAAAGAAACTTTTAAAAATTTTATTTCAAACCAGTGAGTAGGTACTTAGTGCGTCGTATCTCTATTTGTTTTTCTTTAGGTCAAATTACATTATAAATTTTTTCCCAGTATCAAATAAAAATTTCAGATAAAAGACGTTTTCTAAAAAATGGGGAATAGGTATGTATAAAAATGTATCAGATTAAAAAAACAAAACGTTATTGTAAGCATATTTATTTGCATATTTTAAACCAAAGTTGTCAGATCCAAAGTAACTACCCGATGGTTAACTCGCCCTTCATTTTCGGTCATAACGTTAATTAGTCAACCGGCGTTCCTGGGACACCCCCTTCTGAAAAGTTTTTTTCCATCAAAACTAAAATGGTTTTAAATTATATCATTTTCCTTATTAACTTTTTCTGTATAACCAGAGATTTAGATGTCCGACCCAAGGTATATACTCGCGATGCATGATGGACTAGTTCTAAACTTTTCGCCATGACGTTGATTAGCCAGTCAACACGCGTACTTGGTTACCCTGTTCTGGAACATTTTATCACATTCTCTAACCAGGAGTCGTGCTTCGCAAGCGTTTTATCCATTAAAACTAAAATCACGCATTTAAGAAATGAATTGGCTCATTTTGTTTGTTCAACATTTATCAAATCTTAACTTCTTTGTAAACTTTAATAAGTTGCCAGTAAATATATTCTTTCTTTACAGTATCATGTAATATCACTTCATTGCAAGTATATATTTTAATGCAAACTACCCCTGACTTGGATCCATTAAAACGTGTCCACCACATTACTCTCATTTTTGCTATATTTCTTGTTTATCAAAAATGAAAGTAGGTTTCGATAAATTACATAATAATACACTACAGCCAACGCGGATCCCGTATTTTCCCGCAACACCGTGATGGTGTTTTAATCCTTTCCGCGATACACCGTCGCGGTATTGTAATCGCGGTGATGGCGGGGCCACGATTTTACCGCGATGGTGTAAGACACCGTAACACGCGTGTTATCTGTATCAGGGATTAAACCAAGAAGGAGAAAACAAGCGCTGTTTTAGTTATTGTTAGAATTTAGATATAAATATCATTAGATGAAAAATTCATTTTTTCTTTGAATTGTTTTTAACAAAAACTTCTAGAAAACTATTGCTACATGTATTTTGTTAATGTTGTTCAAGAGTCCCAAACATAGCAATGTATTACGCAAATCATGCATTCGAGTGTACTTGAAAATTAGTAATATTTTATTTTAAGATTATTATTTTTCCATATTATGAGTTGAAAATATGCCACAGATTTAAAGAAGACAAATATTGCGCGATGTACTATCATAAAGTCGCTACCGTAGGCATAAACTCAACTTGACGAATGTATGTTTTCCCCTCAATCTGACTCTTATTTGACTCATTAAATACTTTCCGGTCTCCCTCTTTCTCTCTCTCTCTCGTTTTAAATAAATCAGATTATATGTACATTTAGGACGATCAGTACTAATTATAGTCTAGGCAACGGTATGGCCAATCATGGAACAATTATCACCTTGCAGGACAAGTGTCACCTGAAGAAAATCTCGTTACACGGGTCCCGCGTCTAATGCCTTGAGCCATTTAAAAATGACAAAGTAGTTTTTAAAATTAGGTAACGCTTGCATATATCGGCCACTTCGGAGTATCGAGAGTAAAAGAACAACAGATTATGAATAACGGGACAGCAGTTTGACTTCGAGGGATCAAGGGTTTTGAGAGACCAAGAGAGTCGATTATCTACTTGGTAATGGATATGGACCGGAGACTCACTTAGAGCGAAATAATTCATAATTCAGACAAGTACATTGACAATCAGTCATCCCTCTGTTTACGGGTGTGTAACTATTAAATAACACTTTATGACCATTGCAGCACCCGTGCTCTGACCACGTGCCGTGAAGAATTTTATTGAATGCTGAGACTATCTCTCTCCCCCCCCCCCTCCTCTCTCATTTCAAATACTGTAACTAATATTTTATGTGATCTGCTAAAGTAGAACATGTAGTCGTAACGGTATTCTGATTGAAATGCACATAATAGCACATGTTTCCGTAACGGGCGTGTTCAGAAATACCATACCAGGGGCTTATATATAAAAGTCCCTGATAATACGCGCCTTCTAACTTAACTGCATGAAGATAAAATAATGCCTGATTCAGACAGGTACATGTATATAGAAAATCACAAGTACGACACAATTTATAGAAAAGTTATCCCTGTGTTTACGGGTGTGTTTAACTATTACATAACACTTCCTGTCTGTGACAGCACCCGTGCTCTGACCACGTGCCATGAGAAATCTTATCGAATGTTGAGACAACTCTCTCTCTCTCTCTCTCTCTCTCTCTCTCTCTCTCTCTCTCCCCAAAATCAAAATTAATAGAATTCTGAGAGAATTGAAAATTAAAACTTTCTTAATTTTAACAAGGCTAGAGGAATAAATAATACACCACATATCGCGTAAAGAGTTTTTTTTTACTTATGCACAAAACACACTTCTTTGTTCATATTATTCCCATAATGATTCAAAACTTACATTCATTCAAACAATCACATTTTTACTTTTTTTAAAGTACAAATACTAGTTGTGTATATAAAATTTACTTTAGCTGTGTTCTCAATTACTCTCTCCATTCCCGAATAACCCTGATTATAGTCTGTTCGTTAATTGTATTTCAATCGAGTATAAAGTATATCATTAAAAGGTAATTATATGGATGTATTTTGTAAATACTGTGTTATGAATACGCAGAATAATTTCCGTAAATTTATATTGAAAAAACAAATTTTCATTTGTTTGAAATTAAATCATTTTATCAAGAAAATGTTGCTGTTTGAAAGAACGGACTATTTAGTTCTATTTAGCGGACCCCAAGTCACACTAATTGCTGCAGGTCACCCACCCTGACGGCAACCACCAATATTCTATATACACATACTGTATACGTAATGTTACGCAATTCACCTTCCTCTGTTGGTCAACTGACACGGCGAAATTTTAACATGTGATGGATACCCCAGAATAAATGATCATTCATATTTTAAAATCCCGGGTTTTGAACAAACATAAATATTGGGCGACCCACTGAACATCATACTTTTGCTAGATCGGATAGGAAAGTCAATTTTTAAATACACACGATTTTAACATTAGCATTTTCGTAAACTGATCGGACCTTTTTATTTTTTATTTTAAAACGTTTGATAAACAAGTTATACAACTTATATTAATATCTTTCGTTGGCATTGATGTTAGCGCGAGGGGGTCATCGATGTGGGAGAAAGCCGGAGGAGTGCTCAGAGAAAACCAACGTGTCCAAGCGGGCAACCAGCATATCTATTTAACTAATGTCGATCACGGGGATAGATATCGGGTCGCAGCGGTGATGAGCGAGTGCACTTTAAAACATTTTATATATCTACATGTATTTTGTTATTCATTAAACGAATTCTTTAAATGTATTTAAGAGAAATGACCAAGTGTAAGGTCTGTTTTAAAGGTCAGATTTAAATATGAAAGATTGTAAATGAAACGCTAATTAGTATTACTTTCTCGAGGCGAAATAAGATATTTTGGTGAAGTGTTTACTACCGGGTATATAATTATCAATCAAATGCATTGATAACCAAGAATTGTCAGCGATGAATGTGCCATGATTAATTTATATGTAACGCCATAGAGTATACAATATAGTATACAAACTTCTGTATTAGCATAATCACA
This sequence comes from Magallana gigas, assembly GCF_902806645.1. Lineage (NCBI taxonomy): Eukaryota > Metazoa > Mollusca > Bivalvia > Ostreida > Ostreidae > Magallana > Magallana gigas. The sequence goes on along the minus strand of NC_047564.1, from coordinate 11,598,470 downwards.
CCTTCCCTTTATTTCTCCCACTTTTTATTTAATAATAATAAATTGTAACAATCAACTCCTTTTACATAATAAAGGAATATGAATTAATATTCATTAATTCTCTCAATCATATTTCCCGTATGAGAAGAAATTGGGGGAGATAACTCGCGTTAAAAAACAAGAATAGTTTTCACCTGGGACTGGTTTCACAGAACCGCGACGGTGTGGCCAAGGTGAGAAGCTGTACCTCGAGGATGCGCGGTTTTACCTGAGTTACCTGTGCTAAACCGCGATCAATTATACACCACGAGGACTCGCGGTAAATACGCAAACCGCGTTGGCCGTAGTGTACTTATCATTTAAAATTCAATCATACTTCACATGAGTTGAAATACTAAAGGTGTAATCATTTTATAGTTGATATGCAAAATGCCTTAATTTATAAGTAGGAATATTTTTTTGACTTGGTTTCTCTTCCAGTTTGCTATATCAAGAGTAACTGCATAAGAGAGTTGATAAAAATTAACGGTAAAAAAAATCAAAACAAAACCCAAAACATTAGACAAACGTATCATTGTTTTAAAATGATAACTATATAGAGTTATCAATCAACCTAGTGTATTTACTATTTATTACATTAATCCAAATGTAAACCCATTTAAAAATTAGTTTACTATAATGCTCATTATTGCGTCAAACTAACGCTTTGGGACAGGGTCTAAATACGTTTTGTATCCTAAAACTAATAAGAAAAAAATGACTTTATATCCTAGATCATGGATCATAAAAATGTTCATAATCACTAAGTAAGCCTTATCAACACAAAAATTTCCCCTTCCTAATTAACAAATGTTAGTGAAAATTGGCATAGACATTAATAAAGCCTTAACAAATGATTAAGCAAAGTTATATTAAAAAATAATAGTTTGTTTACGGCGGTACATAAACAAGTAGGTGGTCGGGGTACCCGGCACAGTCCCAAACTCGGAATTTAAAAAACTTTAACATCTACATTTAAGATGTTGGTAGATCTACAATTAATGATAAAAAAAATCAAAGTATGTATGTTTATTTTGCTATTCATTAAGGCAAACTTTTATGCATTTCATTACTGTTTAATTTGAAAAACGACGGAGAGTTTAAAAATTTGTACCAAACAACAGAAATCTGACTGCGACTGTTTATTATATTTTGATGTGAAGGCAGCGCATCGAAAATACATCAAATCGGTGGGAATCTCGGAAAAGACCTTTCCTGGTCAAGAAACTGCTTTAAAAACTACACGATGGAAATGGGTCGACAGCTTCCGTGTATCAGGGTTTATTTACTGATTATTTAACTAGAATTAATACAAAGGGTCTAAATATCAAGTACTTTTTACATACAAACTTATTTCAACATTTCTAAGATATATACAGAATGATTGTAAGAAACGTTTCACTGTAAGTTGACTTTTGGAAAGAAATTAAAAAAAATATGCGGTTGTAACTATTGAAATAAAAAAAAAGATAGAAAAGAAGAACAGTTCATGTTTTCTTTTCGTATATAAGGTGTTTAAAACACAGAAGCGAGAAGAAATGTTAAAATGTCGTTGCAATATCATTGTTTTATTATGCTAAAAATGGGCAAAAATATCTAAACATAAAAGACCCAAATACAATATAATTTATCTATGTATCTTGAACTTTTTAAATGGTATTTGAATCCTTTGGGTCATAGTTTTTTCCCCAATTACATTTTATTTACATAGCTTCGTGGACTACCAATGAAGATAGAAATGAGTTTTTAATCCAAAGATTCTTTTGCTTAAATTATTAAAAACATATTGTTTATGTACTGTACAAGTTGAATCTAGTTATATTTGAAAACAAGATGTTACCGGCCTTGGCGGTCTCCTGAGTACCATAATACCTAGACTGACATGTCAGAGGGTGTCATATTTGCTTTTTAGGATTTCAGTGGGAATTTGAACCCTTATCGAAAACTTCTCTGACTGTTACCCCATTTATAATTTTATATTTTAAAGGCATTTATACATCGGGGGTTGGGAGAAAACATCTGATTATCAAAACCCTTGCGTTGAGGGCCAAATATTGTAAACATATGGTAAAATGCATTAAATGATCCTTCTTTATGATATTCACAGTTACATTTAAAAGAGATACAAGCATACAATGCACAGTAAATTACAGTGGATTTCCTAAAATAACTACAGTAAACGCCAATATTCGAATGTATCAATTGACCTAAAATAATATATTTTTACCATATAGCCTCATCGTTCAACCTCTCCAAATAAAACAAATAAAAATCCTCAAATCCTGCCCCATGGGTAGTAAATCCGATTTTTGAAATAAAAGAAATTATGAACATAATAACAATGCATTTAAATGATCTCAAACGACAGTAAAAGTACAGAAAAAATACAGTGCGATTAAAATTTTAATAAGTTTTACTATGTTGCCGTATTGGTCCTACCTATAGGGCCTAAACCACTGACCAAGGGGCAAAATTTAGCAAATAAGGTGATTTAATACATGTTCACTATATCGCAATATTGGCCCGCCCTATGGCCTTTTCCCCTGACGCACGGGCTATGAATTTCAGAATCTTGGTAGAGGGCTGCTGCCCCTGCCCCACGCATTTAGATTTCATCAAGTATATTGTAGTAGAGAAGATGTTCTAAGATCTCTAACGCATTCACTAACAATCAAATTGGTACCGCCTTAGGGCCTGTCCTCCTGATAGAGAGGCCATAAATTTTAGATTTTTGGTACAGGTGTTCATGGACAGCGTAACCAAGCATTTAGATGTTTTTTTCCCAATCATACAATGATTTGAAACATTTAAATTCATTATATGACCATACTGCGATAACCCTTGGGCTTGAACCACAGAACAAGAGGCTATGAACGTAAAACTTTTGTTGGAAGCCTTCATGGACATCACAACCACGCATGTAGTTTTTTCACATGTTTAGTAAGAGAAAAGATTTGAAAATTTGAGTTTTTTTTCATATTTGGCTCCGGCCATAAAGCCCCAGGGTTGGTAAAGTCATGATTTTCACAATTTGGATTCCTTTAATCATAGAGATGGTTCTGGCCAATAAGTGGTAACAATTTGTCATGCAGTTTTCAGGAAGAAGTTTAAAAAACAATTGGTCAACTAAGTGATACTACTAAATAGAGGATTCTATATAAGTAGTGCTATCTTATGGTGATCAAACTGTCGGAAACATTCCACCAGTTTAATCAAATCTAATATTCGTTGTGTTTCAAATAGTTTTGTCAGTTTATGTTGGAAAACATATCGATGTTTCTTTCGAAGATACTATCTTATTTTCATCTTACCATCAACAATCTGAGGAGTGCTATAAAGTTCGATATATGTATCTCAAAGAAAAAAAAACATTGTATAGGAACTTTATCGGGTCTTTAATACTTGATAAAAATATAAAAGACTAATTTTGTATAAAACCATAATGAGGAATTTTGTCTTTGCAATTTAAAGGCATTTTTAGGCCTTGTCAAAATTATCCCACGAATAGAAACTACTTAATATTAGTGTGATCAAAAATGTAGATTTGGATCGGAAAATATTGCTAAAACAGTCGCAAGAATTTTTTTTAAAAAGTACCCATATTCAATCTTGTGATATATTTTGCAGGTATATGCGACTGTTGCACAATGAAAGCAGATCTTGTAAGGTAATACGATAGGGTCAGGCGAGTGTTAGGTAATCGGAAAATGAACATGAGAAAATGCGATTGGACATGCTGCGCTAGTGCAATTAGACGATCAATGGTAAGAATGCTCGTGCGGGTCCTTCTTCAGTAGATGAATTTGAATAGGAGAGAAGATGCCGCACAAAAAGATAACAAAAAACCAGCCAAAGACAAGGTGATAAGCCGTAGAAGGAATATCCAGAAGCAAGGGGAGGTCCAAAACTACCTAGTTAATCGGGCAATGATAGTGAAACGTTGTACGATAACTACATGAAAATCACATAGAATTACATGTAAAACTTCTTTCACGATCGTCACACAGGCACTTAAAACACTTTGCGATCGGAATTCGTTTGGTTTCGCACGATATAATTAACTCGAGTTTTCGCATTTTTAGCATGCGTTATTGTTGGTGTATCAAGTATCTTTAAAAAAGTGGCCATGCACGATTCTTAAAGGTCATTAGATAAATCACAGTTGTTTAAGTGTGTGTTGTACGATCATGAGACTGTTAATTTACCTGTCTTATGTAATCCTGCAACTTTTCACTATCATTGCAAGATTACGCGGTTTCAGTTTCCATGATTTGTAACCAGTATATACTGGATACAGGGCAATTTTCGCCCACTGATATTTTCGCTTCTACTAACGGTTTAACCATGTTTTAAATTCGCCCCAGCAAAGATGTCATAGACGAGAGAAAATGTGAGACACTGGAAATTGCTTAATCGTTTTAATTCGCTAACTGCTACACGGAGCGAAATAATTAAAAATAAACGGAACGAATAGTTCACTTTTACAGTATACACTGTGTAAGTATGTTTAAATCTTTGATAGTTTGCCCCTATTCTGTTTCGTCCTGAGATGGTTCGCACTTCGATGTTTCTCACTGCCTCGGAGCAAATCATCTCGCTGTATTTAAATATTTTCCTCGTGTTATTAATCCTGTGAAATTAATTATCACCAATATTTAGAAGTAAGCAAACACTGTTTATATATATATATATATATATATATATATATATATATATATATATATATATATATATATATATATATATATATATATATATATATATATATATATATATTGTTTGCTTTAAACATGAACCGCCAGGATAGCATTCGTCGGAACCAACGGGTTTCCCGTTAGTTCCGACGATGCAGGATAGCGTGCTTGGTTCTTTAGGGTGTTTATATATCCATTTTATGAAGTCATTGCAGCCTATATATGCTTGTCGTTTTATTAGGTTTTTAGTAAGAGGATGTAAATTGTGTTGTGATAACAATTATAGCCTGTTATTCACTTGAGATTTACCTGTATTATTATTATGAAAAATTTGGGAGTGTTAATGTTATTATATATAGTTGGCATGGTATAGCTTATTTAATTACATAAAGTATCTGCTTAAACTTTACTTTACCCCTGTGCATGTGTTGTTTAATTGCAGTTAACATAATCAACATTTGCAGTTGACGACAAGCAAAATGCAGACAGGCCTATTCTAAAATCAAAATAAAACACAAACGGGTTTGGGATCCTTGAATTCACATTTACATGGATATGTTGCAGGTCTGTAGCTCCCGGTCTGAAAAAATTTGGGTGGACGACCTGGGAGCTACAGTGCCTCCCATAGTAAAAATCTGCAATTTACGGCGCACAAAAATGTGCACTAGTTTTGGACTAATTAACCTTATTACACAAATTCTATGAAAACATAAGTACCATTAAATTCTTCAGTCAATTTACTACTGATATCGATACTTTACTTGCCTCAAACTTCCTCTTAAACACGCTAACCGACCTCAGAAATGGAAGAATGTTAAATTCACGTCGAGATCGAGAGTCGTCATTTTTACATGTAAACAAACTGCACCACTGCACATTACGGGGCTGGTGATGGTGTTTAAAAGAATATCAGAGGCAAGTAGAGTGACGATATCTGTAGTAAAGTGTCCAAGAAATTTTTTAGAATCAAATATTTGTATAGAATGTGTTCGAAAATAAGATTAATCAGTCCAAAACTAGAGCAAATTTTTGTGCGCCGTAAATTGCAGATTTTTAGTATGGGAGGCACTGTAGCTCCCAGGTCGTCCATCCGAATTTTTTCAGACCGGGAGAGCTACAGACCTGCAGCTAATGTTTCATACACCATTCATATTTACGCATGTAATTGATGAGAAACATCGCGGTGCGAACCATCTCAGGACGAATCGGAAAAGGAGCAAAACATCTCAGGGCGAAACACGTTAAGGTGCGAAACATCCCGTTACCACTTGTTTCAGGCCACAAATGATCCCAATTTTGGTTGTTGCTTTTCTCATCTTCCTGGGCGGTATCTTATCTTGCAATCAACTATGTCTACTGAAGAGTGTCCGTACGGGCGGAATATACATGTGTATCCTCTCTGACTTGTACGAGCAGTCCTACAGTAAAACACGAGCGTCACTCATCCGGTCGCATTGGCACGCGTTCACTCGTCCGATCATCTGGTTTTTCGTGCTATCCTTTCGCAATATCTTACAACACAAGCTCGCGTTGTACAACAGTTGCATATAGACTCAAAATAAATCACAAGATATAAAGGGTTTCCATTGCACGACGGTCGCTCTAAATCGTGCGAGTTTTGTACTAGTACTTTTTCATATGCATTTATTTTGACAACAATTTACGAACTTTATCTAATGTTCATGAATGTTTTGTCGCTTCTGTTCGTGTGCAAATTGTGAAAGGGGATTTAAGCAACAGTTTCATGGTTGCAAAACAAAGGCAGAGACAGCTGCTATTCACCAAACTGCCTTTTAAATATCGCGTATTACTCTTGCAAGTACACAAAACAACGTATGACTTTTGTGCAATGTACTAATGTTAGTACGTTGTATTTAAAAAAAACGTGGTTCGCATTCGGTCGCTTATGACATGATGATGAATAGTGTGTATGCCCATTATTTTAAAGGACTTGATGTGACCACTGAAACGCGTGAAACGAATGTGAGACATCAAGAAACGTAAGCGAAAGCTCGTACAAAACTAAAACATTCTGATCGCAAAATTTTGTAAAGTGTTCGTGCACCAGTTGTAAAATGGCTTTTAATATCACGCTGCAAAACATTCTTGCATAATGCACTGCAAGAATATATTAAGGTGGCTTATCATTGATCGTGTCTATTGTTTCACAATTACCGCTATTTTGTGAAAAAATGACTCTAGTACTCTAGGAACAAATGGAAGTTTTTTTGCCAAGTTCAAAATTATGGACATATTTTATCAGTATACTTATGCTTTTAAAAGAAATCTTATAGAAATGCAGTGAATTTTTTTCTTCGGTCCTACTCGTTCTAGTCATTTAAATTTTATTAATTTTTGTTTTACACGATGTGTACTATCTATGAAATAATAAGGCATTTCATTGCAAAATAATGCAATGACCGCAAAACACAGCGTTATGTTACATATAATTGAAAAGCGTTGTCATGGCAATCTATTTAGGTAAGATAAAACGGTCATTTTTTTATATATCACGTAATTATCAGAAATTGATAATTATTTAAGCAAGAAAGGTTACACATGAAAAAAATCAGCAGATTTATACGTTTTAAACGCTTATCTTATAATAAAAAAAACAAAACATTTTTTACGAGATATAAACATTTTAGAGCAATTGTTCTAAGTGTTAAAAGTTTAATTTAAGAACTAACCTTTCGTGTCTAGCAAAGAATTCTTTGGATCATCTTCTTGACTCTCTGTGATAAAAGCAAAATTAAATTTGATTATCAATGTTCGTCGTCAATATATTTTAACCTCTGGATTGCTTCTAGTGTAATCAACGGTGTATTTTGTTTTATGATTATTGTTTGCGTTTATTCTGGAGTATTTAACTTATCGTGTGTTAAAATTGATAATAATACAACAATTTAGATGCAATTTAACGAAAACTAGAACTTATCGTTTATTAATTTTGACCCTTGTATCAGGTATAAAGTTATATAGAAAATTAACATTCTTAAGGTACAAAAACCATGTATGATATTTAAAACTTCATGCTTTCTATCGGGATTGCTCTAGTTGCAAAAATCCCGACAGCCTTTTAAAAAGAAATATTCCGTCGCACAACACGTCATCATGCTACTTGTATAGCAGGTCTAAAAAAACTCCTATTTTCTCTCACTTTTGCACAATCCTTTGAGTAAAACAATAGTAAAAAAAACAAAATAAAATTCGCAACATAATTAAAAACAAAACTTACTCCCATTAACAAAATATGTCACCGCGTCGTCCAGCTGTTTTTTTTCTCAATAACCTGCGACGACATGAAGATTTTTATAAAGCTGTCTTATAGCGACGATGTATGAAGTTGTGGGAACGCAATCAAACATTAAATGAAGTTTTGTTAGTACGCCGAAGTGCAACGGTGATATTACTAGAGGTACTGTGCAAAGGCTCTCAAATGACCCCCCCCCCCACTAAAAAATATAGTAACTGAGGTACAGGTTTTTCTCTTCTGGAAAATAATGGATGCTCTACATTCTTTTAGTAACCTTGAACTTGCAAAAATGACAAAAGCCAGGGACATATTTATAGATCATTAAATGTGAGCCTCTAATCATTTTATTTTCCGTTACAAGATGTGACCTATACGGGAATTATGCATTTTTAAACAATGATCTTGATCCCAACTAAACCTGGTCAAATTCATGCCACACCTTCAAGTCATATGCAGTCTTAATATGAAGAAAGAACGTCCAATGTTTATCCATCAAAAAGAGCTTTGGTCAAAATCGTGACAAAACCTCGAATCATAGGCAATATTTGTGTAAATTAAAGTAAGAACGTTCAATGATTCTTTATAAGAAACATCTATAAAATAACGGACACAAATTATGAACATTTCCTCTCAGTGACCTTCAATTTGCTCAAATTACCTTGGGTCAAAATCATGACACACCCTCGGTTCATAGGAAATCTTTATGTACAGAAGGAACATATAATGTTTCTCAATAAGGAAGGATTAGACCGAGTATGAATTATGAAATTTTTCTTTCCAATGACTTGCTCACATGACCTTTGGCCAAAAAACATCCTCAGGTCATAAGCAATCTTTGTTTGGTGTAAGAACTTCCAATGTGTCTCCATGAGAAATATATGGACTGGACATGATTGCACAAGCGGACAGACATGGTGATTCCTATACACCTCCAAACTTTCGTAGCGAGTAGTATAATAATGTTTAAACTTTTTGTAGCGTAGTGGCGTAGTAATATCGCAACAATGTTTTGTAGTGGCGGTTTAAAGGCGTGTTATATTATGGTGGGTTTTTTTTGGCGAAGGGATTTTTCACAACGCTTTTTTGAAGTTTTGCAAACAAACCACATTAAAGCAAAGAAAGTTAAATAAAGTAAATGCATTACCAACATGATGGATATTTCTTCTCAAATCTTTCCTATTCCTTGTTTGTTCGGTACTGGAATGGTTTCTGCCTGTTAAAATGGACAGTTTGAAATATGTAAAATTCTAGAAGATACCGTTTTAACAAATGTACTATTATTTGCACAATAAAATAAAATATAAGGTAAAAACCTCAGCAGTCATATTAGTATTTTCAATATTTAATTAATAATCTATTAATACATTTGAAAATAATTTTCATGCCAATTTTGCTGAAGACTTTAAAAAAAGCTGACTGTCGTTGAATTCATTTTAGATTTTTCGTTTTTAAGCATAGAAAGATATCTTTTCAAAAAGTTGCGAAATGATTAGATTCTTATAATGTATCATTCGTGTGAATTTGGTTTGTTTCACTTGTATCTATTAATCTACATGTATTTAAAAATGGTTAAAAATGTTTAATATCCATACAAATTGGATGCGAGAAAACATTCATCTACCTGAAAAGTTTTCTGAAAAAAAATGATGATCTACTCAAGTATGAATATACTTAAAACATATATAGCTTAAGATACCTCACTTCACCTACACTTATACTTTTTAAGACATACGTCACAAGATGGCGATTTAAATGTTTTGTGAAACTGTTTGTATTGTTCGAGTGGTTTGTATAGCGTCGTAGCTCAGTGGTTAAAATATTGGGCTTCTGCACCGCAGATCATGAGTTCGAATCCGCCTGGAGCTTTTGTTCATGTTAACTGAATTAAATTTTTGAAAATGTAATTTTTCATCAAAAATCGCACATTTTTTGCCTATTTGACTCAAACACTTCTTATCCATTATGATATTTATCATAATCAAGTAATTCTCTGCTGATCTGACAAAATATTGCAGGGTGTTGTGATCCACCTATATAAGGCAAAGCGATATGGAAATGGGACGGGGCCGTTACGGTGTGTTTTATCCATAATGTTCAACTTCGTCCTCTCAAAATCAATAGTGGTCAATTCAAGGCCAGTAAGAGTTGTGAAATTAAAATTCAATTGCGAAAGCTTGAAGGGCATCGAAACGAAAGTGTAGCACAGGGACAAAATACAATTTAGAGATCTTAAATTATATATGGCGGAACATTATCTCTTGCTATAGGAAGCTAAAAGTAATTGCAAGTTTTGTTAAACGATATTTTTTGTAATTGACTTTTTGTAAACAATCAATTCAATCATGACTATGAAACATTTCTTTTTTAAAATAGGAGACCTATAACAAGGGCGAGCAGTCCGTTCACATAGAGAAAATATTAATATATTTGACAAGGTCCTCAACCTAGCCCCGATCGCGAGTTGAGATAAATGCAATATGTACTAGAAATATTTGCAGACAATTTCGATTGTGAGCGGACTATTCGCATGATACCAGCGAAACTTTTCAGACGTATTTTCAAAGAAATATGTCAAGATTTGTATGTTTTAAATGCACCATAAAAATATACAGCTTTATTATTTTGATAAGATAGTAATGCTTCCCGGGGCATGTCAGATTTTTATTTTTTTTACATTTTGTACGCATTTGTACTTGTCAAGAAAATGCACCGTTTAAGCGCATAAAAATAAACGATATTTTATATGACATTACAATGAATTCTCAAGGTCATTTTGTAAAAGTTTCAATTGAATTGAAGAATATCGGACCATTTTATCGCCGACTGTGGGCGACCAAAGCTTGAAAAATGAGTCAAAAACGTTTACGTCAATGGACATCTTGGAGCACCAGGACTTCATTTAATTATGTGTGCACGCAGGAAAATCTCTGATGGAGACGAAACGGTTCTTAGATGCTGTTATTTTTTTAAGAACAAAGGTTTACACTTAGACTCACACACGTTTAAAGATAGGAGGACTGATATTTTGAGCTCTTGCAGCAGACCAACCCCCTTACAACCCGGATCTTGCACCTATGGATTTCGCTTTTTTCCCTTACATCTAAAGTCAAAACTGCGTTGGGAAAGCTTTTTGGACCTAAATGATCTCCGATATACCACAAACGACATTGTGCAAAATCTTGACAAATAATGATATGAATGTGCATTTTATAGATGGTTTAAAATGGATTAAATGACTTGAAAAGTGTGTGGAACTGAAAGAGTAACAGGTTTGTTTGACGTCGCCGTAAAGCTAATTCATGCAAAGTTATAATCGCTGTATATCAAAACATTCGTTACCCAAATACTCAGTAATATCCCGTGTTTTATTAGTTTTTGTTAACTTAGAATAGTTAACTCCGTTTAAACCAGAGATAGCTATTAGTTGGTTGAATGAGAAAAATTGTAAATTAAAGTTTAAGCGAGTTATCATTAATCTTTTTCAGGACAGATAATTATCGAAATATGTTAAAAATCCCAGTGTAAAACATGTCATCAAGTCAGAGTTTTACGGTTATGATGCATACCGATATTTGCAAAAACAAAGGCATTGCACGTGTATCCTTAAAATGAGCAAGTTCTTACCTGGTACACAAGACCGGAATCTCGTCATTAGTCCCCATTTGAATCGTTTATCCAAGATGAACACAACAACCAGCGAGCAAATAGGGATAAGAGGAATCGCCAAAACAATACCAACTATCAATCCGGAATCCCCTGGTTCCGCGTCTGGTTCACTGGACACGATAATATGTGTTTAAAATTTGCCGAAAATTTAAAAATTGCTATCAATATTGAAGGACGAAAAAAACCATCAATGTTTTAAAAATCAGATTACACATATTTGACATCTCCTACTCCTTCAATCTTTGCTTAATTAGTCAACATCAATTGTGGACGTTACCAACAAAATTTCATAAACGCATTTAAGTTATACTATAACTTGTTTAAATGTTCATGTTCATAAAGTAGAAGCAATAAACACACTATGGTTTGAATTCTGCGAACAAACACTTTTCTTATAAATGTTCAGTTTCCTACTTGATTCTCTTTCTATTCAATACATTAAGAAATGCTGTTAGTAAAAAATATATAGCTCCTACATGTAATAGTTGTTATATCTATTTCTTAACCTTTTTTTACCTTGTTCGCCATCTTTTGAAAGAGACAATATGTTTCTAACGTAAAGAGAAAGATCGCAGAAAATTCATCTCAGCAAAAGGGCAAGGACCTTTTAGCTGGATAACACTTGGCAAAGTCTAGATTGAACAATTTAATGATACTAACAAAAAATCGATGTTGTAGTATGATACTTACAAAATAGTCAGTGTTGTATTTATGATACTTACAAAATAATCAATGTTGTATTTCCTTGCACTTTTGCCTCTGTCTGGGATGACGTGGCTCTTAAACAAAAATAAATACTGATAATGACCACACAAGCGTTAAGGAAATTTGATTCAATAAAAAGTTGAAACCAAATCTTTATCAACCAATGTCATATTCGAAAAGAGTGAGCGAAACCCGCCTCTCGAAATCGGAATTTATGCTAATGTAACACGTATATATAAGAAAACCAGTGGAACTATGGGCTAAAAAAATTCTTCCGGCCTGGCGCCGCAACATTAGCTGCCATTTTGTTTTTAAAAAGTTTGATCGATCATTGATTGACTGGCACTTTCCGATGTTTAGTGCCCCTAAAATCGATTAAAAGTTTTCCAATGTATTTAAATCTTAAAACAATTAAAGTGAAAACCGGACTTTTAAGTAGTGTTTCAATCAAGAAACACGGCTTGTTCTATGTATGTCTTATGAAATTATCAGATGAAAAATAAAAAACATTTCCATTAAGGAACTGATTTTTTGATACTGAATAAAGTATTCAATTTTTTTTAACAGCAGCTAACATATAAATTAAATTAATAAACAATGAAAAAAGATAATTATTTTTAGGAATAAAGTCACTCTTTTCGGCTATTTCCGAAGACAAAACGTGTACGCTGTACATTCGATACATGGCGTCATAATGTGGACTGTGCACACGACGTTTAGTTTATCTTTGGCTTATGATATGTGTATGCAACAAAGTTGATCTGTGAACGTTTCAAAAAAATTGTTGTACAAAAATCAGACTGTGCACTGTGTTAAATATGTTCATACCGTTTGTATATTAGAAATGCTACAGTTAAAGTCTGTGAGTAGAACAACAGAATGACAAAGAGAACTAATTTCGTTAACTCAATCGATTTTCGACCTCGAATGGTTAAATATCAAATTATATTGCATTGAAGAATGGTTACAAAACTTCATACACTTTCTAAAGAAATTATTGTTGATAATTTTACATAAAAATCATACAAATATAATATATTGTAACCCAATTGATGTTTATTATTATTCTGCTACTCACGGGAAATTAATAAAGGTATAATCGGGAACCTGGATTTAAAAAAAACGTGCTCTATCGGAACTTGGCTGCCTGTACATGTAAATTCTACATTCTGACTGATTTCATGTTTTTAGTGTGCAAATATTTGTTTAGATACGCAAAAACATGTGTTAAACACCTTGTGCTGCGATTGCTCTTTGCAGAAATAATTCACTGTATTTCTTAAAACATATATATTTTTCAACACCATGAAGTAGTGCTGTTTCCGACCCCTTATGGATAAAATGTCATGAATATATATATATATATATATATATATATATATATATATATATATATATATATGAAGTCATGTACCTTGCGTCAACAATGATGATTGCTGGGGTAGTTTTATCTGCTAGAGTTTTTGTTCTTCAAAGAAAATGTCTGTTACAGTAGTATATTTTAATATATTTAAATAAATTTTCAAACAAAAGTTTAGCAATCAATTACTTTTGCAAAATCTAACACATTTTTAAATACATTTAAATTTTATTCTTTAAAAAATTTTTTAAAATCATTTCATTTTAAACAGGTATAAAAACAAGAGACCCATGGGTCACATCGCTCACTTGAGGAACAATAGGTATGATAAATTTAGCTTAATGGAGTCATTATACAAACTATCTGGACAATGTAGTATTATACATGTGGATCCTGTGTAAATAAAAATCCATTTTTTCCTACTGGATATTCTTATGTTTATTATCATTAGTCTCTTTTTTAACAGGATGATTTTATAATGATTTCACATGCTGAAAATTGCAGCTCTCCAAACAATTGTTTATGTAATGGATAAATAAGGAAATGGTGCTGAATAGTTAGAGAGGATGTTTTCTCTAAACTATTCAACACTATCAAGTTATTTATCTTACTTAAAAAAAATTCCCACTGGACCTCGAAGAAGCATTTACCCATTCATATATCAAAACTGTTCTGTAATACAATAGCATCTAGCCTATTCATTTGTCCACCAGTACCATAACGAAATAGCCAACCAAACACCCCTTTTATTCATAGCTAGTGAACTTGAGAGACACGTACAAATCTTATTTTGAAAACTGTCGTTGTACTGTACAAACATGGATTCTAATGAAGTAATATGTTAAACACAAAATAAATTCAAAGAGGTCCAGAGTTCGGAGGATGACACCCATACCGTTTTAAATGATATTCTTGACTTGGAGGGAGAAAGAAAAATGCAGAATTTTGACATAAAGTTTGACATGTTTAGTGATATATCAGATGATAATTTACTGAAGAAATCTGATAGGTTCTTAAGGAGGCCTAGTCGGACAAAAATCCTTATACTGTGAAAATTGATGAAAAGGGGAGTCAACGTTTCGCAGAACCTATTTCAGATGTTAACCGTAAAAATATCTCTAAATCAAGATTTGCAAGAAAAACAGGGGCAAAATCTAGATGGGTTGTAAATCTATTCAACTCGTGGCTGGAAAATAGGCAGGAGGATTACGGAAACAGAATGACATTCGAAAAATTCAAAGCGATTTGCTAACAATGGACTACGAAACTCTATTATATAATATTACTTTTTGGGCGCCTTTATTACTGAAGTTCGCAAAGAAAATGATCAGGAATACCGTGGCAACACCCTATATGAAATTATCATAGCAATTCAACATTACCTTCGTAAGAATGAAAGGTATGTGACACTGATGGATGATACAGAATTTTAAGGGATGAGAAATGTGTTGGATAAAAAAAATTAAGCCTCGCCTGGTATTGGAATTGAAAGAAGACAATCAAAGGTTATAACAGTGGCTGATGAAAATGATATGTGAGAAAAGGGTATACTTGGCATCGATACACCAGACAAACTGAGGGACACTTTTTTGACACTGAGGGACACTAAGTTGTTTCTGTTTGGACTTAATTTTGATCTGCGTGGAGGGGCCGAACATCACACTCTGCGATATGGAGAAAATTAGCTGAAACTGGACAAAGAGAAATATTCTTGACGGGAATTCCTGGAATATAAAGAGGATGTTTCAAAATGTAATTATGGTGGAAGTCATCATAGAAGGCTGAAAAGAAAGCAAACTAAGGCATATCAAAACCTGGAGAGAGCAGAAATGTGTTGTTTCAGTGTTCAAGAAATACATTTCTTTAAGGTAATTTAATAGTAAATTTGATTTACTTCTCAAGGTACATGTCATATTTTTGTAATTTTTTTGTGAAAAATGTAATGTTACTTTTTTTTGCTTTCACACAGACCAAAGAACGGAAAAACCAACGTTTTGTATTTACGCGCAAAAGCCCAACCGTCAGATCATGACTGGTATTGTGATGTCCGTGTAGGTATCAACACTATATCAAAAGTAGTGAAAATTTTTTGCACGAAAGCTGGTTTTGATGTACACTTCACAAATCATTCTTTAAGGGCAACGGCTGCTACATGTACCAGGATGTATTCCGCTGAACTCCCGGAAGAGCTTATTTGCGAGAAGACCGGTCATCGCTCAGAGGCAGTCCGAGAAAATAAGCGCACAAGTAATATTCAGCAGAAAGAAGCGAGTGATGGGTTCAGAATTTAAAGAGAAAATCTGAAAGTGCTGAGGAAAATGATCCGTGTGGATCAAAATCTATTAAGATTAAAAAAGGAGATATTCCCGTTGAAATTCCTTTCTTGTGACAGTAGTCTTAATGGATATGTGTGGTGATCATATTGATGACAAGGTTCTAGTAATTTCATGAAAATTTTGTGATCGGAAATACATGTTTCCACATCTTGTCTATTTTATTTGTTTTATGCACTGTTGGATATTTGAATATCCTACTGTAAAACATCTATATATCCAACAACTACCGATTGAATAGTTAATATATACGTTGACTCAATACAATGGATTACGTCATAAAAGTTTTTTTAACTATGGGATATGAGCCTACATCAAACTCTGAACCCCTTGTGAGACCCAATCTTCAAGGAATCATCCAGAAGCCAATGAACAATTTTAAATAATCACCTGGTTGATTAGTTTCTGAGGATAAGATTTTTAAAGATTTACTCTATACATTCCTATGTAGAAATTCGATCCCCCAATGGAACCCCACTCTACCCCTCTACCATTCTACACTCTACTACTCTAACTTTGAATATACACTACCTGGATACTTCCATACAAGTTTCAGCTTTACTGGCCAAATGGATCCTCAGAAGAAGATTTTAAAACTTTTCTCAAATTTGTTTAATAACTAATATTATTTCCCCTTGGAGAAAGGATTCGGTCCTTAATTTTCACTATTTTAAATTTCCTCTGTCTAAGGGTGCTTTATGCTAAGTTTGGTTGAAATTGGCCCACTAGTTTATGAGAAGATGTTGAAAATGTGAAAAGTTTACGGACGGATGGACGGACAGACAAACGACAGACATAATGTGATCAGAAAAGCTCACTTGAGCTTTCAGCTCAGGTGAGCTAAAAAATAATGATAACACCTTTATAAGACCTCTAAATACAAAACAAATCTGGTAAGATGGTCTTTACCAACAAATAAAAAATCAAGGCTATCAATCACTGATTGTACTTACATTCCATAAAAATTTGCAAAACAAATTTCATCTGAAAAGAAACAAAAACTTGCATTTAATAATAACGTTGAAAAGATGTAATTTCTGTAAATTCGTTCATATCAAATGAAATACAAAACAAAATAAACCGTACAAAATAAAATTTCAAAGCACATGTGGTTGAAATCTATACTACCTGAGAATGCTTCCAAACATGTTTTAGCTTTTCTAACCAAATGGTTTTAAGAAAGAAAATTTTCAAAATTGTTTTTTAATATATTTCAATGTGAAAAAACCATTGCCCCTTTTGTAGCTCCATCCAACAAATATGAATCTATACTATCTAAGGATGCTTTCACACAAGTTTTATCTATTTTAGCGAAATAGATTACAGAGAAAAAGATCTTTAAAAGAAGATTTTCTAATTATTTTCATATGAAAACTATACCCCTCAATGCGGCCTTACCCTACTTCCTGGGATCATGATTTGAGCAAAGTTGATTCTACACTTCCTAATGTTTTCTTGCACAAAAGGTTTAGCTATTCTGGTCATACGAGTTTTGAGAAGAGTTTTAAAAATATTTCTTTATTTATTCCTGAGTAATAATTCAACACCCATTGTGACCCAACCCTATACTACTCCCTGAATCATGATTTGAGCAAACATGAATCTACTATACATAAAGATGCTTCAAAATAAGATTTATCTTTTCTATCTGGCCCACTGGCTTTTGAAAACATTTTTAAAGATTTTTTTGTTTGAATTTATTTTTTAGGCTTACCCGAGCCTCCTACATGATTATATTTTCACGGAAATTTGAACCCTTGTTCGGTCCAATGTTATTTTTGTGATTTTTAAAGATTTTCTCTATTTAAAGGTAAAAATCCACCACTCAATGTAGCTCAACCATACCCCTGGGGATCATCATTTATAACGATCCTCAATCTACGCCACCTAAGGATGCGTTTACAATCTGGTAAGTCTGTATTGTCCAAATAATTTGTAAAAAGAATTTTTTTTCATTTAAACTTGGTTCCTCAAAATCCACTTACATTTTCAAAAGTAGACAAATCATTTCTTGGAAAATGTTTTGGGATGTCCTATAGATAAGCAATAAGGTATCAGTTTCAATTTTATCCTGGGGTCATTAAGTGGCTAAAAAATGCCGGGGTTTTTTCCAAAATAGTCTGGATTCAAAACGTCAACATTTTTTTTTTAAAAGTGGCTTAATAATCTATTAGAATATGATTAGAGATGTCATTTTGATGTTTCAGAATGTTTCAATACTGGGGTCGGTGGACAACAAAAATGACGTACGTTTTATTTCTTTTTTGCAAAAAGAGCATGGTTCCCAGAATTCCCCTTACAACGAATGCAGTAACTATCTCCAGGGATATTACAGGGGTGTCTTATAGATGTGCAATAAGGACTCAAAAATTAAAATTTCATTCAGACAGTTAAAAGGTAGCAGACGGTTGATGTTTATCACTCCTAAAAACCGAGATTGCAGAACTTTTTATGACTTAATGAATAGAAATATTTTATCTTAGAATATGATAGGGTTGTCCTATAGATGTCCTATAGAAGGTTTTACAAATATTAATTTCATTCAGGCTAATTTAAATATCAAAATATGATGAGACAGTATGTTGGCAAAGGGAGGTCACTTATTTAGAAAGTAAAAGTAATGCCTATGTATAATGGTGTCTCATAATATTGTGATTCTACATGTACTATGCTTTATAGTATTCAACATCATATTTTAAATTCATTGTGTACTCTAACTGGATCACTAGTTTTAAAAAACTAGTGATCCAGTTAGAGTACACAATGAATTTCTTAAGCTGATCACCACAAAGAAAGGTTTATGCATGTTTATTGTATACAAATAAAGTAGATGCAGTAGATTAGACAACTGGATTTACATTGATTTGTATAGATAATTTTGTCTTACTAAGTATACTCGTACATATATTGAATTAAGATATTTGACATTTCACTTTGTCTCTGATTTTTCCCTAATTGTAATATATTAGATGATAGTCTCTAATTTTTATCTAAATTTACACAATGCACGGGAAAGCTTCTATTGTTTTTTAAGTTTTAAGTTATTTCATTTGGCTCCGTATGTCATTAAAAGCCAGTTTTTTGGCATGCATAGATGGTCAAGTGGTTAGCACGATAGTCGCTCACTGCTAGGAGAATAGGGTTCATAAGTCGTGAGTTCCAGCCCCAGCGGGGCGGAGGTGGAGCTACATTGCATATACGAAGTTGTAGAAATTGATAAATATCCACGAAATATCTTAAGTTGTAGAATTTGATAAAGAATGAGAAAAAAAATCCATCTGTAAAGCTTACGTGTTCTCTAATCTGGTTCCCACCTTAAAAAGCTTAAATAAAGGGGGGGGGGGAAGCATTATTATATTTTTTGTTACGTAATGCATGTTTAAAATGTTGCTAGGTTAACAATGAATATTAACTGTTTAATTAAAAGTTCTATTTTTGTGTTAAAATCTTCAATATTCTTTTTATCTAAAAAAGAAAAGTGTGTTCATATCCAGGTGCATTTTCTTTGAAAAGTACAATGTACATGTAGAAATGAACTAAATATAAATGTATACTTTTAAATTTATATTAGATAAAATGTAAAAACAGTTATTAACTGTTCATTGGTTTATCTCAATAACACTATTACCATGTTATATATAATAATTACGAAACAAACTTACATCGCCACACTTCGGAGGAAAGATACATCTTTGAGGGACATCCGGTTTCAGCCTTACAATCTACTGAGTCAAGGTTATGAGTCTGTTCATTCAGAACTACACATTTATCTGTAAAAAGAAAACATCAGAAATTGGTTTTTCCTCATTACTGCCTAAGAGGCTCACATCAAAACAATTTGGACAAAGCATTCTGTTATATAACCAAAGCGCATGTGGATATAAGTTTTTTTCAAATCTATTTGTAAGGATTTGCAAAGAGAATAAATTGATTAAGGTGCTATAAAGTTTGATTGTGGTTGAGTAAGGATTCTGCCCGGAACTCTGGATATTTGTGATTTATGTTGGAGATAAAAGTATTATTAATCGTTTCGGTGCTACATGTATATCCCTCGGCGAAAAAATGGACCACCGGTTATTTTTCACCTTTCCACTCAATATATTACCCACTCTGTGCAAAATCATGAAAGGAATTTTCCCCTAAGTGAAGAAACTGCTCTGGTATAGATTTTTCCCCTTCTGGTGAATAGATTGCAATACATGTACCATAATCAGTCCTGTTAGTTTCTATAGAGCAATGAATTATCTTAAGTGTCCTTTAGAAATAGAGGAAATGAAACTCGGTTAATCTAAAATTAATATATCAATTACATATATAAAAGGAACTTATATAAATATATTAATGGAATTTCATGTTGTAACCTATATCAAGTATGATATGATATGGAAAAAGATCAACATTTACGTATTTTGAGAATATTATATTGCCCCAACACTCATTTTCACACAAACTGAACAAATTTCCTCGGGGTCTTGTGAACTTTCATTCTCAACTCTCGATTTATTAAATACATGTACTTAGTAACGATAAAAAATATTCCGAACACTTTCGCAGGGGAGACATTGAAGCGAAATGTTTATAAGTTGAATACAGGAAAAAAATCAATAAAACATAAAAAAAAAAATCTTCTTCTTAACATTCCCCAATGTATTCGCATTATTTTGAACATATGGTGTTGTGCTGCCTTGCTTCGCACCCCACCCGCACTACATTCAACACAGTAGATATTATAAGTGTAAATTATTTTTTAGCTATTCAGAGATTTATCAGAGATTGTGGTAGATTCTCGTAATTCCAGTCTCACTGCAAAGATCAAATTCAAACAGAACTGTTTATTAATACATCTATGTTTGTTCAATAACTTAACTACTTTAATTTTCCATTTTTATGTACTTTCCACTCTACGCTATAACTTAGTTGTAAATTGTTATACTTGGTAAGAACCTCGTAAATTGTTAGCATTTGTGTTCGGACCATTTTTATATCTTAATTCAATAAAATATGTTCAAAACCAGGGATTATTTAAATTAAAAAAATGTAACAATGTATCATCCTTTTTAACATTTTCGACAAAAACTCTCCATTTTAAAAAGTGAATGCTGTCAATGTAAAAGACCTGCCCGTTATTCTTTTAAAGAATTCGATTTGTGAATTCCTCCACATAATACTGTAACTACATGTACAATGCTATGTGCAACGCATGTATACGCTGGATCGTTATGACCGTTTTGACAGTAGAGAATGAAACTTGCATGTATATCATCACCATATCTATGTCATATAAATAAAAACAAAAATCTAATCATCAGAGGGATCGCAGTTTCCACTGACATAGCGAGTATTGTTAATAGGTAACAAGCAAACAAGATGCCTGATCCACCTCTGAATTTATCGCGGGAAATAAAACGCCGTAAGTTTACCATGAAGTTGCCTTGTTTACGGTTACGGTTATTCAACAGAATATACGAGGAATGTAGGATGTAATATCTCTCTTGGTTCTATCCAAACCGTGTGTGATACTCTTAACAAGTCGACAAACCCCACGAAACCGTAAACTCTGAGTGTACGATCAGCTATGTTTGGCAAAGCACTATGGGAGCTCGAAAACATGATAGGATGCTGTCCAAAACTCTTTATGTTTTCTCATGCTGCACAACCTCACCGCAGCTCAGTTTTTGCTGTCTGATAAATGAACTCAACACTTGTGCATGATGAAATATGTCATTTATTAAAAATGACGAAAGTAAAGAAAAATATAAACAACGTAGTAGGGGATCAGACCCAAAGCTGTTCACACAAAATGTTAAATAACTTATCAATATGCTGATCCCCTTAAAATACAGAAAAACAATATTTTGTTCAAATTATATACAATTTATACAAAATATACAATATATACAAAACCAGCAAAAAGATGGCACCTCAAAAATAAAATATGCCATATGCAAAATAACAATATTTTGTACATGCAACTTTCGAATATTGGAGTGGTGAAACGGGGATGATGGTGGGTGTATCAAAACATTACTCGTGCTAACACTCTCAGAGATGAAGACAGAATGACCCTAATCTCACCGGTCAGATACTGACCGCATCAAACCACGTGACCGTATCGCTTAATTTGATTGGCTATTAAATTAAATTTGGGGAGAATTTCACCATTGGATTTTTAACAATTACATAATAGGTCACTGGGAGGTTTTTAGACTAGAGATGAACCCCTTTCAATTGTGGTACAAGTGGGTAAAATTGAGCTACAACAAGCGGCTTTACATAAAACACCTATTACAATCCAACAATGGACAATGCTTTTCTAGTATTCAGTACAATTTACTTACAGAAATTTCCCCATGAGGCATGCAATCTGTTAAAATACATGTTTACAATTAGGGAGATTCATAAGCTTCATGGGGACCAACCCTGGAGAATGTATGATGAGTCATTTAGGAAAATAAGAGAGACATCCCTCCTGCCGTGGGAGAGAGTAGTAACAGAGTTGCGACTAAGGTAGCCTCTATGGGTTTAAAGTCTCCTACCCAATTTCAAGCTTATAATGGTAAACGGCAGCCCTTTCGGGCAAAACAGTGCTACAATTATAACAATGGGCAAAAATGTCGCTCCCTACCTTGTCGATTCGCCCATACTTGCCAAGCCTGTAGTGGACCCCACCCCCGATTTCAGTGTAGAAACATGTCATCCAAATCTTTCACTTCAAACAGGAATGGCGCTAGTTCTTCGAACTCCAGTAAACCCGTTAAGACTTCACAATGAACTATTAGGTTATGAGGCAGATGAATTGAAATTGTTAGTGAATGGTTTTACATTTGGGTTTAGATTAGGCTGTGTTAAGTCCCCTTCCATTCATCATCAACACGAAAAAATCACGCATTTAAATTTCAGGGACTTAATACATAAACTGCCCCTACACTGTCTTAATTCAAACAAATAAAATGTAAATATATATAAATATGGATATATATATTCACATATTATTGAATATCATTATTCTAGAGTGGTAGCACATAAGATCTAAAATCATACTGGCCTCAAAACTTTTGAGTGCAGGATCACCGCATTCCTAATGCTGCGGCGAAACTTCCTCATGGGCTGGTCCTCGGCAGGGGTACACAGCAGATGGACACCATCCGGGCCTAAATAATGAAAGTCGTTCCAAAACCCCCGATGTCCCCAGAAATAAATTCCACCAAGTGGCTCAGCAAAACGTTTCAAATGTTCATTAGTTTGAACCACAAACACGTTAAAATTTTGGCATGATGCAAAGTGCATTCGGCGAATTAACTGGCCCATTATCACTACCTTTACTCCAACACCATCTCTTAAATACTGTCCCACAGATGTAATATCCCTAGCTAATTTCTCACTGTTTGTAATTTCACAGATATCATTTTCACCAATCTGTAAAAACACCACATCGGGAATTGAGTCAAAATGCAGAATCTCCGCCCTGAAGACACGCTTGCTTAATCTTAAACCGCCTTTTCCTCTAAATGATACTTTAAACACTTCAGGGTCCAAATTTAGATTGTCTGTTTCTGTCTGCATACAATAATCTCTTAATCTTCTGATGTAAGAATGTCCAATCACGCACACATTTAAAACACTCATTGTTTACATATTGTACCCCAACCGGAACCAGCACAAATAATCATGCGATATCGCGTACAACAAAAAACTAGAAACTGCGTTTCAAAACTTACTGTATCAAAACATTACTCGTGCTAACACTCTCAGAGATGAAGACAGAATGACCCTAATCTCACCGGTCAGATACTGACCGCATCAAACCACGTGACCGTATCGCTTAATTTGATTGGCTATTAAATTAAATTTGGGGAGAATTTCACCATTGGATTTTTAACAATTACATAATAGGTCACTGGGAGGTTTTTAGACTAAGAATTTGGGCTAAAAATAGACATGGACAGTGACCACTGCAGGGAAATTACATAATATGGCCAACGACCACTACAAGGCCTGGGAAAGAAATGCAACTTATCTAATCAAACATAAACATGAAAAATACAATAAATAAGCAAATAAAATCATAGCATTCAACACATAAATACAATTATTAACATAATTGTTGTTTTTCTTGACGAAGCTGTAGATTCAAGTCACAGGTTTTCAAAGTTCGCTAGCTCTCATAAATGACGTACTAAATTGTATATATTGCGCAAGTTCACAATGAACGCATAACACAACGATTCAACATCGAATAGGCAAAAATAAAACATGCCATTTTAGAGTCAATATAATTAATAGAACATTTATTTATCTCATGTATATCTCAATATACGGTGGATATTACTTATGGGATATTTTTTTTTTAATTCTACTGTGTGTTCTTACGCCACGTGACGTCATACTTAAGCATTACGTAGTTTCAGGCGGAGAATTGACGTAGAATAAAAAAAAAATCAATTCAGTTAAAAAGTGTACAAATGTCAATGTAAAGCATTTAATGCTGTATTATCCATGTATTGATAAAAATAAGCTTAAAAATAAAATGTTTTTTAATCTTTGAAACTTTTTTTCTGTGTGTAAAATTGTTGACGTCTTGCAGTAAATGTGTTATGCGGCTCATAATTATAATTTTTATAGAAAAGATTGAGGTTTATAACAAAATACGTGATAACACATGTGATAGAAAGAAAATGTCGTAATTTACGGTGGTATATGATTTTTATTAAACTCGTGTGTTTAACCCCTCGCCAAGGCTTGGGGATAAACATCATATACCATAGTAAATCATGAGAGATCCTATATTTATCTCATACGATTTGATTTATATTTAAAGGCTTTTGTGAAAGGTCCTTAAATCGCATGATTTTGTTTTTGCCTAATCGAACATCGATTTAGATGTGTGATTTTATATTTGCTTTATCCAACTATTATATATACAACATTTTAACTCATAAGATAAAGAAAATATAAAATCACACTGTATAAGTATTCTTTTTTTAGATAACCGGAGCCGAAACCAAAGCTGCGTCCACC
The DNA here is from genome assembly GCF_902806645.1 of Magallana gigas. Lineage (NCBI taxonomy): Eukaryota > Metazoa > Mollusca > Bivalvia > Ostreida > Ostreidae > Magallana > Magallana gigas. Next base: position 11,573,420 of record NC_047564.1, on the reverse strand, counting down.
CATTTATAAAATTATATACTTACTCTCTGGAATCCGCCTTTTCCAAATTGCAAATCTCTCCGTATTGGCCTAGCATGTTTTCTATTGCGGCACATAAGTTATCTGGCTTATCACCATAACAATTTTTCATCTTTTATCTTAATTCCCACCCATTAGCATCCTTTGGTCAATCCGTAACATTAACGAAATTCTGAGCAGCCTAGGTAAAGGTACAGGTAAGCATCAATATGTACACCATAAATAGGAGAAATGACGACATATTTGATACAGTCTCGCCTAAACAATAACGTATATACTTGTCGACGCAACTAAAGAAACTAGCAACGAAACAACTTAAGTATATTTGTGGGGTAAAAAGCAAATTAAAGACAACGCCTTAACTTGTAACCTGAGATGAACTTTCGGTTTGATGTGGAATTTTCCTTGGGGTTTTGACGGAAACCTGATACTATATAGTGTCATAATACATCACTGTAACAGTTATACTATTCACCATGACTTTTTATGAATCTTAACTTTACCTGTAAATTATGTAGCCGGACTTTCTGCGATGATATTGTCGTATTTCTAATTTTAATTGCGGAGTAAAGAAAGTGATATAAATTACAAAACATGTATCTATAAAGGTTTGTTTCATCGATTTTAAATCACTGTACCCATAGTTATGGTTTTCAAGGGAAGCGTGATAAAGGAATCATTTTGCATCCAATTCAACTTTAAATCTTAAGAACTTACCCAACTGAATAATAAATAAACTAAAGTTTACCATTGTTGAAAGAAGAGGCCAAGAAAGGATGAATTGCTATTTTCGGAAAAACTGTGAGCGATCAGGATAAGAACAAATTCATCTTTTCAAACTTGGGTATTGTGCTTCAATACTCTAAAACTTATAAACAACATTCAAAGAATGCTCAATTGTATCTCTTATATCAATTAAAATGGTGCATAAGTTGACTTCATACAAACGTGATATAAATTGAAAAAAAATGTATAATAATTAAGGATGAAATAATGGTAATCGTCAAAAACAACATTTGTAGGATATCTGGGGAATATGCACTCGTAATCTAGCTAATTTGTATGTTTTGTCACCAAGCATTATACGCTTGTTCTAGTTTCATCCCGACCCGTGTCATGCATACAGAAATATGTACTTACTCTCTGGAATCATCCTTCTATTAGTGCAAATCTCCCCGTATTGGCCCAGCATGTTTTTTATGGCAGCACATAAATAATTTTGCGCATCACCATAACAGTTCTTCATCTTTGATCTTAATTCCCATTCTTTAGCATCCTTTGGACAATCCGTAACATTAACGAAATTCTGAGCACCCCAGGTGAAAGTACATGTAAGCATCACTATGAACACCGAACAGAGGAGTAATGACGACATGTTTGATACAGTCCCACCTAACAATAAAGTATATACTTGTCAACGTAACTACAGAAACGAGAAACGAAAGAACTTCAGTATATCTGTGAGGTGAATAGCTAACTAACGCCAACGCCCTTAACCTGTAACCTGAGATTAACTTTCGGTTTGATGTGGAATTTCCCTGGGGATCGTGAGACTGATACATATCACAATACATTGCAGTTATACCATTCGTCACGTCTCTTAGGCCATTCCAAGTTTTTTTTATGTTTAGCGCCCGCGGACGGATTGGGTTTGAGATGTGATAATTAAAAAAAAAACAATTGTTGTTCATAAAATTACATGTAGATCGCTTTTTCATATGTCGGGCTCAGGATTGCATTTTTAAATCCGGATCAGAAATCAAATATAACAACATTAAAAAGGGAAATCATTTAGTAAGTATTTGTAATTTTTGTATTTTGGTTACAAAATGAAGAAAATACTTCAAAATATGTAACAAATTTTATTTTGTTAAACCTTTAAAGTTGTGTTTTTTTTCTAAGGTTTGTGTTTTTTTCCTGATAGAAAGATTTGTTTTTGAGTATTGGGTGGACGCTAAACAAAGAAAAAACTTACAATGGCCTTAACGAACCAAACTTAGCCGAATATATAGCGATGATATTGTCTAATTTCTATTTAAATTGCAGGAATACAGAGAGTGATATAAATTACAATACATGTAACTCTTTTTAAGGTATTTCTTATTAATTTAATTTTCCCGTACTTATCGTTTTCAAGAGAAACGTGCTAAAGGAAACATTGTGCATTGCATTCAACTTGAAATCATACAAACTAACCCTACTAGATTATAAATTAATTAAATTTTTATCAGTGTTTTGGTAGAAAAGGACAAGAAAGGATGAACTACTATTGCTGAAAGAGTGTAAGCGATAAAAATATAAATTTTAAAATACATTTACCTTTTCTAACCTGGATATTGTGCCCCGATACCCGATCACTTATACGCAGCATTTTAATGCGCAGTGGTATCTCAAGTTTCAATTGTTCATAAGTTGACTTCATGCAAACGTTTGAAATATATTGAAGAAATTGTATTATTATTGAGGATGGAATAATGGTAATTGTTAAAACTGTTTTTGAAATACAAGTATGTTTATTTGATTTTACATGTAATAACATTAATCTTCTTTATATATTTATCCTCTAAATTTTGCAAATGACAAGATAAAACATTTGCGCTGTATTAAATGTGTAAGCCTTCCATCATCTACCTTGTTTGATAGAAATACGGAAACTTGGAAATATCAGTAAGAAATATGGGGAATATATACTCGTAATCTACCTAATTTGTATGTTTTGTCACCAAGCATTGTACGCTTGTTTAAGTTTTATCCAAACCCCTGTCATGCATATAGAAGTTTGCACAAACAAAACCTTTGTTTTCTAGAAATTTGCTCAAATTGTCTTGATATAATCATGAAAATTTATTGATATTTATTGATATTTGTAGATCAGGTCAAGGTCACTGGATAATCAGTAGATAATTTGAATTCGCCAGCAATCAATTTTATGATTATATAACTTTTTTATGCATATATTGATTTTTTGGGGCAAATTTAAATGCATATAGATAAGATATTCTGATTTTGAAATGTTAATGAAAAGGGGGGGGGGGGGGTTGTCCAACATGACATCAATTTAGTTACATGCGGTAAATGATTTTACAGTTATTATAGCCAGAAGTAAATACTTTGAACTTTATTTAAAGTTGATATTTTGTGAACAATTTGCATTTTTTTTACCAAAACATTGTAGTTTAGTACGTGTGACCTTTTTGTACTCAAAGTGAAATCTGCAATTATTGTTGATTTTTCTTAAAGTTAGTCGATATTTTCGGGGATTAGAAACATGTTTAGTAAGTATAAAGCTATATTGATAAAATAAAACCTTAATGCAATGACCGCCTAAATACCGGCCGACTAAGTTTTAGGTAAATTGTCCTATAGCTAGCTAAGCACTTTTTTAGGTATGGACTTAAGTCTAGGAATGAACATAAGTCCTGCTTAAGCACTGTCTAAAACTTAAGTACCCTTTATGTTACGAGCCCCAGGTGCCTAGGAGGAATAAGTGTCCTCTGCTGACCGGTCACATCCGCCATGCGCCCAATGTTATATCGGTAAACATGTAATTATCGGGGAAAATGTCGTAGTTTGGGGAAAATATCATAATCGGGAAAAACAGAGAAAACACCATGGGCAATTCGGTATTCAATCAATAATCGAGAGCACAGCAATCACTAGATAAGTAAATTTGAGTAAATGTAGCTTTTTTAAAAATATATTTGGGTCGAGCACCACCCTCAATGTTGCCACATACTTGCGATAAACTCTGAGATAACAAAACCAAAGGAGGACTTTTTTCTACTGAACGTGTTTCTCTCATCAGAAGGTTATTCCACCTTAGAGGTACATTTGGGCTTTTGTTTCTTGGAAGTCAAGAAATGCTTCTCGAAAAGACAGCAAAAAATTTGACGCACATACTACTAGATGGAGGGATGCATTTAAGCATTGCTATCCTATTGTGAACAAAACCGTTTGAAAGATACCATCAGTTAAATAAAATTAATGTTCGTTTTGTTTCAAAGTTTTTTTTTCAGATAAACTCCTTTCGGAGTTCATTTTGGGAAACATTTGATTTTTGTTTTACTTTTTAAAGATACTGTCTTATTTTCATCTAACCATCAATAATCTGTAGTCTGCTAGAAAGTTCAATATAATTATGTATCTAAAAAAAGATAACATTTTATAAGAACTTTATCGGATCTTTAATCCCAAATAAATAGAATATTCGCCGAATAATGAATAATACTACATACAGAGGAACATTGCCTTCTCCATTTTTCAAGTTGCTTTTACAATTTACGCAGGAGCAGAAACGACAAAACATTCGTGAGACCGAAAACTGTTCACCGTTGTGCGACGCAAACCCATTTAATCCTGCGAAATATCTTTATGTGACTGTTGTACAATGAAAGCGAGTCTTTTAAGATAATGCGATAAGATCGCGCGAGTGATCCGGGTCTCATAACATAAAGCATGCTAAGATTTTGAATTAAGTAGGATCATAAAAAGGATTATGGCGGAGTAACATTTACCATAATTTCTTCATCAAGTCGATATCTTCAAAATCACTGAGGGATTTTCTGTATCTAAACGCCCTTCTTTAATTTTCTCAACTTTTACATACATGCGAGTTTACATACATAGTTACTTCTTGTAAAAAAAATATAGTCACAAGTACTTCTTGTAAACTGAGTATTAAGTGTTTACAATCTATTCAATAGCCTACTTGCATACTATGTAAAATATATAAAACAGCTCATTGCGACCATTGTAGATATCTACATCAATTAAACCAAATATTTGATATTGGTGAATAAAAAGATATGAATTTTGTGTTAAATTGTGTGATTAATACAATGTATTGCTGAATTGCAATGATTATCAATAAAACTTGTGTGCAAACAAAACTTAAGGTCAAGATCTAGTAAATTAAAGGTGCCTACAGGTTTATAAGATTTATGATATAAATTCTTTCAATGATGCCTCATAACAATAGCTTTGTTTGATATAGTGTACCGGGGATTAAAATGTTGGTAAACACAATGAAAAATCATGTTTTTTACTGTCATTTTCAATCCAATATGACGAAAATAAGGAATAAAATTCAGAGTTTTGATCATTTTCGACTAATAGAATATACCTAAAATGCCTACATTCTCTCCAAAAATAGAATTAAATAAGCTCTTGACCTCCTCTTTAAAATGATGCCAAATTGAATATAGGTATCGGGATTACTTTTCCCATGGTTTAATATAGAAAATCAAGAAACAATGCAATTTACTTTTCTACATAATTTCTTTAAAGCCGTTAAGAACGGGGAAAAATTCTTCAAATCAATTATGACGCCATTATGGTTCTAGCACCAAAATGACACTATGGAATCATTTACTTTTTTAATTGACCTCTATCGGCGGTGTAAGTTTTTGGTAAATTGTTATAGCTCTTCCAGTAATGGACTTACCACTAAGAATGTACCTAAGTCCTACTTAAGTACTGTCGTAGACTTGAGTGCCCCTTTCACAAGTGGCGCACGACCACTTTACACCACTTTGCGATCGAAATGTTTTAGCTTCGCTTCGCACGTCCTCTCGCTTACGTTGCATGAGCTCTCGCATTCATTGCATACGTTTTACTGGTCGCATCAAGTCTCCTCTGAATAGTGGACATGCACACTATCCAGACGCGACCGAACGCAATCCAAATTATCGCAGTGCAACGCATGGACATTAGTACGAACGTTTTACAACGTTTTGTGTACTCGCAAGAGTGATACCCGATTTATAAAGATCGTAAGATAAATCGCTGGTGTTTATGCGTCTGTTTTGCGACCGTGAGACTGTTGCTCAACGGGTCTCATGTAATCTTTGCAACGTTTTACTATCGATCATTGCACCACTTATCAGCCTTAATATGCCATGCTTTGCTACTAGTATATATACCCTGTATAAGTATTTATGTTTCAGAACAAAATTTACAATATACATTTATTGCATGATGATGAGGGAAATACATGCATAAAGATTTATTCCCTCAAGAAAAATTATATTTCCCAAGGGCTTCGCCCAAGTGAAATTTGTTTTTTCTGGAGAATAAATCTTCATATTCCCTGAACGTTAATGCAATTAACGTTTTATTAAACCAAGCAACATATGATTACATAAAATACGTTGATTTCTAATGTTTGACTTTTCAACAGTCGTAACATTAACGTCGTGATTGTTTGATTTCCTATGTAATTGTCTCACTTTTCTTTCATAAATCATAGATAGTTAAGTTGGTTCTGAGATATAAAGAGAATCATAATGATAAAATATTTTTGATTTAATTATATTTGTTTACATCGTATGCTCATATCAGCTTTTTCTTTCCCATGACATCGCACTGTCACGTGACTTTCTAGACCAATCAGATATGTTAGAATAATCATATTGAGGTGTAATAATAAATCCTACTTCATACATGTATCTGTATCTTCTTGGGTGGCATCTTTTCTCGTTTTCAACTATGTCTACTGAATATGGGCGGTGTATATACCCTCTGACTTGCACGATCATTCGTACCATGGAACGCATAATCGCACATAATCACATTGGCGCACGTTCAATCGTCGGATCATCTAGTCTTTCGCGCGTTCCTATCGTATTATCTTTCAACAGTTGCTTTCATTGTACAACAGTCGCATACAGACGCAAAATATCTCGCAAGATTCAATGTATTTACATCGCACAATGCTCGCTTAGATCGTGCGAAATTCGTACGAATACTTTTTTCATATGCGATTACTTTGGCAACAATTAAAGCTCCTTTCACAATTGGCGTACGAGCAGAAGCGACCAAATATTCGTGCGGCCGAATTAATTAGACATGAATCGTCAATTGTTGCCGAAAACAAATTTCTCTCGGGCGAATCCCTCGGGAAGATTGATTTTTTCTTCATACATGTCTTTCCCTCACCATCATGCAATAAATGTATATTGTAAACTTTGTTCTGAAACAGAGATACTTATACAGGGCCCAGGGGCCAACCCCGTTTTAACATTAATTTCAATGTAACCATAAATAAATAAAGGGGTCGAACTCTGACCCAGATAAAAAAACTACCAGGTCGCTTCAAAATCAATTAATTTTTTAAACACTCGCAATATGCATGTATTTTGCAGAAGAGTAATGTCTGTGATACTCTCATGCCAAATTTCAAGTTGATGGGTTTTAAAAAAAACGGAGATATATGTCACTATTCTCTGGAAGTCGCCAGTTTATTTTTACTCGGTCATTTACCGGTCCAGGGTTCAAGATGGGATTCTACCTATGACAACAGCATTATTGCAACAAGTCGAGAAACAATTGCACTTATTTTTTAAAATATTACATCAAACGCACGCTACTTACATCTTTAAATTCCGATAAAATTCCTTAAATACTCTCCATACTGAACTTTTATTCTGCAACCGCCTTAACTTCTGATCAGACCAGCCATCATGATAGCTAATGTTAAACTCAATTTCATGGGTTAAGATTCCTGATGGTCCAATCAGTCTTTCTCGAAGACCTCAAAATGCCTGTCCCTGTCAGAAGTCAATGTGAGTGTTATAGAATTTGCCATGGTGAACTAAAATCTGAAATCTGTTTTAAAATCGGACGATGCATTGCAGTGTTATTGGGGATTAAAAATCGATTTTTCCAAAAATTTGCACGGGGATAGACTGCGAATCAGAAAATTTCTGAGAGATCAGGAGACTTCAAAGAAAAGAGGGAGACGATCCACTATCTTTCAAGTTCTCCGTGAAAAAATAGAAAGCAGAGAATCTTCAGGGTCAACAGACGGGGAAGGTAGTAGTAAAGGAAAGGATATGAGGGAGTCAAACAGAAGATTCGGCAATAAAAATGCAGAGAAAGAGAGAAGAAGAATCGAGTTGGGATGGATACACAAATGTGGCAGTAAAAGTGTTCAGATTAGAAGCAAAAAGGGAGGGGGACACGAAAATTGACTCTTAAGCAAAGACGCAACAAAAAAAGATCTGTTAGATATTGGGATAATGCTATTCTTTCCGAATGGACAATCGTCTAAAGGTAGTCAGAACGATTTCGAATTTGATGTTTGGGATTACCAAGATAGGAGTATGGATGAAAACTCAACAGTTGGCCAAATTTATAAAGACACAAACATGTCCATCCTTCGATTTTATTTAGCATCGATAGAAAACGAAGATGACGGAGCAAGTCCACAACTAAGTGGTGATATGGATACAGATTCACTTCCCAAACTCAATATTTCATCCATACAACCAACATCTCCAAAAATTTCAGAAGAAACCCCTTTTAATGATATATTATCAGAAGCTATACAAATAGCAGGAATTGAAAACGATCAGGAATATGGACTTGACGATTTACCTGATTTACTCGACACCCATGCCGAAAACTTAAATCATTCATTTGGATTGGTTGATAACCACGCAAACACTACAAATGATGATACGGTAAATTTTCAACCCACAGAACATCTGCTGAAATTACACAGAGGTCAAGTAATGAGAGAAATGATCGAAGCTTTCGTAACAGAAAGTTACACACTGAATAGCGTGATCAAGCCTCAGATGATAATGCCAAATGGGGAAATGGAGGTAGCGGAAGATGCTGGGGGAGTAACCAGGGATGTATTAACTGAGTTTTGGACCTCGTTTTACACATAATGCACTCTTGGCAATGCGAAAGAGGTTCCATGTTTGAGGCACGATTTTGGTGAAGAACAGTGGAAAGCTGTAGCCAAAATTATCATTTTTGGTTGGAAAACTGTCAGTTATTTTCCGGTTCAAATTTCTCCTGTTTTTATGCATGTTTGGATCAAGTGAAGATGACTTATTAGACGCTTTTATGCAGTACATTCCCAAAACTGATGCAGAAACGCTCCAAGCAGCAATAAAGGATGTCAATTCGGTGGATCAATCAGACCTGGATGATATTTTTACCCAGCATGAGCTTAAGCGAGTACCAAGGCAGGCGAATATGGAACGCATATTAAGGGAAATGGCCCATAAGGAGTTGGTACAGGCTGCGATGTTTGTAATTGACTGCTGGAGTCCTATCTTGAAAGAGATGCATTTGCCATTGGCTAAAATGCAGTCGCTGTACAAAGACTCAATACCGACTCCAAGACGTGTAATAAGCCTTCTTAAATTTCCTGAAAATATGTGCGAGGATACCACATTAACATCACACCACCTGAAACGATTCATAAGAGAGATGGATTCTGATCTCCTGACACGCTTTCTGAGATTCTGCCATGGTGAACTAAAATCTGAAATCTGTTTTAAAATCGGACGATGCATTGCAGAGTTATTGGGGATTAAAAATCGATTTTTCCAAAAATTTTGATTCCGCGCTCTAGGTTTAAAAAATAGCGTAAATTAACTCGTACCAAAATTAATTAGATTTTTGTTTAGTATTACTTTGACACATTCAGATTTTTTTGTTAAGTCGTTCTTGAAATCGTAAAAGTTTTTGTTTATTCGTACTCAGAATCATTCGGATTTTGTTAAGTCGTACCAAGAATTATTCGGGTTTTTTTTAAATTTTTATTTTGTCTAAGTTACCCGTTTTATTTGTTTAAGAACTCTACTTCTTTCAGGAATATCTAGCTTTACTCTCAACATTAACCGTAGACCCACTTGTTGCTTTGCAACGAGCTTTGCTCTAGTTAGCTATTCTTATTATAATTACGAATTCATTAAACAGCTCTAACGAATAACGGATATAGCGAAGTAAATCCATTGTTCCCTACGAGTTCGCTATAACCGAGTTTTACTGTATGTATGATACAGTAGTGTGAGAGAATATTAGATTTAACTTGAATTTAAAAAAGAAATTAAAGTGCATTAGAAAATTGAATTAATATCAATTAGCCATGCACATTAAAACCCTGAGTTGGAAAAATGGAATGAACTATTTAAATATAAACATGAAAGGTGTCGATCAAAATTGTACCGCAACCTTAAATGAAAACAGGCAAATCATATCACTGCGAAAATTTACTCAAAAGTTAGGTTGTAAATGGGGTTTTTTCCATTATCTCCTAACTTACCATAATGATGAAATTGGATTTAGTCATTTATAAATGTAAATGAAATCTATCAAGAGGGAGTATAGTGATCCGCCAATGGTCAGTGCAGGTATGGTGCCTATTTTATATATGCCTACTGATAAAGTGAAATATTCTTTTTAGAGCTGTATAGACAAACTCTTCTTTTTGTTTATTATAGCTTTGCCTGTCCACTTCTTTGGATAAACGATGTACACATGTCAGCGGTGCTCTCCTGAAATCACGCACAAAATGATTATAGTAGATGCTACAGTTAAACTCGCTTGTCAACTCTCTCTAATGTTTATTTGTAGTATTACAGGATCCTTTAATTGCACAATGAACTTTTAACATTGCCATCAACAACCGATTTAACAAAACTAATAGTTAATCATTCATTATAACGATCGAGTGTGGGATAGTGAAATTCCACTGAGGGGACAAGATTTACGGTCTAGAACGGTCGAGGCTTTGTCAAGTTCTGACCGTGAGTCTTAGCCCAAAGTTTGGCGGGTATCTAGTACATTTTGACACGATGCGTTTATTCTGCGGCACTTAGATGTAGTCAGATGATAGGGATAAGTAATATGATCATATTCCAACCTAGATCTCGTTTAATATTTTGTATACAATATATGTATGTAATACCGATAAGCTCATTGGCTCGAAGTTCAAATAAATTATTTGAGACAATGTTTTAAAATTATAACAAATTTAACATAAAGATCAAATTTAGGGAAAAAGACACGACGCAATACCCCCCCCCCCCCCATTTGGCCTTATGCATGTGCGTGTCATTAAGGGTTAATACAATAAATAATGCCCAAAAATTAATATTTCCAGTTGCAACAATAAACTGTTTACCCTGTGCAATTGGCAATGTTTTTTTTCATTGAAGATCCTTAAACAAAGACTTATGTATCCGCTATATTAAATAATGCTTTATTATTTTATATGGGTTTTTGTTGGGTTTTTTTTTTTTTGGGATGGGGGGGGGGTCTCCTTTTTACTGGAAAATAGTCGTTAGCATAAATAGTTCACTAATAGATTGCAATCGTTTGAAATAAGCTTTCAATATTTTTGATAATGTTTTTGTGTACACAATACTAATGAAGTTCATCTTATATTATGTGTTTACTTTCTATTGTTTTCTTTATCCAAAAAAACAACAACCCCGAAGGACATGTGCATTGTGTACATTATTTTAATAACAAGTATTAAACAAACACCACCACAGTTGCTTAATAATACATTCCACGTTATTTATCATTTGTCAATAACTTAAATCATGTTGATTCTCGCTCAACTTTTATTAATTACTTTTGTAATATTGAAAATCAAAATACAAAATCGAAAGTAGATTCTAATTGATTTGGAAAACACCACTGATGAAAAGATGAATGGTCAGTTCAAAAATCATAATAAAAATCCTATTTTCTATTGAAAAAAGAAATTGCTTTTCAGGATATCTAAATTGCAATAACTGAATAAAACACGAAAAAATAGCGATATTTGGTGTCTTGGTTTACAATGACTTGTTAACTATTGCATTTACATAATGCATATCTTGCAATATTGTATGAACACTTCATATGATATCCATAATCCAGATATTTGCATTCAAAATTGATATGAACTCAGTTCGGAACTTTCAAGTAATTTTCATATTGTGTTGACAAATCCAACAAAGATGAACAAGTGTGGGCTATAGGACGACGTGCAAGGCCTTCGACTTTTACAAACGAAACTTCAATACATTTTTCGGTTAGAAGATCGGCACCGGTGCAGAATCTCAGAAAGCGTGTCAGGAGATCAGAATCCATCTCTCTTATGAATCGTTTCAGGTGGTGTGATGTGGATGTGGTATCCTCGCACATATTTTCAGGAAATTTTAAGAAGGCTTATTACACGTCTTGGAGTCGGTATTAAGTCTTTGTACAGCGTCTGCATTTTAGCCAATGGCAAATGCATCTCTTTCAAGATAGGACACCAGCAGTCAATTACAAACATCGCAGCCTGTACCAACTCCTTATGGGCCATTTCCCTTAATATGCGTTCCATATTCGCCTGCCTTGGTACTCGCTTAAGCTCATGCTGGGTAAAAATATCATCCAGGTCTGATTGATCCACCGAATTGACATCCTTTATTGCTGCTTGGAGCGTTTCTGCATCAGTTTTGGGAATGTACTGCATAAAAGCGTCTAATAAGTCATCTTCACTTGATCCAAACATGCATAAAAACAGGAGAAATTTGAACCGGAAAATAACTGACAGTTTTCCAACCAAAAATGATAATTTTGGCTACAGCTTTCCACTGTTCTTCACCAAAATCGTGCCTCAAACATGGAACCTCTTTCGCATTGCCAAGAGTGCATTATGTGTAAAACGAGGTCCAAAACTCAGTTAATACAGTACAGCTCACGAGTATCCCGACAAAAACACCGACCACCGTGTTTGAAAGTCCACGCTGAGCGTGGATGTGTCGGTACCTTTGATCTATTGTTCTCTGTTACGGCCACAGAACGAGAAAAAACACGGTGCGACACGGTGCAACGCGATGCAACACGGACAATAACACGGTGTAACACGCGGTATTTACCTGTGAAAAAAGGAGGATTTAGGAATAAAACTTATAAAGAATAAAATATTTATTGATGTACGTAAAAGAATGAAAGAAAAAGACAAAGAAATAGAAATAAATAAAATTTTTAGGCACGCAATTTTCAGACGTATGTGATTGTTACGGTTGATTTTTGTTGATATTAAAAATCGATATCGCCCACATAAATGTTTGATCAATTAAAACACTTACACTTTCTTTTCCTTTTTAACATTCAAATAAACGGTTCCATAAGTTTTTGTTTCAGTCCGTTTTTAAACGTAGTAGTAATCGTAGTTACTGTAGTTTGGCAGTTTCAATAGTGCATAGAACCATAACTGTGATCTTTTCTCACTTATACTCTATTCAACGATAACAAATCTAACGGGTTGTCGAAAACAAATGTACTTTCTCTAAGTAATATAATTATACAGCTTTATATCTAATATATTTTCAAATTTTCTTTCTTTTATACATATGTGTGATGTACTTGTCCTTGTAGACTAAGTACCGCACGGTACATATTCATAGCGCTAAGAATCCGTGGATCGGTACTTGATATTTTTTTTATTTCATCTTTATAGCAACTTGAGTTTAGAAATTATTTGTGTTCCAAGAAACTACAGTTTACTCGGTATTGCAATAATTACTGTTTGATTGTTTAATGATCGTTATATAAGAGAGAGAGAGAGAGAGAGAGAGAGAGAGAGAGAATACCAGTATGAGTTTAATTTAAGTACATTTTACTTGTAATTCAGTGTAATAAGTTAGATTTATAGTTTCCATTATATTGAACCCTTTTCCCTAAAATTGCGATAGAATATATGCAGTCACGATCCACGTGCTATCCCTGTCAATCAAATCAGCCCGCGAGATAGACCACGTCCTCCTTCCATGATATGGAAAAATGCCGTTCTATTGTTTTTTTGTAAGTCCGCAAAATAGAAAAATGTTTAACAATGAAGTATTCAGTGTTTGAAATATTTAGTTTCTTTATTCTTATACTGCATGTATGAGGGTTGGAATATTACGTTGTAAAATCTCTCTCTCTCTCTCTCTCTCTCTCTCTCTCTCTCTGTACTTTTGTGCAATCATTTTAGAATTATCAGAGTTCTATTTGTATGAATTTAATTCATTCATTTTAGATCCATGGTTTTAAAAACAATTTCAACACAATGACTAAAAGTTTGTGAAGTTCACGATGTAATAAGATTTTTCGTTAAAATTTCGATGCTATTTCACATCAATAAAGTTGTGTGTTCTAAATGCTTGCAAAAAGTGACCGGTATTATCTCATTCATCTTTTTAATCAATCAGGTACCCGGTAAATAATTTCTTATCGCAAGTTTATTCTTTGAAATTCCCGCATTTATAGAGTTGCTGAATTGTTCCCCGGATCCACGCGCCGATAGTCTTACGTGTAGTTGTTTGTGTACATATCTACAGACAATTTTTGTTTGTTTGTTAGAGATTAGGAAAAATCATTGAACTAACAAAGTAGAAGTAAGATATATTCAGACCATACACACGACGGGTTGTGATGAGTTACCAAACAGGTGTTCGCGGAAAGGTGTGAATAACGGCATCTCGAGTACACCTGTTCAGACGTCCAAATATACACAAAGTTAGTTGTAAATTCCAATGACACCTAACAAGACAGACAATAACACCTGTTGTGTATAGAACCCAAGATGAAAGACAATGCTGGGTATCTGATCAGCTTCCGTACATCGCACGAGTGATTTTTTTCATGTGAAATCACGAGGCCATTACCAGCTATACGGAAATAAAGTTGAAAAATATTTTATGAAATGCGGGTATATTTTTAATACATGTACAATGCTTGAATATAATTTAACAAGAGTTTGTTCATGTATTTATTTATAATCTATAATATAAAAGTGATTTTTTGTTTACTTATTGCTACATAAATAGCTGAAGTCCAAATTATTCGAGTCACCGGTAATATGGGGTTGTTATTTACCACAGCACATCAACAGCACATGTTTTTAGAAAAACATGATCTGAAATGTTTTCATTTCTCATTTTTAATTGTTTTAAAGTAAGGCTGTAAATTAATTGATAAATCAGAAAGTGTTTACAGATAACAGAAATAAGACGTTTAAGCTCCCGACATTTTAATAGGATCGTCAGTTACAACATCACGTGTGTTTAGAAAAAAAACAAGATGAATTAAATTGATTTGAATTTTGATTATATATTAATTGATTATTAAATATTTTTGGTGAATTTATTTCCATTTATTTAAGAACAAATGAATTAAAAGGTACCCATTTACGTCGAGTTTTCAGATCACAAAAAATTAACTTCACGTTGACAGCCTCGACAATTTTCTGGGTCCGTGCAACTTAAGTCGACATTCTTTTTTTTTTTTAAATGTGAAAAGGATATATATGTTTCAACCCTTGTTTAGCCATAATTTCTTTATTTCTAAACATACGCTATTTCTATCAACGTCTCAGGTAACGATATCCACGGAGTAACACAGTAGCCACGGAGTTACACAGGCGGCCACGGTGCGACACGGTGCTTTTTCTTGAATTTTCCAATACACATACACGGTGTCACACCGTGTGCACGGTGCGACACAGACCGTTTTCCACCGTGTTTTTTACACGGTGGGTGTCGGGATACTCGTGAGCTGTACTGTACATCCCTGGTTACTCCCCCAGCATCTTCCGCTACCTCCATTTCCCCATTTGGCATTATCATCTGAGGCTTCATCACGCTATTTTTTTTTTTTATTTATGTTTTTTATTCATGACTTTCACAGCTTTCTTACATAATACATTTCTTTTGGAATCTCAACATTTTTTTACATACAATATACATGCAAGAATAGATATATAATAGTTCACAATGGTGTGAAAGTTTGTTTTTTATGTTTTTAGTGGGGGTGAGAAAGGACAGAAAACATTGAGTGAAATAATATGCATATAAACACAAACAAAAGAAACAAAAGAAGAAAAGCAAATAAAAAATATAACATGCACACCAACTTATAAATTGACAGCTCTAAATTTAAGGATTTTCCAATATGTGATTATAATATACACAAACACCAGCATGAACATAATATTTAGCATGTACATGTACATATATTTATTTATGAGAGAAAAGAAGGCGGAGAGAAAAAAGCTGACGGGGCAATGGTTGCTTTGCAGCATAGCTGTCTATCAGGGTTTGCTTATCAAAAAGATTTATTTAGATATTTTAAAAAAGCATCATACATTCTTTTAACAAATAGTTGGGGATATAGTAAAGACTTGCTAAATTCTTTCAATAATATTCTCCAAGTGTCTCTCAAATTTTTCAAATTCACAGTTCTTTAAAAGTAAATATTTTTCCACAAGAAGCCTGTTTTCAATTTTCCTTTTGAGTTCCAACACATTTAAAGTTGGGTAAGTTTTAAGTCTACAAGTGAAAATATACTGTTTTACAATATAACTTAAAAGGTTTTGTATTCTATACATATGGTAGTTTTTATATTTACCAAAAAGTATACTTTGCTTATCAAACATTAGGGACACCCTGTAGTTTCTTAAAAATAACTCTTCAATGGCACTCCATAGTTCTTTTACAAATGGGCATTCCACAAAAAGATGGCCGATTGTTTCAGAATCTTGTTTACAATATTTTTTTTTATTTTGTGGACTTTGCCACCCCATAGGAAATAATATAGTTCTTTATCAATTTCCTTTAACATTTCATTGTTGGGATTTGGTAAGGTAAGAATAAGGTGGTTAAATTTTGGAATAATTAAATTTTTCAAAACCACTAATCGTCCAAAAGGTGTTAGTTTTCTGCGTTTCCATTGTTTCAAAGTACTTTGAATTTTTTGAAATATTGGGTTGTAATTTAAATCAATCATTTCAGTAAGATTTATGGAGAATTTAATTCCTAACAAGTCAAAAGTGTTATTTCCCCATTCTAACTTCCATCTTGAATGATGAAAAACCTCTTTAGAAAATTTTTTGCTCCCAATCCAAACAAGTTTTGTTTTAGAAAAATTTATTTTTAGTCCTAATAAGTCAGCAAAAAAATCTGGTTCTCTTAGAATTCCATCTAATGATTCTGGGGATCCATCTGAAAACAGAGTAGTATCATCTGCATACTGTGAAAGTTTATATTCTTCTCCTTCTATAATTATACCTTTAATATCTTTGTTATTTCTTATAAGAATCCCTAAAACTTCTGCAAATAAAAGAAAAAGATATGGTGAAATTGGGTCACCCTGTCTACAGCCCCTTTGAGGGTAAAAATAATCTGATGCTATCCCATTTTGAATAACACATGACTTGATTCCACTATAGAAAGTTTTTACCCAATCTTTAATTGAATCACCAAAATTAAATAGATCAAGGGTCTGGTAAATAAATCTCCAAGATATGGAATCAAATGCTTTTTCAAAGTCTATCAACATTAATAATCCTGGTATTTGGTTTTGTTCAGTATAGTTCATTAAATCATACACTAGTCTAATATTTTCTCCTATGAATCTCCCCTTTAAAAATCCTGTTTGGTCACTACTGATTAGTTTGTCTAAGACTTTTTTTAATCGTTCAGCTATACATCCAGAGGCTAATTTATAGACAACATTTAATAGACTTATTGGGCGCTAATTTTTTAAATATTGCTTAGGTTTTCCTTCTTTGGGAATACAGGTAATAATTCCTAATTTATTAGTTTCTGAAAAGTTTAACAATTCATATGAGTTATTTATTGCCCGTGTTATAAAGGAACCCAAGTCTTTCCAAAAAAATTTAAAAAACTCGCTAGAGAAACCATCCGGTCCAGGACTTTTATCATTCTTCATTTTTTTAAGAAAGTTTAATACTTCTGTTTTAATTAATGGGCCTTCAATGCATTGCAATTCCTTAGTATCTAATTTTGGAAAGTCAAACTGATTTATTTTTTCTTTAACAAAATTTTCTCCAGCTTCCTGTGTTTTTTTACTATACAGCTTCTCATAGAAGTTTTTTGTTTCATTTAAAATTTCGTCTTGATCATATATTATTGTTTCGTCTTCTTGCACTAGTTTTGGTATTTGCTTATTGATAAAGTTTTTAGATTCTAAAGAAGTAAAGTACTTAGAAGGCTTTTCACCTTCCTCTATCCATTTGCTTCTTGACCGTAAACACTGTCCTTTAAGCCTTTCTTTTCTAATATTCTCAAGTTCATTTTGTTTACTGGTAATATCAGGCAAGGATTGTTCTCCTAAGTTTTGTTCCAGAATTAGTATTTCTTTTTCTAATTGTGATTCTCGCTTACTTGCATTTTTCTTCTTAAAAGTAGAGTATGAGATTGTTTTTCCTCTTATTTCCATTAACAAGATGTCTAGAAATATTTGGTCATTTATTGTAAAAGGTATTATGTCATTGTCTATCTCTGGGATTAATTCTCTATTATAGACTAAACAGGCATATTGTAGCTTAACCTCGCAAATCTTTTCCTTAATTAGTTTAACATAATCCTTGTCTGTTAGTAGTGAATTATTAAATTTCCAAAAACCTTTACCCCTCTTAAATTCATTTGTTTTAAAAATTAATACTACTGGTGAATGGTCTGATCGATAACTATTTTCAAACTTTATTTGTGGAGCCAGAGATAAAAAAGATTGTGAGATCAAAAAAAAATCAAGTCTTCCCTGTTTAATTGGGTTTCTCTTTCTCCAGGTGTATCTTCTTAATGTGGGAGTATTTTCTCTAAAAATATCAATTAAGTCAAGAGTCTCCATGAGTTTATGAACTTCTACTTGTGCCTTAGGATTATTTATTCTTTTATAGTTCATTGTATCTAGGTCTTGATTCAATACTAAGTTAAAATCCCCACCTATTATAACATATTGGCCTGAGTAAATTTCTTCTATCTTTCCTAACAATTGGGAATAAAACTCTGGGGTATCAGAATTTGGGCCATATAAGTTGACTAGTAAAAATTGTAGGTTGTCGATTGTAGCCTCTAAAATAAGATAATTTCCATTTTCATCTCTGTAATTTTTATGTACTTTAACTTCACAATTATCATTAAAGAGAATTGCAATTCCCCTTGAATTTGACTTATATGAACTAAAAAAGACCTCATGACCCCACATTGATTCTATATAATTTTCTTCTTCAGTTGTAAAATGTGTATCTTGAATAAAATAAACATTATATTTTTTCAGCTTTCCACTGTTCTTCACCAAAATCGTGCCTCAAACATGGAACCTCTTTCGCATTGCCAAGAGTGCATTATGTGTAAAACGAGGTCCAAAACTCAGTTAATACATCCCTGGTTACTCCCCCAGCATCTTCCGCTACCTCCATTTCCCCATTTGGCATTATCATCTGAGGCTTGATCACGCTATTCAGTGTGTAACTTTCTGTTACGAAAGCTTCGATCATTTCTCTCATTACTTGACCTCTGTGTAATTTCAGCAGATGTTCTGTGGGTTGAAAATTTACCGTATCATCATTTGTAGTGTTTGCGTGGTTATCAACCAATCCAAATGAATGATTTAAGTTTTCGGCATGGGTGTCGAGTAAATCAGGTAAATCGTCAAGTCCATATTCCTGATCGTTTTCAATTCCTGCTATTTGTATAGCCTCTGATAATATATCATTAAAAGGGGTTTCTTCTGAAATTTTCGGAGATGTTGGTTGTATGGATGAAATATTGAGTTTGGGAAGTGAATCTGTATCCATATCACCACTTAGTTGTGGACTTGCTTCGTCATCTTCGTTTTCTATCGATGCTAAATAAAATCGAAGGATGGACATGTTTGTGTCTTTATACATTTGGCCAACTGTTGAGTTTTCATCCATACTCCTATCTTGGTAATCCCAAACATCAAATTCGAAATCGTTCTGACTACCTTTAGACGATTGTCCATTCGGAAAGAATAGCATTATCCCAATATCTAACAGATCTTTTTTTGTTGCGTCTTTGCTTAAGAGTCAATTTTCGTGTCCCCCTCCCTTTTTGCTTCTAATCTGAACACTTTTACTGCCACATTTGTGTATCCATCCCAACTCGATTCTTCTTCTCTCTTTCTCTGCATTTTTATTGCCGAATCTTCTGTTTGACTCCCTCATATCCTTTCCTTTACTACTACCTTCCCCGTCTGTTGACCCTGAAGATTCTCTGCTTTCTATTTTTTCACGGAGAACTTGAAAGATAGTGGATCGTCTCCCTCTTTTCTTTGAAGTCTCCCTATCTCTCAGAAATTTTCTGATTCGCAGTCTATCCCCGTGCAGAGGAACATATTTAGGTAGTTCCTCGTCCCTCATCAGAGCTATTAAATCTGGTCCAATCTAAAATGATAATAAGTTAAATCAAATATGAGCAAATAATTACAACCAAATGGCCTTCAATATGCTTGTCGTGTGATTATATATATGTATGTGTATATTGCTTTGCGTGCATTTCTTAATTGGTTTACAATTTAAAAAGTGAAACAGGCAAATATAGAATTGTTTTTAAAGTCGGGGGGGGGGGGGGACTCATAAAAAAATCTTGACGAGCAAAGAGACAGAAAAAAATCAATCCTTATCCGTGGAGGACGGGGTTAGCGTAGAATACGAGTAACTATAACATCATTTTTTTTACATGTTCCCCCCAAAAGGGAGAAGCAGCTCTTTAATATATTTAAGAAAAATGTCATTGTGAATGTTGAGCAAAACAAGGTTGGTGCCCCCTCCCAATGCTACATGCCTATAAAGGATGGTTTTAAGAACATTATCACCTAAATGCATGCCATACCGTTTTTCTCTTTTTTTTTTTTCTTTTTTTTTTTTGCTTAGCGCATTATTGCTTATGTGTTTATAACGATTTTAGAATTCTTTTAAATATCATATCTAAATACATGTCCTATTATTTATGAAATGAACTCCGCAAATAAACTTAAATTCAATATGTTGAACAATAAATAGAGAACGGCACATTCCCTTTTCCATATCACAGCCAGAGACTTCAATATCAGCCCGAGGGCCGAAGGCCAAAGGGATGAAATTGGTCGAGGGCTGACACAGGCTGTGATATGGAAAACGGGTATTTATTATTATATTTATTACATACTTGGTAATAAAATTAAAAAAAACCACCGACTTGAACAAATTGATTTTAAATATTATTTGAAAGTATTTTGTACATGTATTGAATAAAAAAATGAGGTTTTAACAAACAGTCATGTAGCTACAGGACCAGCAATTTCCTTAGGTTTTAATTAACTGCTCCAAAACATTTGTTAGCATATGATGTTTTCAACTGCACTTAAAAAATGACGACTGCTACAAATGTTTTATTTTCTTCTGTAAACATGCACTAATGCCGAAACGAAAAATGGCAGAGGAGTTCCGCAAGGGGTGTGATACGGATCTGCATCAGCCCTAGAGGGCTGATAACCTGTATCAGCCCCGGAGGCCGATACGAGATTTGTATTATCACCTGTATCACATATGCAAAAATACTTGTATTTTTAACTAAGTATGTAATAAATCAGAATAAGCTGAGTGTCTACCAAAAACGCCGATGTGGTTGTTGTCTCCATATGTTCAATAAATTATATTAGAAGAAGAATTATAATTTTGTTAAATTAACCTCAAATGTGTACATTATATGCAACAAATAGAACTAAGAAGAAATTCAAAAAATTATATATAAACCACAAAACAGTTAATAAAGTCTTGTAATACCTTTTCCCGTACAAGTTTATCTGCAACTTCATCTGAAGAAACGTCGCAAATGAATTTAAAAAGATCGAAGTCTTCGTTCATTTTTTTCTGATTAAAGGATCCTGTTTGAGAATAGAAAATATATATTTATCGTACGCGTTATATCGCGAAAGTTACGCGTGTATTCGCGAAAGTAACGCGTTATATCGCGAAAGTTACGCGTTTATTCGCGAAAGTTACGCGTTATATCGCGAAAGGTTCGCGTTTATTCGCGAAAGCTACGCGTTTATTCGCGAAAGTAACGCGTTTATTCGCGAAAGTAACGCGTTTATTCGCGGAAGTAACGCGTTTATTCGCGAAAGTTTTGCGTTATATCGCGAAAGTTACGCGTTATATCGCGAAAATTACGCGTTATATCGCGAAAGTTTCGCGTTACTTCGCGAAAGTTACGCGTTTATTCGCGAAAGTTTCGCGTTTATTCGCGAAAGTAACGCGTTATATCGCGAAAGTTTCGCGTATATTCGCGAAAGTTACGTGTTTATTCGCGAAAAAAATATTTTTTTTACCTACGAAAATGAGCTCAATAGGCTTTCGTAGAAAGATACATCTTTAATGAAAATATTTTGTTTGTTCAAGTAGTCGCTCAATGGTTCCTTAAAGAAAAACTGCCTCAAAACAAGCTGTTTTATGCTTAAAATGAGAAAATGGCGGGAAAAGGTAAATTTTATGATGTCATATTTTTAAATTGTGGGCACTAAATTCAAAATGAAAATTATGAAAAAACTTCAAATGTATATGTGTACAAATAAAGCAAAGAATTGCAGTAAAATGACAACGTTCATTTAAGGGGGCCATTTTAGGCTCAAACCATATATAGTCCTTTGCACACCAAAACAAAATGTAAGATATAAACTAAAATAAAAAATCTTGACAGTCACAGGATCAGTTATTAAAATGAGAAAGTTTACACATGAAAAGTCAAGCGGGTTAATAAGTTTCAAACGTTAATCTCATTGTGAAAAAAGCAACATTCTTTATGCAATATAATCATATTTCTACAGCCATTCTTATTAAGCCTTCGGAGTTTGAATAAAATGCTACCAGAACCTTGTGAGTTTAGAAAAAAAATCTCTGTATATTCTTCCTGTCTCTCTGCAGCAAAATCATAATTTATTTATACTATTAATGTTACCCGTCAATTTAAACCTTTGTGATACAGCTATAATAAAAAAGACTGTGTATATGGTTTTATGATTACTTGTTAACGTTTTATTCAGGAGTTTTCACTTATACTGTGTTTAAATTGACAATAGTACAACAATTAAAATGCAATTCAACAAAAATTAGAACTTGTTAGATATAAAAAAAAAATTATAAAAAAATTAAGATTCTTAAGGTATGCAAAACCATGAAAATTAAATCTTCATGTTACAGAAGAAGTACGTAGAAACTCATAAAACCTTACCAGTGAGAAGTTTATTAAGAAGACATTTTCATCATTATGAATTTTAAACATGAAATCACTATTAATAAACCTTTTTTACAGATCAAAGAACTGTAAAAAAAATCCTCCCACGCTTGATAAAAAATAAAACTAGAGACAAGCTCTTTGCAAATCAACGATTAGGTTTTCCGTTGTAGCTGCGTCATTCTCTTGACGTGATACAAAATTGATAACCTGACCATGTTACAATGTTAGATGTATAGACTCTTAGTAAAAGAGACAAATGCTTTCGATATACATAAGAGTTTAATTTGTTTAATGATGATTTGATTGTGAAATACAATTACTCTCGAGCCAAGTTGTAATGATTGTACATTAAAGTTATTTGATATACTATCAATATATTTTTTTACTATATTCATTATTGTGCATAAAGCGTAATACATGTACTTTTAGTTTTTGATTGGATGAAAATAATGTCTTGTACCCAGGACTGTTACCTTTTAAGGCTTATTTAATCATTGTTATCCATTGTTCGGGGGTTGTCTGGAACTTTTAATTAAATAAAACTTTTATCGGTCGTTTTTTTCGCGCAACTACTGTCGAATCACTAGAATTTGTGAAGGCTCAATTTTCGTGGTATTCGCGGGTAGCCCTGAACCACAAATTAACATCCTTGATGAAAACTAATTATAAAAGATTTAGATCCCTACTGAAACTGAAAACCGACGCATCCATGAAATTACATTCAAACGAGTAAGCAAATATTCCCCGAAAATTGTCCCGGCGAAATTATATGATTCCACAGTATCTTACTCTTTAGCGATGCCTGCTGAAAAATGTAATTCATTGTGTTCATCGTATATAATGTGTAAACATATCGGTACCATTTTGTTTAATTCTAAAGCAACATCACTTGATTGGATCTAAATCTCTTTATTATGTCTTTTTCTTGTATTACTACTACAGTGGAACCCCCGGACGTTTTTGTTCCAATGTCCAATCATCCGGATAGCTGAAGCGTCCGAATATCTAAAATGTGTCTATTGTTGTCAATAATGATAATGTATTTGTTTATAATGGCCTCCGGATACTGTTTTTATGGCTTTCAATACTAAACAGCTAAACATAAGAGTTGTCCGTTTAACAGTAGGTTTTCAAATATAAAGAACCCGGCTTTATATGTTATTTTGTCAGGAAATATTTACTGGAAATTCAATTTTATTGTTAAAATTAACATCAGAAAATTGCTAGGCTCACATGAGTTGACATGCATGCTTTCGTTTTGTTTTCTACCTGTACTTCTGGTTTTGACCTAATCTAACAAAGCACAATTCGTTTTAAATAACTATTGAAAACGATAGATAAACCACAAAACTATTTAAGACTTTCTAAAGAATGTTTAAAAAAGCGATGACACCTGAGAGGCGCACATGTAAAAATACCCATAGCCACGTGCTGTGAGGATATTGTATTAAGCGGGATATCATCGAATTTTTCCGTTCGGTTAAATGAAGCAAGATTGATAGTAAAACTGTGTTCTGTGGTAAAACAGACCGTCCGGATACGGAACGCGGAATTCTTAAATAAATGAAACAAAATTACGTATAAAATAATCTGTACCCAAATCAAATCGGCTTAAGCTGAAGCGTTATCTGGGGGTCCGGATATCAGGCCCTACTGTATAGACAGTGTCTAACTTCTGAACCCCCCCCCTCCCCCGTTTTTTGAAAGAAGAACATCGTACTTATTTTATTCACTTCTTCTACTAAGGCGTTTATATAGAAAGAACATTTCAACTAAGTGCACTATACACTATAAGCGAATAGAGATTTTTAAAAAGTGGTTATTTAATTCTCCGCATAAAATTTTTGCATCTGCAGTTTATTTTAAGGAAAAATTTTAACCAT
The DNA here is from genome assembly GCF_902806645.1 of Magallana gigas. Classification (NCBI taxonomy): domain Eukaryota; kingdom Metazoa; phylum Mollusca; class Bivalvia; order Ostreida; family Ostreidae; genus Magallana; species Magallana gigas. Next base: position 11,548,714 of record NC_047564.1, on the reverse strand, counting down.
CATGATTGTCTAAATACAGACAGAATCACATAGCGACAATAAACGACTCTATTTATACAGTGGCACAGGAACCTGACATCATATATTTTTCTCGTGATAATAACCATAACTATTTAACTGTCACATCGGCTGAAATGTTTGCTTCAAACACAACGGTAAAATTATTTTACGATCCTATCTGTCTTCACATCGGTCCTTAAACAAATTGTCTTACAACGGATTCAACCAAAACGAGTATTATACCTGTCATTATTATAAAATCACCCTTTAATTTGCATCTTTTGCCTTAGATATGTTTTAAATGTCTGTAGAGTAGACGGAAGTTGTTACCTTTATGTAAATAACATTTCTCTGCACTGGGTGTTTGTGTCCACATTTCAAAATATATGCGTTTATAAACATGTTTATGTTTAAACTTCGTGTAAAAAGTTCAATTGACAGTATATATTATCCACGTCCATAATTTTAACTTGTATGGTGATCGAATTGAAAATCGACGACTTTTAAATAAGCATATCAGTGCTATATTTAGAAGGGAATACCCAAAGTATGACGCAGTAGATGTAGATGCTGATGGGGGGGGGGGGGTATTTAATATAGACAAATGTGATGCGCTAATTTGATTAAATCGGTTAGCCATAAATGTTGAAGAACTGATCGGAAGACGCAAAGGATCGCAAAATAATATTTCCGATGAGTTTCAAGCAAAACCCCCAGGTGATGAGCTGATGTGACAGTTTTAAATAAATTCAAGATGGCGGTGATGTGTACCTTGTATTAGGTATAGTGTAATACTTTTATTATGAGAAAAATATATAATGTCAGATGTCTGTGTGTGGGTCTGTTATGTTAAAACAAAAATATGCACATATTTCAACATTAAGCATTTTCTTATCGGAATACCGGTATAACCTTTTAATGCAACTAAATTTAATATTAAAAATATCAACCAATTGGTCTCGGTGAGTATTCGGCCAACTGCGTAAACGTATGAAAGTAATTGTAATATTCAGGAAATTGTATGGCTCTTATTGATTATTTCAAATTAACTTTGTTTCAATGAGGCATGTTTGTACAACAGTGAGGATTTCCTATTTAAAAAAGCGAGACGTCAGTCACATTTTTCAGTGTTATAGATGCTGTTATATCAATGTAAAATGCACAGAGAACCTCTCTCTCTCTCTCTCTCTCTCTCTCTCTCTCTTTCTCTCTCTCTCTCTCTCTCTCTCTCTCTCTCTCTCTCGTAAAAAGATGCTTAGACTAAAGATACGACAAGTTGACCAGGCAAGTCTAAATGTGCATAAGTCTTGCGTATACAAGTATACATTTATAAAGGTGTTGTTTACTCGGGATTTGAGTTCTCCAATTCGGATTGTGATAAAGTTGAATTTAATAAGTAAAATTTGTTCTAAACACAAAAGGTAATTATGAAATAAAATATTATTGACATAACATTCGATATTTTTACTTTATTATGAAATTAGGCTTAAACAAAAATAGACTTTTAACCAAACAGAGGAAATTCGAACTAAATTTTGCAAATACATATTATGCAGTACTATAATATCAAATGTTAAGGTTTTATATTTTAATCTATATAATTTGGCATGTTTTCTGTTGATTTTACCTCACTTATTTATTAAATAATCGTATGGCATGAATTGCAAAAAATAATGAAAAGTTCTTAAAAATGATAAAAGACATCAAATCTCAAAACTTTGATCATTGACCTCATATAGATTTTATACCAACAGAATAAGGTCAATATAAGAAGTTTAATGATATAAATGTTTCGGTATTATCATCATTCATTTTTTTTAAAATTAAAATTGGATCAAAAATAGATAGATTTAAAAACTGATAGAGGAAATTCGAACTGAAGTATTTTTTTTTAAATTGCGCTGAATTTTAATGCCTTATATCTTTTTAGTGCCATTTCCATTCATTAAAATGTACTTCATTTTTAAAATGTTTTATTTTTTGTAATATTTTTACAATCAAGAAAAACTCAATCGTAGTGTAGAATTCTATGTGATTTTTCTTAATTTTTCAAAAAAAAAATTCAATGGCCATTGACTCAAAATGTAGGTCATTGACCCACTGTTTTGAAAGTAAGAAATAACACTATAATCAAAGGTATATAACATGCTATAAATGGTTTTTTATTATCATCAGTGGACTTTTTTTTTCATTCTGATTAAACGTCATCCTTCGCATAATTTTAGAAATAGTGTTAAGATATTCTAATCATGGTAAAATTAAATATGTATCAACATTAATTACAAAGATCGAAAAGGCAATATTGCGGTTGTAGAATGAATTTGTAGTTTATTTGTTTTGAAAGTTTAGTTTTTGATAATGTTGTCAAATTTGAATGATTGTTTGTTTTATTTGTTGAAAAAGAGGTTACAGAAAATGTAAAATTTTCAGTCCCAACTTTCATATTGTCTTATTATCATAGGCCAAATGCACACTTGAAAAAAGAAATATAGTATCTATAGTTCTTATGCACAAGTCACGCATTCTTCTATGGCTTTCACAATTATCAGTTACTACTAATAAAGTAACAAATCCATTTTCAAAGAGAAAATATCAGTAGCTTATAGTTTACATCGAGTTCTACATATAGCTTGTCTTCTGCCATACGCATGCACGTGTGTAATCCTGATTCAAAAAAAGATATCATAAGGGGATCATCGGAACAAGATGGTACTTATTTTGTACTATGGTAGAATGTACATTGTTAATAGTTGCTGTTGAATTATTTTTAATAAAAATATATCACAAGTTAAGATTGACATATGTCCTAGAATGTTAACAGGAAGAACTGCCATTGTATTTTGTTTCATAAGCCAAGTTTTCTCAATCTGCTGGACGATTTCATTAAATAAGGTTTACCTTGCGTATCTTATTAAATTTACACACTTACACTTCAGCCGATTAAAAAATAAAAGTGTCTGTTTGATTTAAAAATCCTTTCTTAAGCATTCGATCTTATATATTCAAAACTTAGAACGATTGAATTGATTTGACTACCCCCACCACCAATGAAAGAATCCATTCTTACCAATGGAGATTTTATTAAACAAATACGAAAGGTAAAACTGGACTTCGCGCCAGAATATCTCATTCATATTTTTTTACGCACCATTATAGTGGACGAGTCTAAAATAGGAACTTGTAAGGGATCTTTCATACAAATTGAATACTAGTTCTCTGGAGCATACCATGCAAGCAGTTTTCATTGAGTTTATATTCTTGTTTTCAGAGTCCTTTACTTGGAAATATTGGAAAGGCCTAGAATCTTGCTATCTTTACGCATGCCATATAACATGTAAAACTGTTTTCATATCACTTACAAGCTATACATTCTTGAAATAATTTGAAATAATTTTATTGAAAATAATATATTTGAACGTTATAATTCTTAAGTTAAACGACTTATTACTACTTTATTTCCTTTGATTATTAAGGCTCAATGTAGTTGATAACATTGAACAGCGTTTTTACCAAGCAAATTTCCTTTACGGGGGATTGCGAGTACATAAATTAAATTATTTCATTACCTCCTTAAAATTTTGAATGAAAAAATCTTATAAATTGCTGATGATGACTGTTGCAATTGGATAGTTTCATTTATTGGTGGTTTGTACAATGCATTCAGCAAAACACTGGGTGAATCAAAATTTTAAAATATCTAAAATGACAGTTACTAAAAATTAACGGCAATTGATTCGTTAATTAATACTAAGGAATATTGAATTTAATTTTTAAAATCATTTCTTAATATTAAAATTATTTTTATTAAAATCAATATTATGTAATGCTATGAAAGAAAACGCTCCATCGGAATCAATCCCGTGTTGGTTTAAATTTAATCAATATGTTTTAGAATCATGTTATTAACACATTGTGACATATGGTAAAAAAATAAATTTGAACATTAGATTAGAATTTTGTAAATAATATTTAAACTTATCCTAGGAGTGTATATCTACAGTCATGTAATACCAAAACAGAAATCAAAAAACAATACCATATATTAAATGCAACTTTTAACTAAAAACAATCATATTTGATTGGCATTTACAAACTCAAATACATGTATAATGAATGTACGTTTTTACATGAATATGTGGTATTTGACAAAACGGATCATAAAGCAAAAAAAAAAAAAAAAAATTAAACACTACATGTAAGTATCATGAAATCATTTATTTTAGTTATAAAATTGAAAAAAATAATAAAAACTCCATGCACGTAGCAGCACTGTTTTTTAAAATGTGACTTTAAAAAGTACAAAAAAACTCTGATTTCATCGCGACCTAGTGACACAGCGACGTAAGAGGAATGTTCATACATTTGAATATAATATAAAATATAAAAGCAATATTCGAATTTTATGTGATAGCAGCTTTTTAGTTTTTACGTCGAAAATCTGTCTTTGCAATTCACTTTTTAACAACTCTAATTTTCCGACCATTATCACTCGACATTGAATACAATTTATACCTGAAAAGGGATTTTTCCTTCAATAGTGGGTGTTCTTTTAGTTGCTCAAATAAATCCTCCTCTAGAATCCTAGAAGAAAGACGATCGTACATTTCTTTTTCTAGAATGACACAAAATTCACCGGGGTTGGTAGTGGAATCCGGTCGTATGATTTCCTCAATCATTTCGAATCGACAGTGCTTTAGAAGAAGAAACACATACTTCATACTACTGGCACAACACTTAAATAACGCAAAACTTAATAATTCATGTTTTATCTCTATTCTGCTTCCATCAGCTTCAACGAAAAGAAATGCATCAAGTTGGCCGACATTCTTCTTCACCGTTATGGAGTTGAGACCTCCAAGTTCAGACGCCCATTCTTCCACGTTTTTATCCAAGTTGTGAGTTTTGACGAACATAACATACATCAATACGTTGAACAAATCAGGGGTGTCCTCCAACATGTTTTGAAATATAGTGCACAATTCCCTAACTATATTTCGTGTGGCCTCTCTTTTGGTAAAAATATCATGTCGATTTGAATATAAAAGAGTAAGAATTGGATCTCCTAATTTTCCTGGATTTTCTTGGAGAGTATTCTTTACCAATTCAAAATCAACGTTTCGAAACCAACATTTTGGGTCATTTGCGCAATGTCCATAATCTCTTTGGTCATTCAAGATCAGTAACATTTCTGCGTCTGAAAGCTCGTTAAAATCTACGACAACACGTTTGTTTTGGAAAACTCTGATACGATGGATTTTTTGCAACTCTTCATATACATGGTCATGTATAGCAAAGACAACTTTCAGTTCATGATTTACTTTCTGTTCTATATTTTCCAGGACTTTAATAATTTCATCGGTTTCAGCAAAGTTACCTCTATTATACACCCCAAAGAGGTTATCGCAGCAAAAAAGCTTTTTTATTCCATCAACATTTAAGGCCAAATTGGTTATACTCGTTTCCTTCCTACTTACTGTCCATTGATTTCTTCTGTAGTGGCTTTCAATGTACTTCAGACATGTTGATTTTCCAGTTCCTAATGCCCCTATAACCACAACAATATGTTCTCTTTCCAGAATTTCTAGAACTGATTTTATCGCTTTTGTCAAAACAAGCCTATCCTCTATTTGACATTCAGGATTCAGCTCAAAACCTGTTAATGGATACATAATTAGTTCGCGCATTATAAAAACAAAAACGTAACGTAAATTAAATGTTGTTATAAATATGAAAAATACCCATTTTTATTTCACAAATTATGCACTTACTCAATATTTTTTTCTTATCAGTGTCTTGAAGTTTAACGTCATCGGAAATATTTCCATATCGATTAACCATTCTGACAAATATCTCTCTAAGGTACAAACATTCCGTTGCTTCATCGCAATATCTATTCCACATTAAACGGATTCTTTCAATATCAGCACCCAGACTAACATCAGCATCAGAAGGTTCATAACCCCAGCCTCGTCTTGGAGGAGTTACATTTTTGCAAACGTTCCTTAGAAGGTTGTAGACAAGAGATATGTCCAGGTTTTGATTGTCATCCCAAGAATTTAGATTACAAAGGGACTTTAGCAACGCTTCACCAAAGTGTTCAACAATAGATGTTTTGAAAAGAACTGTGACATGTTTTAGTTCCTCCATTTTGCTTTCCTGCTTTAAAATAACTACAAGATAGTGCTTTAAAGCAGCCAACTTCCAAAGCAGATCTTTTGTATGAAACGCTGAAAGGAAACAACAAGAAAGATATATAAATCAAAGATTTGAAAGTACTGACGAGAGTTGAATTTTATTCAGAAGTGAAGAAGTAAAAAAAACTTCTGTTTCAAGGATTTAAATAATTGCCTTCTGTACAGTTAATAAGGTTAATGCATATGGTATATAATAAATAAATGCACCCAAAATAATATGGAAAAACACCAAAGAGAATTCAGTTAACGCAATAAACTATAGAATTTTTTTTTTTTGGGGGGGGGGGGGGGGGGTTGGTGAGAAAGGAATTATATGTCAGCATGAACCTTGAAATTTGCAAAAAGAGCTGAACGTTATAAGGCATCTTTTTCACTAGTAATGATTTCAACAAATGTTACATGTACGTGTAAAATATATATAGTATGAAAATATCATTTCCATGAACTTTAGTCTATTAAAATCAACGATAACATTTACATGTATATGTATTTTTGTTCGGAAATAGTTTTTTCAGCTATGTTATAATTCTTTCAAATATTTTAATCCAATATTAATTCTTGGGGTTTTTTGACAAACATGTTTAGCTAAAGACGGATCTTATCGTGTGTCTAAAAACAGAGTTAACGTCATCAAACCACAGTTGTAAATGAATGAGGCACATTCATAATGGTTCGCGAGCATGGCGAACAAATTTTCTGTACCTAGTAATACACATGTACTTTCCTGTATCAAGATAGCAAACAGTTTTCCTTACCAAGCTTGCAAAGCTCTCTCGTACGATTTTGAATTGCTCGCTACTCATTCATTTATAATAATTTGTAAAAATTGCAATCTCTTGTGATCAAACTTCATCATGCCATTTGTATTATAATCAACATATTCCTATGATGGATAATCAATGTATATGTATTTATGTGCATGTACATGTATATAAAGGAATTCCATGTACCTACAGGTATTATGTATAGCGTAGTTATGTTTTTACTAATTACTCATTATGATGGTATGTAAACTTCAAGGGTCTTTTTGTTTTTATTAACATTCTTTGCACTAGGATCGTTTTAAGGCTATTATCCTGATCCTCAATATATCTAATTTGGCTACATATCGGTGTGCTATACAAGTTTTGCCCACCTCTTCTATCCTCCTTACAATTAATTACTGTGAAATCATTTTAATTCGTCAATGTTCGTGGGAAGCCAAAATTGTCCTTGTTCATAGGAAAGGAATTTCGTTGGTATTATAATCGGAAAAATTCTTAATTATCATTAAACAAATGATTGTATATAGGTTCGTGGGGATGTTAATTCGTGGACACGGATTATCTACAAATGCCACGAACATTGGTCACCCACGAACAATGACAATTCCCCAGTATATGTATGTTTGCGTTGAATGCATAGTTTTCTTTTGGTAAATTTATGGTATATTTTTGGGCCAACCTTCCACTGCAATTTTGGTCATTTACTAAAGATATATATGAAGTCTCACATTTTCACGTTAATAATCATTATAACTAAATCTGGCATTTTCAATAAAGGCCCACAAGCCATGGGTTTTTCTTAATCTAAGTATATAGGGGCAAAACAGAGCTGCAGATCTGCAATCTTTATTTAGATTGGATATGATTCCCTTGAGTTTAAACACTACTACATGTACTACAGAAGTCAATGCCAGCAAAACAATACTTTTTAAAAAATTGTTTTTAGTGGCAGAGAAACAGTCCATCTAAGTATGTCGTAGAGATATATACTATCTTTATTGTCTGTACCAAACTATATTTGAATAACTTTTAGGTATTCGTGAATAGGTGTTCTTGAAACCAATGCGTCTAAATACATTACATCTATTTTTTAAATTCTATTTTAAATGTTACAAGGATATGATTAATCTACAACCCACGCAAAACGGGGGATTCTTTGATATATTACTTTATAGTATTTATAATCATCATAGCGTGTAACAAAAAGAGGTATTTGTAGCACTTTATATGATAACAATTAAAATGGAAATTCTTTCTTGTTTGTTGTACTTTTTTGTTCGTACTATAAACGTATTCGTTTGTAACCTAAATCGATTTCTTATTAATTTTAGTTATAGTAGATGATATCCCGCGCTTGCGTGAGAATTTACACTTACAACATTTATATGATACAATGTTAATATGTTGAATCATAATTTTTCTTTATTAAGGAGTCTCGGGGGAGAATGTTTCAAACATACGATTTCCTTTAAATTTTTTACAGTGAAATCCCAACTTATGAGAAAACTATGTGCAAAATATTAATTAATTGACCGGGCAGTTTATCTGTTTGCCGCGCTCAAATTTTGGTCGTATGTCCGATTCATCACCGACATTCTATATAGGATTATATAGGAAAATGAGGGTTTTCATTTTCAATTTCATATTTAAAAAATTACAAACATATGATTTTCTTTTAATTTTCAGCGATGAAAGGTTAATTAAGTAAACTTTTTGCCAAATTAAAACGAAATTGACCGGATGGTTTTTATGTTATCCGCCCTCATATTTTGATTCTATAAACGTGCCGTGCCAGCCATTTTACATATAGAAATGTGTAAAAAAAATAAAAAAAAAAAGATGTTTATGAATCAAATTCAATTTTTTGTAGTAGAAGAAAAATACCTTTCCACTCACACAGAACGTAGAAGGATCGCGTAGATGTTTTTATTTTGCAAATTATAGTTTTTATTTTAATTATTGACGCTGCAATAGAAAGTGCACGACGTTTATTTTTGTCCATTGTTACGTCAGAGTATCAACTGACGTCATCGTAAGACGTTGATTCCGACGACAATAACGTCGATTTTGAAGAAGCGGCGAGATGATTAAAATACTTCTGACATTATTATAACGATTCTTAACACTAAATATAATTTGTTGATAAGTCATTTTTTTAACATAAAAACGTTACCTGATAACCTGTATATTTGAACATTTTACTTTACATTTGCGTTTTACGACAGTAATGTGCAATACCCTGCGCAGAGGGCGCAAAATTTTAAACCCGCTACCGACCTTAATTGTTGTATATAGTGTGTCCGAATATTTTTTCTTTTTGGTTTATTGAACGTATTGTTAAAAAATAAACAAACAATTAGCTGCAATGCTGGATATTTAAGGAGCGGGCATGGGTGGAAAATCTAGACTGAAATTAATGTTTCATATATGTACGTGGTCTTCATCCTTTTTGTTGCAGGATTGGAAAGAAACTTTTTAAAATTTATTTCAAACCAGTGAGAAGGTACTTAATGCGTCGTATCTCTGAATTTTTTTCTTAAGGACGTTGTTTACTCAGGGTTTTGAGTTCTCAAATCCGGATTGTAAAAAAGTTCAATTTAATGAGTAAAATTTGTTTTAAATACAAAAAGTATTTATGAAATAAACTATTATTGACATAACAATCGATATTTTTACTAAATTATGGAATTAGGCTCTGAGAAAGTTTGACTTTTAGCAAAGCAGAGGAATTTCAGATTAAATTTTTCAGATTTTGTTTTCCATTGAAATATTTTTGATAGTACTATAATATTTAAAGTTAAGATTTTATTTGTTAGTTAACATAATTTTGCATATTTTCTGTTGGTTTTATCTTGCTTTTTCGTTTAGATAATCGTATGGCACACACTACAAAAATATTGAAAAATGCTTAAAAATGATAAAAGACACCATATCTCAAAATTTTGATCATTGACCTCATATAAATTTTATGCCAGATGAGAAAGGTCATCATACTTAGTTTAGTACTATAAATGTTTTAGCATTATCATCATTCAGTTTTTTTGTTATATTGAATCAAAAATGGGTAGTAATTTGAAAACTGATAGAGGAAATTCGGTCTAGAATACCCTAAAAAATTGTGAATGAAAACTTAATTCTTTGTATCTATTTAATGTCACTACCATTCATAAACTGTATTTCATTTGTCAAAGAATTAAGCAATTTGTATTATTTTCACAATTAAGAAAATCTCAATCATAGAGTAAATTTTTTATGGATTTTTCTTAAATTTTCAAAAAATATTCAATGGCCATTAACTCAAAAAGTAGGTCATTGACCTACTTATTTGAAAGTGAAGAATAACACTACCATGTAAGGTCTACAATACACAGTAGTTGGTTTTTCATTATCATCAGTGGATTTTTTTTTCATTCTGAGTAAACGTCATCCTTAAGGTCAAATTACATTATCATTTTTTTCCCATTATCAAATAAAAAATTCAGATAAAAGACGTTTTCTAAAAAAAAAGGGGAATAGGTATGGATGAAAATGTATTAAATTAAAAAAAAAAGCATACTTATTTGCATATTATAAACCAAAGTTGTCAGATCCAAAGTATCTACCCGATGGTTAACTCGCCCTTCATTTTCGGTCATAACGTTAATTAGTCAACCGGCGTTCCTGGGACACCCCGTTCTGAAAAGTTTTTTTTTCATCAAAACTAAAATCGCTTATAAAAATTATTTCATTTTCCTTCTTAACTTTTTTTTGTATAACCAGAGATCTAGATGTCCGATCCAAGGTACGTGTATCTGCTCGCAATGCATGATGAACTCGATCTAAACTTTTCGCCATGACGTTAATTAGCCAGTCAACACGTGTATTTGGTTACCCCGTTCTGGAAAATTTTATCACATTCTCTAACCAGGAGTCGTGCTTCGCAAGCGTTTTATCCATCAAAACTAAAATCACGCATTCAAGAAATGAATTGGCTCATTTCGTTTGCTCAACATTTATCAAATCTTTGTAAACTTTAAATAAGTTGCCAGTAAATATATTCTTATTTCGTTCTTTACAGTATCATGTAATATCATTTCATTGCAAGTATATATTTCACTGCAAACTACCCCCGACTTGGATCCGTTAAACGTGTCCACCACATTACTCTCATTTTTGCTATATTTCTTGTTTATCAAACATGAAAGTAGGTTTTGATAAATTACATAATAACTTTTTATCATTTAAAATTCCATGATAGCTTACTGACATCACTTCACACGAATTGAAATACTGAAGGTGTAATCATTTTATAGTTTATTTGCAAAATGCCTTAATCCATAAGTATGAATATTTTTTTGACTAGGTTTCACTTCAAGTTTGCTATATCAAGAGTAACTACATAAGAGAGTTGATAAAAAAACCCAGTAAAAACAAAACCCAAAACATTAGACAAACGTATCATTGTTTTAAAATGATAACAATATAGAGTTATCAATCAACCTAGTGTATTTACTATTCATCACATTAATCCAAATGTAAACCCATTTAAAAATTAGTTTACTATAATGCTCATTATTGCGTCAAACAAACACTTTGGGACAGGGTCTTAATACGTTTTGTATCCTAAAACTAATAAGAAAACAAAATGACTTTATATCCTCGATCATGGATCATAAAAATGTTCAGAATCACTAAGAAAGCCTCATCAACACAAAAATTCCCCCCTTCCTTATAATTATTAACAAATGTTAGTGAAAATTGGCATAAACATTTAATAAAGCCTTAACAAATGATTGAGCAAAGTTATATTAAAAAATAATAAATAGTTTGTTTACGACGGTACATAAACAAGTCGGTGATCGGGGTACCCGGCACAGTCCCAAACTCGGAATTTAAAAAACTTTAACATCTACATTTAAGATGTTTGTAGATCTACAATTAATGATAAAAAAATCAAATTATGTATATTTATTTTGCTATTCATAGAGGCAAACTATGCGTTTCACTGTTTGATTTGAAAAACGACGGAGAGTTTAAAAATATGTACCAAACAACAGAAATCTGACTGCGACTGTTTATAATATTTTGATGTGAAGGCAGCGGATCGAAAATACATCAAATTGGTGGGGATCTCGGAAAAGACCTTTCCTGGTCAAGAAATTGCATAATAAAAAAACTACACGTCGAAATGGGCCGAAAGCTTCCGCGAATCAGGGTTTATTTACTGATTGTTTAACTAGAATAAATACAAAGGGTCTAAATATCAAGTATTTATTACATACAAACTTATTTCAACATTTCTAAGATGTATACAGAACTAGAGACGAGCTCGTTGCAAGCAACGATTAGGTTTTCCGTCGTAGCTGCGTCATACTTGTGACGTATAACAAAAATTGATAGCTGACCATAGTACAATATTAGATGTGTAAACACCGAGAAACAAAGTATTATATTTCTGTGACCGCGTAGATTTTACGGTGATAGAGAATTCGTCTGGATCTTCATCGGTCGTGTGCAGTACGAACCGGGTGAGGGAATGTTGGCGTAAAGTGTATAAGGTAAAAGGTTGGGGCGCGCTGTGGGCCGTAAGCTAAAACGAAGGGTAGGTTTGCCGTATTCCCGAAGGTCCACCAGTATACATTTCCAGAGAAATAAACAGGCAATTGATGCAGGATTCCACATTATTGGACGAGACTCAACGATGGCAACATTTTAACAATTTAACAGACAGACATGTTACAAACAAGTCGGATATGGCCAGAAGTGGCCTCCGGACTCAAGACTCTGGGAGAGTCGGACGTGGCCGGGGCTGGCCGCCGTATTCCAGACTGCGCATTGACAATTGTACATAACTATTTATAAGAGTCTTAACAATGAGTATAAATTGACAGGTAATGATATAAGTAAGCTGAGTGAAAGGTTCACAGATATAAAATAATTAAATAAACTCAATGAGTCTTTGATGTGAAATGAAAATCTGATAATTGCACAATGTTGTTTTAAGAGATTAACAGTCCTTGAGACATGACACTCTGTCTCTTTGAAATCACATATAAAGTCTGAAAAGTGTCAATCACTAAATAAAAAAGTAACTATGTAAGAAATAGACTGCGAGAAAAAATTACGAAACAGATGTTGAATTTTACAAGTAAAGTAAAAAAAATATTTTAATTAAACAGTGCATTTTGCACGATGACACTCTATGTTTATAAGCAAATACAAATCTTAACACGTTGTCTCTAGTTTGATTCGCAGCATTTTATTCACAGAGTGGGACTGTGGTTATGACCGGTACGAAGGTAAAAAGACCATTGGCAAACGTTTTACACGCATTTTTATCGAACGCAAGCGCCAATGAATCTTTTAGTATATATGCGGAGATCCTGGAAATTTTACAAGGGGTTTTGAAGAATAATTTTGTATTTAATTTCGAGGAGGGGGAACATGCGCGGATCAGAAACTTTTTCCGGGGTGGGGGTTGAAAAGTCAGACGGTTATTTGAGTTTGCCTCGTTTGAGGGATGTCCGAGGCATATTTGGTAAGATTATAATGTACACGTAATTGAAAGAAATTTCGCTGGGGGGAGGGGGGTGTCTGGAACCCTTCCCCTTCTAGATCCGCGCACGGAGAAGACCGATGCCGGTAATTTTACTGTAATTTTAATCATTTTTATTTACTTATTCATGTTCATAATTATCAGAAAACCAATATTACCTTTCAGTTAAAACTTAAAACTTAAGATACGAACCATGTATTGCGTCCGCGTACGAAAAAAATGGCAATTTTCAAGAAATTCGGATGGACGATCTGTGTCCTAGGTCGTCCATCCGATTCTTTTTCTGACTAAAAGCTACATACCTGCAGTTAAAGATTGTCAAACTCTTATTGATTATGTCAATTTGTTTGTCTCAAAGAATCATCTTTTAAATCAATAAAGTTTTACCTTAAAAAAAAAAAAAGAAATCGGACACAATTTTCAATGTTAGCATTTCACAATTTTATGGTCTAATAAAAATTCAAGAAACAACTCTTCATTGCTTTATCCGAAATATTGCATGAAAAAAATTTACATCGCATTTTTTAAATTACAAAAGGATGTTCAAAATGAACTTGGATTAACCGCTAACAAACAGGCATAAAGAGAGACTGAGAACCAATTTCTTCTCTTTTTTTTTTACATCAAAAGAAATTCAATCAAAATATATTTTTCCTTTGTATGCGTTAATGAAAATGTCGATCAGCAAGGGGTTCTTTTTCGTGCAAGCACCTACTTAACAGTGAATGAATGTGTAGTTTGTTTTTTAAGTTTATTTTTGATACATGTAATTATATTTATCTGGATCGGTTATGTTTGTTAATTTGTTTTGTTTATTAAAGAGGGGAATAAAGAAATGAGTAATTTCCAAGCACGTAGCATCGATTTTGAAAGTGTGTGGGGGAGGGGGGGGGGCAACTCATCCAACAAATCTTGACAAGCAAAAAAAGAAAGAAAAAAATTGAATTTTCCAAAATTTCACTCATAATTTCATGCTTTTCATACCATTATTTTACATGCTACCAAAATGGGGGGGGGGGGGGGCAACTCTATGATAGTTCAATTTTTTTTATGTAAATTTTATAACAAATAGTTGCTTCGAGAAAAAGTGGGGAGAGGACATCTTTATGTCATATAACATGTGAAACTGATTTCATTCCACCCACAAGCTTGAAATAATGAAATAATTTTAATGAAAACAATATAAATAGACGTCATAAATCCCATATCAAACGACAAATTACCACTTGATTATGCGCGTCTTTTTAATGAATTTATAAACAGCGGCAAATTCTAAAATGTATTTTTAAAGGTAATGTTAGCTGCAAGTCTGTAGACCTTGTATGAAAAATTTCGGATGGTAGTCAATTTTTCCGGGATACAGACCGAGCGGTACATATATGCAGCTAAGGTAACTAAGAATGATTTCAAAAAAATACTTTGTTGAGTAATGCAAGCTTTTAAGAAAGCAATACTTATATTTGTTTAAATATAACACCCAAATACTTCGTCTTACATTCGCTATTTGAAGAACAAGCAGAACCAGTATCAGTCTGACCGGTGTCGTATAATTTAAGGTCCGACCCGTAAAATGGTCCGGCCGGACCTTTAATGTTAACATTTAAGGTCCGGCTTTCCCCTATAAGAAAACGCGCTATGTTAAGGCTGCCCGATTAATTTCACAGCGATATGTAGAAAGTCACTTGTCTGTACTTCATAAGATATGACGTCATAGTTAACTTTGACGTCACGATCTGCATTCCTTTCGATCGTTCTTAGGGAATGTATCGTAACGTAATAAGTGATATTCATTGTGCATAATAAAATCGCTTCATTCCTTTACATAGACACTGTTGTAAATACTAGTGATACTAAATTCAATATCACCGATATGGAGTATAAAAAAATCAACAGTTTTAAAGCTTCGTAATAGGTAAATAACTATTCATAAATTAAAGGTTTTGAGACTCCCCCTGCTACGTGTAATCTAATGAATGGTGATATGTATGTGCATATAAAAAACGGCTTGGCACAAGTGAAAGATAAAAACAATCTTAGAATATTTTACGTGAAATCGGGAGAGAAAATAAGTACCACTGTGAATCTTGCTGGGGGAAACCTACCGATTGACCCGATATTGTGTAAATCGAGCCTAAAAGGTAAAAATGTGCCTAAATTCGATGTCGGTGCGAAATGTTTTGACAATATTTCAAATAAACGAAATATTTATATGAACCCCCAGCAAGAACTGCAAAATACATTACTTATCGAAGGATTTTTCATAAAAATATTTTTGATTTAATGTCATTATTCACTTGTGGCGATGCGATTTTTATAGATTATTTACCGTGTTAGAATACACCCGTCACGTGCTTAAGAAAAATATATGACTTCACAAAAATACATCAAATATAGTGTTGGATGCCACTGTTAACTTATGTAATAAAAGTTTAAAGAAACTCGCTCGGTTAAAGCATTTTTCGATAATTAAAATAGTATCATTTTTCGATATATATTTAGCTTCGGACAGCCTTAACATAGCCGCGAAGGTCCTACCCGTACAGCCGTAGTCACTTGTTAAAATTTCTCTGTTATTGTTTACATAATCCAGTCGGCCATTTGCGTATTACTTTGTGGAATATCAAATTTTCATAGCGGATAAGATTTTGACCAATTGTTTAAGAATCTGAAAAAAAGAAAACCAAGAGTATTTTGACGATAATTTGTACACACCATTTAGTCCCTTTGTTTTTACATCTCTTCCGGTGTATACGTATTAGCAGAGGGTTTCATGACAGGTAAACACGGGTAAAAGAAGCCCTGCAGGCATTCACACCTGTATCAGAATACACCCCTTAACTGAGAGAGAAAAAATGTCTCCGCTGTAGTGCTCTACGCAACTAAGATTGTCAATTTAGCTTTTGCTTTGTTTGATTTTCAGTAGATCAGAAACTTATGATAATATACTAATAACTTATACGTCTCTAGGCAGATTTATCACAAGTTTAAGATAATTAATAAAATTTAAGGTCGCATATGTGGATTACCGTAACAGAGGATATACTTTGACAATATAGTGTATACATGTACGTACTGTGGTACAGTAAATATAAGAGCGAGAAAAGACAAAAGAAATTAATCAAATGATACGTGTACCTATAATTAAAAAGCATGTTTAAATTGACTACAGGTAAATTGTTTAAAAACGTAATAAAGGTGATAATGTTGTAATAATCTCTCTCTCTCTCTCTCTCTCTCTCTCTCTCTCTCTCTCTCTCTCTCTCTCTCTCTCTCTCTCTCTCTCATGCGCATGCAATATAGTTTAAAAAGTGTAAGTGTTTATTTCCGACAGTATTCGATCACCTCATTATTCTAAAAGACTTATTCCCTCTTTCTTTAATCAAACGTACAATACTTTTATATGTATAAAATGATGCATACATGTAATTAAGCAAGGATTTGGAAACAAGTAAACACTAGTCTTATTATATGTAAATCCGTTTCCATCGATAATGTTTAAATTCTATATCACAAAGCGCTTTATTGCAGAAATATATTTGTAAACTGCCTAAAAAAATCCTTGTTGATTTAAGAAAAAATTTGTATCTCCATGGAGTAAAATATTGACGTCCTTATCAAATGGATTGTGTCTAGAGTAGCAATCTTGCATTGGTATAGATTAATAACTCTAAATATTCGTATAAATACTTGTTTTGATTTATCCCTATAATCTTTTAATTAAGGGCTAGAACCTAATATTATGGCACAGAAAAGGTAGGGCTAGGACCTAATATTATGGCACAGAAAAGGTCCACTTGTTGAAATACCCAATGCAGAAAATTAACATTCATATTGATACTTGCTTTGATTGACCCCGATGTTCTTTTAATTTAGGGATAGGACCTAGATGTAATATTATGGCTCATTTAGAGAAGGTCCGCCCCATTGAAATACTGTTTGCAAAAAATTCACAGTATTTTGACCCGATGACCTTTCATTTTTGAGGTAGGACCCAATATTATGGTTCAAGAAAAGGTCCGCCTCGTTAAAAGAACTGCATAGTCATGCATGAATGTAGTGAGTTTGTTATAGATTTTTATTGTGATATTTTTCATTTGAACTACGTAATGTTGGAGTGAACATGAAACTGACTTCAGTTTAGGTTTTATTTTTTAAAATGTACTCAGAGTAGTTACACATTAACTGTAATAATATTAATATAAATAATTTTTATCGTAAAATATTTCAATTTAAGGGGCGAGACCCGATACATGTACATATATATGTACATGCATTGTGTCCTTAAAAATTAGTGTAATGTTAAGTAAGAGAAGTAGTAAAACATATTTAAACTGAGTTTTATCCTACGACTTTTAAAATGTGACAAACGCATTAAATTCGTTGCAAACGATTGTCCGTTTCGTTGAAATAATCTTAAAATATTAAGGTAGGTTTGTCCTTTATGTCTGACGATATCGATTTTCATCTAATGGCAATAAGAAATATGTGGGAAAAATAATGAATGCTATATGTGGGGGCAGCAGGCAGGAATCTAGAGTAACATTTTACCGGAGTGTGAACATTTGCCCCCCCCCCCCCCCCCCCCCGGTCTGAACCTTTGGTGAAGTTGACTTTTTATGGATAGAAATTCTTTTAATTAAAGTCATGTACACAACATGTTCCATTTTAAATATCTAAAATTTAACGGAAAATAAACGATTAATGTACCCCCCCCCCAACCACCACCATTGCATATGAAAATGAAAAGAAAATCTTTTATATGCAGGTTGGGGTTGTTTTAAATAAATCGGAGCAGGTTGTGTACATGACAAGGAATTTCTACCAAAACAGTGTCAACTACCCCAGGGATCTAAATTCAGGGGGGGGGGGGGGGGGGGGGGGTCCTGTTTTCAAGCACCTGTGTTATTTTTTTTTCTAAGAAGAAAATCGGATTCCTTTAATTTTTTTGGCCAGAAGCAAAATGCATATAGCCGAAGGAATAGGGCTTTTTACTAATCTTACATGTATGTTTTTAATTTCTTATAAACAAATCAATTCCTTTGGATACTCCCCTTCCTTGATTATAATAGTCCGATCCAAATATAAAGTTCCAAATAGAAAGAGGGATTGAAGAACTGATTAATTTATAATAATTAGCATAACTTTCACTTAATAATATACCGTAGTCACAGAGGCGTCGTCTCTCTCTCTCTCTCTCTCTCTCTCTCTCTCTCTCTCTCTCTCTCTCTCTCTCTCTCTCTGTATTATTTATATATTTGTCATAGAGAGTGGAGCGGATACGATGCCCCTGTGCCCTAGTGCAAATAAAAAGTAGCAATGATACCGTTGTAATTGAACTGTAAAGAATATTTGATTTTTAAAAGGGTAACGTTTTTAAGCGTGTATCGTATTAGAAAGATGTGCAAAAAGAGGACTTTGGAAATGTCCATTGTTTACATGATTATTTCAAACAGTCAAAAACCTGAAGGTGTGAACCCCTCTCACCTGCAGGGTGGATTGTATATACAACACCTGGTTCAAGCCATTGTTTGATTTATGACACCAATCAATTTCATTTCCTGTTTATATAAGATATAGACCGGCAAAACTAAGGTTGAAATGAGAATCCAGTTTTAAACAGTGATAATTTTTGTGATTTATTTGTGTTCACCAAGCTACATGGAATGCTGGAGAAAACGTACCCAGGAGAAAACGTACCCAGGAGAAAACGTACCCAATTTATAGGGTACGTTTTCTCCAGGAGAAAACGTACCCGGGTACGTTTTCTCCAAGAGAAAATGTACCCTATGGAAATAATAGATAATGGTTTTCATAGATATTCTTAAATGAAATAAAATAAAATATACAATGAACATTTGTATCATTTGTTGCTGTAGTTTTTAAATGCATAGTCACCATGGTCACGTACTTAAATTATTAAGACAATAATTTGTAACATACACATACACGAACGTGGCCTGAGCAGTTTAATTAGTCGACAATTAATCCACCATAAACGAAACCGTGAAATAAGTAGTTTTTATTGCAATCTCATTTGGAGAACTAAATGATGAGTATCTCAAGAAGTCGATATCGCGTTTTTTAAAACATTTTTTTGAAAATTATCTATAAAACAAAGTTGCTTAATAAAACCAAGCCCAAGTCTTTTAAATATTTGTTTGATTCATATATATGTAAACTACTATGAGATGTAACATTGAACAGTCAATTTGCTTCCGACGCCACTGACATGTATAATGTGTGGAGAGTAAATATTTCTACCTCCTGCGCGGGGAGGCAATACATAATATTACATAATAATAACTCCTCAGGTATTTAATTGATTATCACTATAATTAAAATCAGGGGATCTCGCATAGAGAAACTCAAATCGGTAAGGCTACCGATAAATGGATAAATAGAAGAAGTAGACTGATAACACTTAACGACAGGTCATTATTTTGTAAAATAAAAGTTGCTACAATTATTATAAAGATATCATTCATAAAAATAATATATTTCTATACACCTATGCATTGAAATATGCAATAAAGTAGCATTTGAAAATTATTTAAAATGTCCAAATTATAAAGTATTAAATTCATTTATCTATGAAATTCTTACATTTCTGTATATTTGTTATGCAAAATAGTATTTAAAAGTATTAAAAACTATTAAGTAGTATAATTATGATTTTCATAGGGTACGTTTTCTCCTGGAGAAAACGTACCCGGGTACGTTTTCTCCTGGAGAAAACGTACCCTAGAGATTGGGTACGTTTTCTCCTGGGTACGTTTTCTCCTGGGTACGTTTTCTCCTGATACCGCTACATGTATAATAAGTATTTTCATGAAAACTCTTTGCTGGATATTTACTGACTCACCTCGGGTAGGTACTCCTTTATAAGAATTACAAAATAATGCCACTTATTTTGTAACAAAATAGTCGAAATTGAAAAAATAAAAATGAAAAAATATACCCCGGACCTTTAATGTTAGGCGGACCTTTTCTAATACGGGCCGGACCCTTTAAGAGCAAAGGCGGACCCTAAATGTTAACATTAAGGGTCCGCCCCGGACCATTTTACGGGGCGGACCTTAAATTATTGTTGGAATTTTATTGTCCTAGCATTGCATTGCTCTGCATGTACACAATTTCTTTTAAAAATTAAACACTTAAAGTGCAACACATAACGTACACTCGTGATTCAAAATAACCCAGACGGAAAACGGTAAAGAATTCAGTCATTGAGTGTACATTTTATAGAACTTGTAAAAAAAAAAACCACATTGCGGGTCTGAATGTTTGTTGATATGTCAATCTGTCAATATACAGTTTGTTAATTATTTTCGATTGCTAAGGCTACAGCGTATTTGATGAACATTGAATAACATTTTTTCCATGCCACTTTTTTCCATGGAAGATAGCGAATGCAAGTATAAAGCATTTATAAAATTTATTTAATTACCTCTTTAGAATTGTGTATGGAATAAATAATTTATAAGTTGCTGCTGAAGGTTGTTTGGTATTTTCGTTTGTAGATGTTTTGCAAGTAAAAATCCTGAAACGCGGGGCAAGTCATAATTAATATCCCTAATAACCGTAACTTAAAACTAGCGGCTTTGGATTCAAATATTATCGTATACGAATATTAAGTTCACTTTTTAAAATCATCTCCACGATGATAATTATATTATATCCATCGCAAATCAGTATTTTTTTTTTTTGCTTTAAAAGAATTGTTCTATCGGGAGCAATCCCGCGTTCGTTTAAATTGCCAGCGTACATTTGTCATGTCAGTAATACACATTGTGCTTTATATGACGGCCGTGTACAGTATACGTATTGTAGAAAAGTTGAGTTTAATTACCATGCATTGGAACCATTTTATTAACACATCTCCCAGTACTGAAACAATTCAAATGTCTCTGTTACAGTAACACAGTGAGGCGTTAAACGTGTACGTCCAGCTCTACAAGCACATGCACTGTCGTCTAGGCGACGGCCTGAATACAGCTAGCGACTCTCCTATCGATCGGTTACCTGAGTCTCGTAATGCATCTAAATATAGACAGGGGCACAGTTGTGAAACAAACAACAAAAATAAGGTCGAAGAGGTTTATCTATATGAAATGAAAATGTACATATGTATAAAAACATTTGGAAATTTTATGTGGAATTATTTTTGCGCGCTTCATGTATCAGTTAGTGCATTACAAGAAGCCCTTTCATAACCTCATAAACGTGCGCACCCCCACAAAAACTGGACCGAACTGACAACAATTGTTTCTGCAAATACTGATTATAAATTATGAAAACATTAAATTGAATACTATAGAAGGATTCAAAATTAATTTATTTACAACTTAGCTTCAATAATGCATTAGAAATGTTTATTCCTTTTTAAGTTATTGACAAGAAACTTTGGACGTATAAGGGCCAGCCCCTTTTTCGGTATACCGAATGAAAGGTCTGGGTAAGACCAAGAACTTTTAAAATACATGTTATAACAAATTTTTATCAGGTAGAAAACTAACAGGGAAAATACGCGAATTTTTTTTATTTTTTTTCTTACCTTTGTTTCAACATCTATACCACCCCTTTTAACTGCATTTAAATAATAAATAAAATATATCTCGCACAAATTCAATGTATTAGCTTCCAAACCAGCCCATCTTTGAGACTCTACCAGTCATCGTTAAAGCTAAACCCCCTGGACAAAAGAAGTCGTTAAATTTTACTAAAAGGGGAATAACTCAAAACCGGATAGGGATTTTCTTCAACTAAAATATGCAACGACAACATCACGCGGCATGTTATCAGTCCTGAAAATTTCAAAACAATCGGTGAACAAACGAGCGAGATATTAAGGATCAAAGTTGGCGTCTAGAAGAAAAAAAAATAATAAGAAATTTGAAAAATTTTCAGAATAATAGTAAGGTTTTCCGCTGAGAGCGGAAAACCTTAATGAATGTAAGAAACGTTTCACTGTAAGTTGACTTTTGGGAAGAAATAACAAAAAATAAAAAATCATGCAGTTGTAACTATTGAAATAAAAAGAAAAGATGAAAAAGAAGAACAGTTCATGTTTTCTGTTCGTATATAAGGTTTTTAAAACATAGAAGCGAGAAGAAATGTTAAAATGTCGTTGCAATATCATCGTTTTAATATGCTAAATGATGGGCAAAAATATCTAAACATAAAAGACCCAAATACAATATAATTCATCTTTGTATCTTGACCTTTTTAAATGGTATTTGAATCCTTTAGGTCACAGTTTTTCCCCAATTACATTTTATTTACCTAGCTTCGTGAATTACCTATGAAGATAGAAATGAGTTTTTAATCCAAAGAGTCTTTTGCTAAAATCATTTAAAAACATATTGATTATGTACTGAACTAGTACATTGAATGTACCGGTAGTTATATTTGAAAACAAGATGTCACAGGCCTTGGTGGTCACCTTAGTACCACAACACGTAGACTGACATGTCAGAGGGTGTCATATTTGCATTTAAGGATTCCAGTGGGAATATAAACCCTTATCCAAAACCTCTCTGACTGTTACCCCTGCCATTTCTAATTTTATATTTTATAAGCATTTATGCATCGGGGTTGGGGAGAAAACATCTGATTACCAAAACCCTTGCGTCGAGGGCCAAATATTGTAAACATATGGTAATATGCATTAAATGGTCGTTCTTTATGATGATCACAGTTTCATTTAAAAGAGATACAAGCATACAATGCATAGTAAATTACAGTAGATTTCCTAAAATAACTACAGATAACGCCAATATTCGAATGTCTCAATTGACCTTAAATAATATAGGTTTACCATATAGCCTCATTGTTAAACCTCTCCAAATAAAACAAATAAAATTTCTCAAATCCTGCCCCATGGGTAGTAAATCTGATTTTTGAAATAGAAGAAATTATGAACATAATAACAATGCATTTAAATGATATCAAGTGACAGTAAAAGTACAGAAAAGTTTAACTATGTTGTCGTATTGGTCCTTCCTATAGGGCCTGAACCCCTGACCAAGGGGCCAAATTTAGCAAATATGGTGTTTTGGTACATGTTCACTTTATCGCCATATTGGCCCGCCCTAGGGCCTATACCCCTGACGCAGGGGCTATCATTTTCACAATCTTGTAAGAGGGCTTCATTTAGATTTCCTGAAATGTATATTGGAGTAGGAAGATGTTCTAAGATCTATAACGCATTCACTAACAATCAAATTGGCAC
The DNA here is from genome assembly GCF_902806645.1 of Magallana gigas. Classification (NCBI taxonomy): domain Eukaryota; kingdom Metazoa; phylum Mollusca; class Bivalvia; order Ostreida; family Ostreidae; genus Magallana; species Magallana gigas. The sequence goes on along the minus strand of NC_047564.1, from coordinate 11,524,990 downwards.
TGCCTTAGGGCATTTCACTATCAGTCATACTGGCACCGTCTTAGTGCATTTCACTAACAATCAAATTGGCACCGCCTTATGGCCTGTCCTACTGATAGAGAGGCCATAAATTTTAGGTTTTTGGTAGACGTGTTCACGGACAGGGTAACCAAGCATTTAGATGGAGTTTTTTTTTTCAAATCATACAATGTATATATATATATATATATATATATATAAATATATATATATATATATATATATATATATATATATATATATATATATATATATATATATATATATATATATATATATATATATATTGGGATAAAGCAGATTTCCTATGATTTGAAACATGTTCATTATATGACCATACTGCAATAACCCTAGGGCCTGAACCACAGAACAAGAGGTTATGAACGTAAAAATTTTGTTGGAAGCCTTCATGGACATCACAACCATGCATGTAGTTTTGTCACATGTTTGGAAGAGAGAAAAGATTTGAAAATTTTTCTTTTTTATATTTGGCTCCGGCCATAAAGCCCCAGGGTTGGTAAAGTCATGATTTTCACAATTTGGATTCCTTTAATCATAGAGATGCTTCGGCCCAATAAGTGGTAACAATTGGTCATGCAGTTTTCAGGAAGAAGTTTAAAATACAATTGGTCAACTAAGTGATACTACTAAATAGAGGATTGTATATAAGTAGTGCTATTTTATGTTGATCAAACTGTCGGAAACATTCCACCAGTTTAATCAAATCTAATATTCGTTGTGTTTCAAATATTTTTGTCAGTTTATTTTGGAAAATATTTGGATGTTTCTTTCTAAGATACTGTCTTATTTTCATCTTACCATCAACAATCTGTAGAGTGCTATAAGGTTCGATATATGTATCTGAAAGAAAAAAAACATTGTATAGGAACTTTATCGGGTTTTTAATCCTTTAAAAAAATTTAATAGACTAATTTTGTATAAAACCATACTGAGGAATTTTGTCTTTGCATTTTGAAGGCATTTTTAGGGCCTTTCAAAATTAGCGCACGAGCAGAAACGACTAAATATTAGTGCGGTCGAAAATTTAGATTTGGATCGGAAACTATTGCTAATATAGTCGAAAGAAAAATTTAAAAAAGTACCCATACGATCTTAACCGACCGTTGTATGATGCAAAAACATTCAATCCTGTGATTTATTTGCAGGTATATGCGACTGTTGTACAATGATAGCAGGTCTTGTAAGGTAATGCGATAGGGTCGCGCGAGTGATTAGGTAATCGGACAATGAACATGAGCCAATGCGATTGGACATGCTGCGCTAGTGCAATTAGACGTTCAATGGCATGAATACTCGTGCGAGTCCTTCTTCAGTAGATGAATTTGAATACGAGAGAAGATGCCGCAGAAAAATATGACAGAAAACCAGCCAAAGACAAGGTAATAAACCGTAGAAGGAATATCCAGAAGCAAGAGGAGGTCCAAGACCTGCCTGGTTAATCGGGCAATGATAGTAAAACGTTGTACGATAATTACATGACAATTGCATATTAAGCTTCTTTCACAATCGTCACACAAGCACTTAAAACCCTTTGCGATCGGAATTCCTTTGGCTTTGCACGAGATACGTAACACGAGCTTTCGCATTCTTAGCATGCATTATTGTTGTTGTGTCAAGTATCTTCAAATTAGTGGCCATGCAGGATTCTTAAAGGTCATAAGATAAATCACAGCTGTTTAAGCGTGTGTTGTACGATCATGAGACTGTTAGTTAACCTGTCTCCTGTAATCTTGCAACTTTTCACTATCATTGCAAGATTTAGCGGTTTCAGTTTCCATGATTTGTCACTAGTATTGACTGGATACAGGGTAATTTTCGCCCCATGATATTTTTGCTTTTACTAACGGTTTTACCTCGTTTTAAATTCGCCCCAGCAATGTTGTCATAAACGAGAGTAAATGTGAGACACTGGAAATTGCTTAATCGTCTTAATTCGTTAACTGATACAAGGAGCGAAATGATTGAAAATTAAACGGAACGAATAATTCACTTTTACAGTATACACTGCGTAAGTGTGTTTGAATCTTTGATGGTTTGCAACTATTCTGTTTCGTCCTAAGATGGTTCTCACTTCGATGTTTCTCACTGCCTCGGAGCAAAACATCTCGCTGTATTTAAATATTTCCCTCGTGTTATTAATCCTGTGAAATTAATTATCACCAATTTTAGGATTAAAATTTAAATATATATATATATATATACATATATATATATATATATATATATATATATATATATATATATATATATATATATATATATATATATATATATATATATATATTGAAACAGTGTTTGCTTTAAACATGAACCGCCGGGATAGCAATCGTCGGAACCGACGGGTTTCCCGTTAGTTCCGACAATGCAGGATAGCGTGCTTGGTTCTTTAGGATGTTTATTTTAATTCATTTTATGAAGCCATTGCAGCCATGTCGTTTTATTAGGTTTATAATAAGAGGATGTAAATTGTGTTGTGATAACAATTATAGCCTGTTATTCACTTGAGATTCACCTGTATTTTTATTATGAAAAATTAGGGAGTGTTAATGTTATTATATATAATTTATTTAATTTCATAAAGTATCTGCTTAAACTTTACCCCTGTGCATCAACCATTAACCACGATTTTATTCTTATGGTAAAGTGGGGTTTAATATTATTTCTCTTCCTATATATTTATTAATTATGACTTATTATCAAATATCAATAATATGTTTAAACTCGTACATTTCTTCTAAATATGGTTAAGTTTGCATTTCCTTCCACCCAGTAAACAGAAAAATAATACATGTACAAAATGCGCCAACTTTAATATTTGGTTTGCCATATCTAGCTTTGCCTTAGCCTGTCGGAAACGGAAAGTTACTATTGGAAGTACTATTTTGTATAAATTGTTATCATCAAAATAGGCATAAATGCATTCATTGTTTTCTCTAACAATCATTTCAATAAAAAGTGTAAACTTTGTCCAAAATGCTAACTTACTTATATGTAATAGCTATTACTGTGCAGCTAACATCCTGGACCTAAATGTCCAGGGGCCCGTTTTACGAAGATTTTCTAAGATGTTTCCTAAGATAGAACTTAAGATATGCCTAAGCTATAACTTAGATAGTTCCTAAGATTTGTCATAGCTGTATCATAAAACTTTCTTAGCGTAACGCAGTTGACTAAATCTTATCTTAAGATACATTTTAAGCCAATTTTAATTCATTTCGTTAATTCCTAACTTATATCGATAATGTAAATTATTTTCAATATGGCATGGGTGTAAACTTTCTGAGTAAACGTAAAAACATATTCCCTTATTCACCTAGAAACAAATTAGAAACAAGAGGCCCATGGGCCACATCGCTCACCTGAGGAACAATAGGTATGATAAAATCAGCTTAATGGAGTCATCATACAAACTATCTGGACAATGTACAACAATACATGTAGAACCTTTAAAAATAAAATCCATTTTTTCTCCTGTATTTTCTTATGTTTATAATCATTAGTCCCTTTTCTAACAGGATGCTTTTATAGTCATATCACATGTTGAGTATTGCAGTTCTCAAAAAGATCCTTAACAATTGTTTATATATGAGATATAAACCTACAAAAAACTCTGAACCTTCTTGTGACGCAGAAAAATTGTTCTGGGGCCAAAGTCTTAACAATTATAAAGAATCATCTGGCTGATTAGTTTCTGAGAAGAAGATTTTTAAAGATTTACTCTATATATTCCTTTGTTAAACTTCCCCCCCCCCACAATGTGGCTAGCCCTAACCCCCAGGGGTCATGATTTTCACAACTAGGAATCTACACTACCTAAGGATGCTTCCACACAAGTTTCAGCTTTCCTGGCTGATTAGTTTCTGAGAAGAAGATTTTTAAAGATTTACTCTATATATTCCTATGTAAAACTTTAACACGCCCAATGGTGGCCCCTACCTACCCTGGGGGTCATGACTTTCACAACTTTCAATCTACACTACCTGAGGATGCTTCCCCACAAGTTTCAGCTTTCCTGGCTGATTAGTTTCTGAGAATAAGATTTTAAAGATTTACCCTATATATTCCTATGTAAAACTTCGACCCCACATTGTGACCCCAGCCTACCCCCGGGGGTCATGATTTTCACAACATGGAATCTACACTACCTGAGGATGCTTCCACACAAGTTTCAGCTTTCCTGGCTGATTAGTTACTGAGAAGAGGATTTTTAAAGATTTACTCTATATATCCCTATGTAAAACTTTGATCACGATTGTGGCCCCACCCTACCCTCTGGGGTCATGATTTTCACAACTTTGAATTTACACTACCTGAGGATGCTTCCACACAAGTTTCAGCTTTCCTGGCGGATTATTTTCGGAGAAGATTTTAAAGTTTTACTCCATATATACCTATGTAAAACTTCGACCCCCCATTGTGGCCCCACCCTACCCTTGGGGGTCATGATTTTCACAACTTTGAATCTACACTACATGAGGTTGCTTCCACACAAGTTTCAGCTTTCCTGGCTGATTAGTTTCTGAGAAAAAGATTTTTAAAGATTTACTCTATATATTCCTATGTAAAACTTTGACCCTGATTGTAGCCCCACCCTACACTCGGGGGTCATGATTTTCACAACTTTGAATCTACACTACCTGAGGATGCTTTCACACAAGTTTCAGCTTTCCTGGCGGATAAGTATCTGAGAAAAAGATTTTTAAAGATTTACTCCATATATTCCTATGTAAAACTTTGACCCCAATTGTGGCCCTAACCTAACCCCGGGGGTCATGATTTTCACAACTTTGAATCTTCACTACCTGAGGATGCATCCACACAAGTTTCAGTTTTCCTGGCTGATTAGTTTCTGAGAAGAAGATTTTACAGATTTACTCTTTATATTGCTATGTAAAATTTTGACCCCGATTGAGGCCCCACCCTACCCTCGGGGGTCATGATTTTCACAACTTTGAATCTACACTACCTGAGGATGGTTCCACACACGTTTCAGCTTTCCTGGCTGATTATTTTCTGACAAGAAGATTTTAAACATTTACCCTATATATTCCTATGTAAAACTTCGACCCCACATTGTGACCCCAGCCTACCCCCGGGGGTCATGATTTTCACAACATGGAATCTACACTACCTGAGGATGCTTCCACACAAGTTTCAGCTTTCCTGGCTGATTATTTTCTGAGAAAAAGATTCTAAAAGATTTACTCTATATATTCCTATGTAAAACTTTAACACCCCCTATGGTGGCCCCACCCTACCCCCGGGGGTCATAATTTTCACAACTTTGAATCTACACTACCTGAGAATGCTTCCACACAAGTTTCAGCTTTCCTGGCTGATTAGTTTCTGAGAAGAGGATTTTTAAAGATTTACTCTATATATTCCTATGTAAAACTTTGATCACGATTGTGGCCCCACCCTACCCTCTGGGGTCATGATTTTCACAACTTTGAATTTACACTACCTGAGGATGCTTCCACACAAGTTTCAGCTTTCCTGGTGGATTATTTTCGGAGAAGATTTTAAAGTTTTACTCCATATATACCTATGTAAAACTTCGACCCCCCATTGTGGCCCCACCCTACCCCCGGGGGTCATGATTTTCACAACTTGGAATCTACACTACATGAGGTTGCTTCCACACAAGTTTCAGCTTTCCTGGCTGATTAGTTTCTGAGAAAAAGATTTTTAAAGATTTACTCTATATATTCCTATGTAAAACTTTGACCCTGATTGTAGCCCCACCCTACACTCGGGGTCATGATTTTCACAACTTTGAATCTACACTACCTGAGGATGCTTCCACACAAGTTTCAGCTTTCCTGGCGGATAAGTATCTGAGAAAAAGATTTTTAAAGATTTACTCCATATATCCCTATGTAAAACTTTGATCCCAATTGTGGCCCTAACCTAGCCCCGGGGGTCATGATTTTCACAACTTTGAATCTTCACTACCTGAGGATGCATCCACACAAGTTTCAGTTTTCCTGGCTGATTAGTTTCTGAGAAGAAGATTTTACAGATTTACTCTATATATTCCTATGTAAAATTTTGACCCCGATTGAGGCCCCACCCTACCCTCGGGGGTCATGATTTTCACAACTTGGAATCTACACTACCTGAGGATGGTTCCACACACGTTTCAGCTTTCCTGGCTGATTATTTTCTGACAAGAAGATTTTAAAGATTTACTCTATATATTCCTAGGTAAAACTTCGACCCCCCATTGTGGCCCCACCCTACCCCCGGGGGTCATGATTTTCACAACTTGGAATCTACACTACCTTAGGATGCTTCCACACAAATTTCACTTTTCCTGGCTGATTAATTTCTCAGAAGAAGATTTTAAAAGATTTACTTTATATATTCCTATGTAAAACTTTAACACCCCCAATGGCGGCCCTATCCTACCCCCGGGGGTCATGATTTTCACAACTTTGAATCTACACTACCTGAGGATGCTTTCACATAAGTTTCAGCTTTCCTGGTGGATTAATTTCTGAGAAGAGGATTTTTAAAGATTTACTCTATATATTCCTATGTAAAACTTTGACCACGATTGTGGCCCCATTCTACCCTCATGGGTCATGATTTTCACAACTTGGAATCTACACTACATGAGGTTGCTTCCACACAAGTTTCAGCTTTCCTGGCTGATTAGTTTCTGAGAAAAAGATTTTTAAAGATTTACTCTATATATTCCTATGTAAAACGTTGACCCTGATTGTAGCCCCACCCTACACTCGGGGGTCATGATTTTCACAACTTTGAATCTACACTACCTGAGGATGCTTCCACACAAGTTTCAGCTTTCCTGGCGGATAAGTATCTGAGAAAAAGATTTTTAAAGATTTACTCCATATATTCCTATGTAAAACTTTGACCCCAATTGTGGCCCTAACCTAGCCCCGGGGGTCATGATTTTCACAACTTTGAATCTTCACTACCTCAGGATGCATCCACACAAGTTTCAGTTTTCCTGGCTGATTAGTTTCTGAGGAGAAGATTTTACAGATTTACTCTATATATTCCTATGTAAAATTTTGACACCGATTGAGGCCCCACCCTATCCTCGGGGGTCATGATTTTCACAACTTTGAATCTACACTACCTGAGGATGGTTCCACACACGTTTCAGCTTTCCTGGCTGATTATTTTCTGACAAGAAGATTTTAAAGATTTACTCTATATATTCCTAGGTAAAACTTCGACCCCCCATTCTGGCCCCACCCTACCCCCGGGGGTCATGATTTTCACAACTTGGAATCTACACTACCTTAGGATGCTTCCACACAAATTTCACCTTTCCTGGCTGATTAATTTCTGAGAAGAAGATTTTAAAAGATTTACTTTATATATTCCTATGTAAAACTTTAACACCCCCTATGGCGGCCCTATCCTACCCCCAGGGGTCATGATTTTCACAACTTTGAATCTACACTACCTGAGGATGCTTTCACATAAGTTTCAGCTTTCCTGGTGGATTAATTTCTGAGAAGAGGATTTTTAAAGATTTACTCTATATATTCCTATGTAAAACTTTGACCACGATTGTGGCCCCATTCTACCCTCATGGGTCATGATTTTCACAACTTGGAATCTACACTACCTGAGGATGCTTCCACACAAGTTTCAGCTTTCCTGGCGGATTAGTTTCTGAGAAGAAGATTTTTAAAGATTTACTCTATATATTCTTATGTAAAACTTTGACCCTGATTGTGGCCCCAACCCAGCCTTGGGGGTCATGATTTTCACAACTTTGAATCTACACTACCTGAGAATGCTTCCACACATATTTCAGTTTTCCTGCTTGATTATTTCTGAGAATGAGATTTTTAAAGATTTATTCTATATATTTTTATGTAAAACTTTGACCCCATTGTGGCCCCACCTTATCCTTGGTAGTCATGTATTTCACAACTTGGAATCTACACTTTGTGAGGATGCTTTCAAACAACTTTCAGCTTTCCCGGCTGATTAGTTTCTGAGAAGATGTTTAAAGATTTACTCTAAATATACCTACGTAAATCTTCAAGTCGCTATTGTGGCCCTAACATACACCTAGGGGTCATGAATTTCACAACTTTGAATCTACACTACCTGAGGATGCTTCCACACAAGTTTCCGCTTTCCTGGCTGATTATTTTCTGAGAAAAAGATTCTAAAAGATTTACTCTATATATTCCTATGTAAAACTTTAACACCCGCTATGGTGGCCCCAGCCTCCCCCCGGGGGTCATGATTTCCACAACTTTGAATTTACACTACCTGAGGATGCTTCCACACAAGTTTCAGCTTTCCTGGCTGATTAGTTTCTGAGAAGAAGATTTTAAAAGATTTACTTTATATATTCCTATGTAAAACTTTAACACCCCCCTACGGTGGCCCCACCCTACCCCCGGGGGTCATGATTTTTACAACTTGGAATTTACACTACCTGAGGATGCTACCACACAAGTTTCAGCTTTCCTGGCGGATTAGTTTCTGAGAAAAAGATTTTTAAAGATTTACTCCATATATTCCTATGTAAAACTTTGACCCCGATTGTGGCCTCAATCTAGCCCTGGGGGTCATGATTTTCACAACTTTGAATCTACACTACCTTAGGATGCATCCACACAAGTTTCAGCTTTCCTGGCTGATTATTTTCTGAGAAGAAGATTTTACAGATTTACTCAATATATTCCTATGTAAAACTTTGACCCCGATTGAGGCCCCACCCTACCCTTTGGGGTCATGATTTTCACAACTTTGAATCAACACTACCTGAGAATGCTTCCACACAAGTTTCAGCTTTCCTGGCTGAATAGTTTCTGAGAAAAAGATTTTAAAAGATTTACTTTATATATTCCTATGTAAAACTTTAACACCCCCTATGGTGGCCCCACCCTACGCCCGGGGGTCATGATTTTCACAACTTTGAATTTACACTACCTGAGGATGCTTCCACACAAGTTTCAGCTTTCCTGGCTGATTAGTTTCTGAGAAGAAGATTTCAAAAGATTTACCCTATATATTCCTATGTTAAACTTCGACCCCCCATTGTGGCCCCACCCTACCCCCGGGGTCATGATTTTCACAACTAGGAATCTACACTACCTGAGAATGCTTCTACACAAGTTTCAGCTTTCCTGGCTGATTAGTTTCTGAGAAGAAGATTTTAAAAGATTTACTCTATATATTCCTACGTAAAACTTTAACACCCCCATTGTGGCCCCAGCCTACCCCTGGGGGTCATGATTTTCACAACTAGGAATCTACACTACCTGAGAATGCTTCCACACAAGTTTCAGCTTTCCTGGCTGATTAGTTTCTGAGAAGAAGATTTTAAAATATTTACTCTATATATTCCTAAGTAAAACTTTAACACCCCATATGGTGGCCCCAATATACCCTCGGGGGTCATGATTTTCACAACCTTGAATCTACACTACCTTAGGATGCTTCCACACAAATTTCACCTTTCCTGGCTGATTAGTTTCTAAGAAAAAGATTTTTAAAGATTTTAAAAGATTTACTCTATATATTCCTACATGTATGTAAAACTTTGACCCCGATTGTGGCCGCACCCTACACCCGGGGTCATGATTTTCACAACTTGGAATCTACACTACCTGAGGGTGCTTCCACACAAGTTTCAGCTTTCCTGGCGGATTAGTTTCTGAGAAAAAGATTTTTAAAGATTTACTCTATATATTCCTATGTAAAACCTTGACCCCGATTGTGGCCCCAACCCAGCCTTGGGGGTCATGATTTTCACAACTTTGAATCTACACTACCTGAGGATGCTTCCACACAAATTTCAGTTTTCCTGCTTGATTATTTCTGAGAATAAGATTTTTAAAGATTTACTTTATATATTTTTATGTAAAACTTCGACCCCCATTGTGGCCCCACCTTATCCCTGGTAGTCATGTATTTCACAACTTGGAATCTACACTTCTTGAGGATGCTTTCAAACAAATTTAAGCTTTCCCAGCTGATTAGTTTCTGAGAAGATGTTTAAAGATTTACTCTAAATATACCTACGTAAATCTTCAAGTCCCTATTGTGGCCCTAACATACCCCTGGGGGTCATGAATTTCACAACTTTGAATCTACACTACCTGAGGATGCTTCCACACAAGTTTCCGCTTTCCTGGCTGATTATTTTCTGAGAAAAAGATTCTAAAAGATTTACTCTATATATGCCTATGTAAAACTTTAACACCCGCTATGGTGGCCCCATCCTCCCCCCGGGGGTCATGATTTTCACAACTTGGAATCTACACTACATGAGGTTGCTTCCACACAAGTTTCAGCTTTCCTGGCTGAATAGTTTCTGAGAAGAAGATTTTAAAAGATTTACTTTATATATTCCTATGTAAAACTTTAACACCCCCTATGGTGGCCCCACCCTACGCCCGGGGGTCATAATTTTCACAACTTTGAATCAACACTACCTGAGAATGCTTCCACACAAGTTTCAGCTTTCCTGGCTGATTAATTTCTGAGAAGAGGATTTTTTAAGATTTAGTCTATATATTCCTATGTAAAACTTTGACCACGATTGTGGCCCCATCCTACCCTCATGGGTCATGATTTTCACAACTTTGAATTTACACTACCTGAGGATGCTCCCACACAAGTTTCAGCTTTCCTGGCTGATTAGTTTCTGAGAAAAAGATTTCAAAAGATTTACCCTATATATTCCTATGTAAAACTTCGACCCCCCATTGTGGCCCCAGCCTACCCCCGGGGGTAATGATTTTCACAACTAGGAATCTACACTACCTGAGGTTGCTTCCACACAAGTTTCAGCTTTCCTGGCTGATTAGTTTCTGAGAAGAAGATTTTTAAAGATTTACTCTATATATTCCTATGTAAAACTTCGACCCCCCATTGTGGCCCCAGCCTACCCCCGGGGGTAATGATTTTCACAACTAGGAATCTACACTACCTGAGGATGCTTCCACACAAGTTTCAGCTTTCCTGGCTGATTAGTTTCTGAGAAGAAGATTTTAAAATATTTACTCTATATATTCCTAAGTAAAACTTTAACACCCCCTATGGTGGCCCCACTCTACCCTCGGGGGTCATGATTTTCACAACTTTGAATCTACACTACCTTAGGATGCTTCCACACAAATTTCACTTTTCCTGGCTGATTAGTTTCTGAGAAAAAGATTTTTAAAGATTTTAAAAGATTTACTCTATATATTCCTACATGTATGTAAAACTTTGACCCCGATTGTGGCCGCACCCTACCCCCGGGGTCATGATTTTTCACAACTTGGAATCTACACTAACTGAGAATGCTTCCACACGAGTTTCAGCTTTCCTGGCGGATCAGTTTCGAGAAAAAGATTTTTAAAGATTTACTCTATATATTCCTATGTAAAACTTCAAGCCCGCAATGTGGCCCCACCCTACCCCTGGTAGTCATGATTTTCACAACTTGGAATCTACACTACCTGAGAATGCTTCCACACAAGTTTCAGCTTTCCTGGCTGATTAGTTTCTGAGAATAAGATTTTTAAAGATTTACTCTATATATTTCTATGTAAAATCTTTGAACCACCATTGGGGCCCCACCCTACCCCCGGGGGTCATGAATTTCACAACTTTCTCGAAATGTTTCATTAAATTCTAATTATCTCCCCTTGAAAACAGGTGTGGCCCTTAATTTTCACAACTTTGAATCCCCTTTGCCTAAGGATGATTTGTGTAAAGTTTGGTTGAAATTGGCCTAGTAGTTCTTGAGAAGATGTTGAAAATGTGAAAAGTTTACGGACAGACGGACGACAGACAAAATGTGATCAGAATAGCTCACTTGAGCTTTCAGCTCAGGTGAGCTAAAAAAAAAGTTAAAACGTGTAAATAGAGTGCAAAAAGTGTAGTGCCTATGTGCATGTCCTGAAATTATGTATAATATTTTACCTTCACATGCATACACGAGTACATAAAAATAACGTTATATACCCATTATATTCTTTGAAAACGGTATTTTTTTTAATTTGAGAGATCGCAGTATACAGTGTATTCCAAAATGGAATACAATACTCACATGCAGTGACAAGTAAGATTTAGAGTGGAAAAGTGTGGAACTTTTCAACTAAGTTTAATGTAACGCGTGTTTTCTTGTAATGCTTGATATAAGAATGGTGGTTTTTTTTACTAAAGGAAACATCGCAAATAAATGCATCTTGGCTGATAGAGCAAGCGAGGATAAAAGACAACAATTTCTTAATGAAACAGCAATTCCATGGCTGTTTTAACATCGACATACCTAAATCACTTGCCGGTCACTCCTACCCCTACCAACAAAAACTGATATAAAGAACTCCTCACCCCACCGCAAAGAAAACACCTCAAATTTCTTTCGTAAAAGAAAAGCTTATTTGGTGGAGGAATAGGACAAATCATCCAGTCATTCTGTAATTGAGTTTTACTTAGTATTTCTGTTTTTATCAAACTGCTTAAGATATCAGTGATTCTCGGGAATGACTAATTTCATTAGCATCAGTGCACTAGTTATAACAATACCCACTACCAACCTCCGCGTGCGATCAGATAATCTATAAAATAAAATGTTAAAAGTCTACACGAGAGATGTTAATTGAAGAAATACATGTATATTTTGATAGTTCTAAAGTTTTCAATTAAAAAGTAAAGTGAACAAGATTAATGATTTGTGTATTCTTGTATTTTTGTTCAACTTTAAAGTGCATGTAATTCATTTCAATACAAAATATACAGTCGCCATATTGAATTTGATCCTAAGACATCGATTTACCTGTCTTAAAGTTAAGACATAACTAAGATATTTCATAAGATAAGACAAGAATAGTGAAACGGATAAGTAATGAACTTAGGAAAAAGTTCTTTTCTAAGATAAAACTAAGTCCTTAGTATGCTTTGTGAAACGGGCCCCATTCTTTTTATGTGTATTACAAACCATAATTGTGCGGTAGTCAAGTGTTGTTTAATTGCAGTTAACATAATCAACATTTGCAATTGACGACAAGCAAAATGCCGACAGGCCTATTTTAAAATCAAAATAAAACACAAACGGGTTTTGGATCGTTTACTTCAAATCTACATGTATATGTTTCATACACCATTCATATTTACGCATGTAACCGATGCGAAACATTGCGGTGCGTACCATCTCGGGACGAATCAGAATAGGAACAAAACATCTCAGGGCGAAACATGTTAACATCCCGTTAAAACTTGTTTCAGGCCACAAATGATCCTAATTTTGGTGGTTGCTTTTCTCATCTTCCTGCGCGGTATCTTCTCTTGCATTCAACTATGTCTACTGAATAGTGTCCATAAGGGCGGAATATACATGTGTAACCCCTCTGACTCGAACGAGCAGTCCTACAGTAAAACACGAGCGTCGCTCATCCGGTCGCATTGGCGCACAATCAATCGTCCGATCATCTGGTTTTTCGTGCTATCCTATCGCAGTATCTTACAACACAAGCTTTAATTGTACAACAGTCGCATATAGACTCAAAATAAATCGCAAGATTTAATGGCTTTACAACGCACGAAGGTCGCTCTGAATCGTGCGAGTTTCGTACTTTCCTTTTTCCTATGCATTTATTTTGACAACAATTTACGAACCATATCAAATGTTCATGAATGTTTTGTCGCTTCTGTTCATGCGCAAATTGTGAAATGGGATTAAAGCAACAGTTCCATAGTTGCAAAACAAAGGCAGAGACAGCTGACATTCATCAAATTACCTTTTAAAAATCGTGTATTAATAATATTACTCTTGCAAGTACACAAAACATCGTAGGACTTTTGTACAATGTACTAATGTTCGTACGTTGTATTTAAAAAAACCGTGGTTCGGATTCGGTCGCGTCTGACCTGATAATGTATAGTGTGTATGCCCATTATTGTAAAGAGACTTGATGTGACCACTAAAACGCGTGCAACGAATGCGAGACATCAAGAAACGTAAGCGAAAGCTCGTGCAAAACTAAAACATTCTGATCGCAAAATGTTTTAAAGTGTTCGTGCACAAGTTGTAAAATGGCTTTCAATAACACGCTCCAAAAATCCTTGCATAATGCACTGGAAGAATAAATTAAGGTGGCTTATCATTGATTGTGTTTATTGTCTCAAAATTATCGCCATTGTGTGAAAAAATGACTCTAGTACTCTAGGAACGAGTGGAAGTTTCTTTGCCAATTTCAAAATTTAGGACATATTTTGTCAGTATGCTTATGCTTTTAAAAGAAATATCATAGAAATGCAGTGAAATGTTTTCATCGGTCCTACTCGTTCTAGTCATCTCAAATTTTCTCCACAACGTGTACTATCTAAGAAAATTGCAAAATAATGCAATGACCACAAAACACAGCGTTATGTCATATATAATTGAAAAGCGTTGTAGCAACCTCTAATGATACAACGTCCACTAATGATATAATGTTTCATTAGTGGTCAGGATGTTGACCACTAATGATATGATTTTATCATTAACGAACAACCTAACCGTCCGCTAATGATATAATTTCAGATTTGTATCATTAGCGGTCAAAAACCGTAACCTCTAATGATATGGAAAAAAACTGAGAAATAAGTACTACCTTGACCACTAATGATATTCATTTGCACACATTTTCAGTTGCATTAGTGGATGGATTTGAAACCTTTAATGATATAACATGATAAAAGATTATATATATATATATATATATATATATATATATATATGGGTTTGTTAATTATAGATTAGAACAACAAGGAATATCTATTAAAGTTGGTTGAATTAAAACTACTTAAACAATAGGGATCATGTCGTTGTAACAAAGAATATTAGCCCAAGTTAATAATTGGCCCGCGTTTCATTTTTAAACATTGATTATTGATTCGGGAAGGGGGTGGGGATGGGGGGCTTTTTTAACGTTGAAAACTGAGACCAAAAGTCGTGAAATGTATACCCGGATTTCATTTTTCAACATTGATTATTGATTTGGGATATTGGGGGCGGGGGGAGGAGGGGCGGGGGCTTTTCTAACGTTAAAACTGCGACCAAACGTTATTTTTCAACAGCTCAAAAAAGTTTTTTTTTTCTAATATCTGATGACCTCACACGTTGAAAATTGATTAACTGTCTCTGAAATGGAAATTGCTCTACCTAATTTTTTGTATCTGATAAAAAATTTCAGCTCCATGTTTTAATTCCTAATATTGTCCGATATTCATGCCGATATGGATTTTTGTTTTTGGTTGTTTTTGTTTGGGGTTTTTTCCCCGATAGCAACAGTTTGTTATTAAGACTAAGAACTCTGTCTCTTGTTGTTAAACTGTGTAGATAGAGCTAAAAGGAATATATGTCAAACAACATCGTCTCAAGCCATGGTCCGGTGTCCGTTTATATATATCTCTCTCCACCATGATCGTTCATGTTGACCGTGGTTTGCTAAGATTGTCAAACCAATACCGGCCGTTTATGTTATATTTCCGGTAAATCGCTTCAACTTTAATTTATTTTGAGAAGTCATGATAATTAACTGACAGCACAATAATGAGCAGTTTTAATTTCATATTTTTATCATAAAACAAGTCGCGATCAGTGATTATTTAATTAATTCAACTTAACAATAACTTTTCTTAAACTTGCAAGATTAACAAAATTATGATTAATAAGCTACATATCTTGATTTGACAGAAAAAAATATTGTGTTCAATACAGATACAAACACTACACAGAAACTTTTTCGTGGGTGTGTTTAGGGAGTATTGGACATTTATGACGCATTCGCCGGCGTAACGAGGAATCTTGACCCGGGTTGAAATTTGACCCGGATATCATTTTTCAACGTTGAAAAATTGATACCAAAAGTCGTGAAATTATACCTGGGGTCAGTTTTCAACAGCTTGAAAAATATTTTTCAAACTTCTAAGGACATCGACACGTTGAAAACCGACCCTGTTGAAAATTGACTCCGACTTCAGAGTTTTGAACTGTCTTTGAACAGAAGTGAAACTTGCTCTTCACAGTTTAATTGTACATGTGTGTACTTAAAAGTTTCGGTTTCAAAACTTTAACTCTTTCATACTATCCGCTATATTTGCCGTGTTGGGTAATTTGACATTTCAAAGGTTGATTTTTCTGACTTCAATCATTTAATATTTCATTTGACTGAAAACGTGGTATGTAGCAACCTCTTTTATTATACTTTCATGTTAAATACTGAAATCTGATTGGTTTAGACGCAGTTGATAATTTGTTCTATTACCCTCAGCGTTAGCAACACACTTGGCAACGGGTAACACAACGAATTGTTACATGCGCGTAAATTATGCGTCGCCGTAGAATTCACGTCATTTCTATACAAAAGCAGAAAAATTTCTCTAAAATTAAGACATTCAGTATAATAAAATAAATAGTGCCTATTTGGGAGGATAACAGTTGAACGCTTCGCGTCGGTTGACAATGGTTCTCTCGGGGTGTCAATTTCAACTGTTACCCTCCCAAACAGGCACTATTTATATAATGATACACCGTCCACTAACGATATAATGTTGCATTAGTGGACAGAATGTTGACCACTAATGATATAATTTTATCAAACCCGGGTCAATTTTCAACCCGGGTTAACATTATTTGTTACACCGACATAATCACCATTGTTGAAGTAGTTTTAATTCAACCAACATTATTTCATATTCTTTGTTGTTCTAAGGTATAATTAACAAACCCACATATTCAACTTAACAATAAATTAGTGATTCAATTGTGCTACAGACCATAATAGCAAATAGTCTTGTGTTATCTATGGTTTAATTTTAAAATTCTTCAGAAATATTTTTTTTACAAGCTAACCACTTTGAGTTTAATATACCCGGTAATCATTTTTGGTACAAGTTAACTATATCTGGTCAATCACTCACTTCCTGTCAGCCTTACTGACCAGTCCGGTCTCACTTTGTCAATCGTCTTCAATCTTGTTAGATGCGTGCCTCGAACCACTAAGTAAGTCTTTTTTATTTAGTAATTGCTCAAATTTGTTAGTATTAAATTGTATTTTTGAAGTATAGTTACAGATGGAAATTTATTTTACAGATAAAACATTCTTAAAAGTATGGCACACCATTATGGTCTTTGAAGTAATTTACAGTTAAAGGTATAGAGTTAAATTCTATATTTTCCTATTTAGTAATTTGTTATTTCTATTTGTTGTAGTTTTTTACCATTATTATTCATGACGGCAACGTTTCCACACAAAATAAAATATGAAACCCGTGTGACTTTTGTTTGCGTTGTGCAAGGTTAGCTATCTACCTGCACCAGGCAGAATAAGTCTTATGAATTGGACCTTTTTCATGTTAATAAAATCCCGCTAAAAGTTTATCAATAATGTTTTAATATCGTAAAATTGCTTTTCTTCAAATTTTCTTCAACTAAAAATATTTAGCACAACTCCTTTTTGATTAATGATAATCAATTTGGATCTTCAGGTAAACAGACGAAGTTATAAATGGTATGTATTTTGTCTGTATGCAACTATTTCAGTTCAAGTAAAAAGGCAATATATCAGGGTAATGTCAGAATGGTGTATTTTACAATAAAGGACAAAATACATGTATATGATCAAATAACGCCCCCCCCCCCCACAAAAAAAAATTAACCAATTCTTATGCAGTATCGTATGAAAATCAAATCTTTATCAAACGTTATACGAACGTTGTCTAACATATTAGACTCAACATTAGTCACCATTCTCTATGACCTCTCCATCTATGACGTCACTTAAGTATATTTTTTTCCAAATGTAAATATCGTCATTTTTCCTTGATACTTTGCTTTTGTAAGTATATAGCTCAGGTATACTCAAGTACGATTTAAAATTTCGAATATATATATATATATATATATATATATATATATATTTATTTATTTATTTAAGGAACGACTCTAATTCTTGGCCAAGTATAAAACAGCGTAAACTGACCCCAACCAGGTTATCCTCGGATAACTTGGCCAAGAATTAGAGTCATTCCTTAAATATATATATAATTTTATATTAAATTATATCATATTATATCATTAAAGGTTGCAAATCCATCCACTAATGCAATTAAAAATGTGTGTGCATGTGTATCATTAGTGGTCAAGGTAGTACTTATTTCTCATTTTTTTTCCATATCATTAGAGGTTACGGTTTTTGACCGCTAATGATATAAATCTAAAATTATATCATTAGCGGACGGTTAGGTTGTTCGTTAATGATAAAATTATATCATTAGTGGTCAACATCATGACCACTAATGCAACATTATATCATTAGTGAACGTTGTATCATTAGAGGTTGCTACATGTACAAAGCGTTGTTATGGCAATCTATTTAAGTAAGATAAAAACGGTTATTCTTTTTTATGTCACGTAATTATCCGTAATTGATAATTATTTTAACAAGATAGGTTACACATGAAAAGATCAGCAGATTTATACGTTTTAAACGCTTATCTTATAGTAAGAAAAACAACATTCTTTTTGCGATATAAACATGTTAGAGCAATTTGACTAAGCATTAAAAGTTTAATTTAAGAACTAACCTTTCGTGTCCAGCAAAGAATTCTTTGGATCAACTTCTTGACTCTCTGTGATAAAAGCAAAATTAAATTTGATTATTAATGTTCGTCGTCAATATATTTTAACCTCTGGATTGCTTCTAGTATAATAAACGGTGTATTTTGTTTTATGATTATTGTTTGCGTTTATTCAGGAGTATTTAAATTATCGTGTGTTAAAATTGATAATAATACAACAATTAAGATGCAATTTAACGATAATTAAAACTTATCTTTTATTAATTTTGACCCCTGTATTAGGTATAAAATAATATGGAAAATTTCATTCTTAAGGTACAAAACCATGTATGATATTTAAAACTTAATGCTTTCTATCAGGAATGCTCCAATTGCAAAAAATCCGACAGCGTTTTAAAAAGAATTATTCCGTCGCACAACACGTCATCATGCTACTTGTATAGCAGTTCTAAAAAAAACTCCTTTTGTTTCTTACTTTTGCACAATCCTTTGAGTAAAACAATTGTAAAATACTTCGCAACATTATTAAAAACAAAACTTACTCCCATTAACAAAATATGTCACCGCGTCGTCCAGCTGTCTTTTTTCCTCAATGACGTGCGACGACATGAGGTTTTTTATAAAGCTGTCTTATAGCGACGATGTATATAGTTGTGGGACGCAATCGAACATTAATTGAAGTTTTGTTAGTACGCCGAAGTGAAACAGTGATATTACTAGAGGTACTTTGCAAAGGCTCTCAAATGACCCCCCCCCACTAAAAAAATATAGTATCTCAGGTACAGGTTTTCCTCTTCTGCTCTACATTCTTTTAGTGACCTTGAACTTGCAAAAATGACTAAAGGGACATATTCATAGATCACAAGCACCTTAATATTAAATGTGAGCCTCTAATCATTTTATTTTCCGTTACAAGATGTGTCCTATACGGGACTAAACCTGGTCAAATTAATGCCACACCCTCAAGTCATATGCAGTCTTAATTTGAAGTAAGAACGTCCCATGTTTATCCATCAGAAAGAGCTTTGGTCAAAATCGTGACAAAACCTCGAATCATAGGCAATCTTTAGGTAAACAAAAGTAAGAACGTTCAATGATTCTTCATAAAAAACATTTATAATATAACAGGCACAAGTTATGAACATTTCCTTTCAGTGACCTTCAATTTGCCCAAATGACCTTGGGTCAAAATCATGATACACCCCCGGTTCATAGGAAATCTTATGTAGAGAAGGAACCTATAACGTTTCTCAATAAGGAGGGATTAGACCGCGTATGAATTATGAACTTTTTCTTTCCAATGACTTGCTCACATGGCCTTTGGCCAAAAAACATCCTTAGGTCATAAGCAATCTTTGTTTGATGTAAGAACTTACAATGTGTCTCCATGAGAAATATATGGACTGAACATGATTGCACAGACGGACAGACATGGTGAGTCCTATACACCTCCAAACTTTCGTAGCGAGTAGTATAATAATGTTTAAAATTTTTGTAGCGTAGTGGCGTAGTATGACGCAACAGTGTTTTGTAGTGGCGGCATAAAGGTGTGTTACATTATGGTGTTGTTGTTTTTTTGGCGAAGGGATTTTTCACAACGCTTTTTCGAAGTTTTGCAGACAAACCACATTAAAGCAAAGAAAGTAAAATTAAGTAAATGCATTACCAACATGATGGATATTTCTTCTCAAATATTTACCTCTATTCCTTGTTTGTTCGGTACAGCAATGGTTTCCGCCTGTTAAAATGGACAGTTTGAAATATGTAAAATTCTAGAAGATACCGTTTTAACAAATGTACTATTATTTGCACAATAAAATAAAATATAAGGTAAAAACCTCAGCAGTCATATTAGTATTTTCAATTTAATTAATAATCTATTAATACATTTGAAAATAATTTTTATGCCAATTTTGTTGAAGACTTTAAAGAATAGCTGACTTTCGGTGAATTCATTTTAGATTTTTCGTTTTTAAGCATAGAAAGATATCTTTTCAAAAAATTGCGAAATGATTAGATTCTTATAATGTATCATTCGTGTGAATTTGGTTTATTTCTCTTTTATCTATTAATCTACATGTATTTAAAAATGGCTAAAAATGTTTAATATCCATACAAATTGGATGCGCGAAAACATTCATCTACCTGAAAATTTTTCTGAAAAAAATGATGATCTTCTCAAGTATGAATATACTTTAAACATATAGAGCTTAAGGTACCTCACTTCACCTACTATACACTTATACTTTTTAAGACATACGTCACAAGATGGCGATTTAAATGTTTTGTTAAACTGTTTATATTGTTCGAGTGGTTTGTATAGCGTCGTAGCTCAGTGGTTAAAGTATTGGGCTTCTGCACCGCAGATCATGAGTTCGAATCCGCCTGGAGCTTTTGTTCATGTTTATTAGGGGGTTCATGTGAAATCTCCAGCTATTTACTTTCGATTCATGTTTAATTATATTGAAAGAGGAATCTTTAACAAAACCAAAAAACTTTATTTCATTGAAATATTCCATCTAGAAGCAAAGATATAAGATTTTAAAGTTGAGTATTGTACGGCTTTTTGTAATGATTTATATTATGCAATGTGTAGGAAAAAATGGCACCAAAATTGTAATTTTTTTGCAATTTTGCTATTTAAATTTCAAAATTAAATATAAATCTTGTTTAAAGTCTTAGCAAACTGTATATTTTTAAAATTGTCATGTTTCAAGCTGTATTTTAATTGCATCATAATTTGCATAATTTCAAAATGGCCGCCAAAATGGCGGAAATTTGCATATTTCCAAATATGGTCATCAGGTAAGTTATACACAAATTATGAAGATTTATCTAAATATAATTCCCGCAAGTAGTTAAAATTTCCTATAAAATATGTTAAGTAATTTATTAGTTTTAAATATTGATGCTTAAGATAAATTTTTGTTATTAATTAACTTTAATTAATAAAAGTAATTACCATCAATTGCTAATAATACATGTATATATCAATTATAACTATATATGTGTAAATTTTAAGTGACATATTATTAGAAACTAATATAATGACCAAAACAAAAAATCCAACAAGTATCTTAGTCTTGTATATATATTTAATAATTTAGATACATTACATATTAGGGCCTTAGATATATTACATGCAAGCAAAGTACATGTACATGTATTATGTTATACAGTGTGTCTAATCTTGAATTATTATTTCACCTTTTTGGAAATCAATTAACAATGGGAATTCACATGCTTCCATATCACCTTCATACAAGCATTCATACTTTGTCATCCTTCCATTCAATCTTTTTACACACAAAACTTCCCCCTTGTACCAACAAACTTCATTTGAAGTTTGATCTTTTAATTTATGAAGAATTTTCTTTCCAACTAATTTGGAAGGAGACTCAATAAAACTTGGAAGAAGAAGTGATTGTTGTTTGATTGTTATTTTTCTCCTATTTTCTTTTAGTCTCTCAGCTAAATTTGTTTTTGATTCATTAAATTTTTGTTCAACCTGACTTAAAGGATGGTAAGAGAGTTTAGAATTTTCAGACACCTCTTCCAAATGTTCATTAATTTGCATAACTTTTACCAGATTATGTTCTAGATCTTCAATAGAATACACAACGCCTTTACTGCTTTGTTGAAAAATATTTTTAGGGCCTTTGCTTGAAAGAATATTTTTTCTAAACTGCAATTGTGCAACTAATGCATCTCTTAACAGCTGGTCTTTGTTAGATTCTTGAGACACCTTTAATTTGTAAGACTGGATGTCATCTCTTTTCTGCCATAAACCACCAACATCTGTCAATTTATTTGTTAGCTTTACCTTTTGGTTGTACATTTTATTTTCTTGCATGACTCTTTTTTCTTGTTTAGCTCTTAAAATTTCAAGTTTTGTTTCATACAAAGACCTTTGTCTTTTTTTTATTAACTCCATTATTTCAGGTGCAGATTTTCTTGCATCATTAATAATGGAGTTTTTTTCACTATTTGAAAGAGAATTTAACCAAGTAGATGTTTTATTGTTAGTCCACATGATTACAGACTCATATGCAGTTGTAGAAGCTGATGGTTTAAGTCTCATTAAAACATCTAGTTGGGCAAAATCTCTTTCAGAACATGTGTTTGTTGTTGGTACTGCAGCGGCTCTCAATTGATCAGTTTCAGATGGTTCATAATATATTCCACCAGGAAGTTGATCTTTTGCTTGCCTCTCAAGTATCAACAACATGCCACCTAAAGCCAATTCTAAAGCCATTTGAGTATATGTTTCAAATACTGCATCATCTGTGTTCTCAAAGAGAGAATCATACACCTCATCTTTATGCACACTCTCCTCTGGAAAAATTAAATGGCCTTCAAGAAGAGGTGATGCATCTTGTGACAAGTCTTGTAAGTTCAACTTCATGTTGAGAAGCACAGGGTTCAAATCCAAAATATTTTCTGTTTTCTCAATAACCCTCCAGAAGGGACCTGTAATTATTTTGTCTATGATACCTAAAGCTCTAAGACTGCTAGTGTAAACTTTTTCATTCACATCAAAAGAAATGCTTTTCAACAATTCATTAGGATCTGACCAACTGTCAAGAAATGTTTTGATATCTGCTAAATGGTGATATGTAGCCCCAGCTGCATAAAAAAGATGGTTAAACCTATGTCCTCTAAAGGTTATAAGTTTATTTTTTACACCTTTTTCTTTCAAGTGGGTGGAGAAGTGGGACCCCACTCCTGACTTTTCACAGCCATGCATTGTTAATGCCTTGCTAACTGTTCTAGTCAGTCTTGAGGCACCACTTTCCTTCCAATCAAAACTGTAAGGATTCTTTCCTGAACAAACATTGTTTTCAAAAACACTTAAACACTTGTCAACTTCACTTGCCATGTTTACAAATACATGCATTTTGCAAAAAAATGATGCCACCCTCCCCATTTCTTTTCTGTTAATTTCTGGCATTTCATCCCAATTCTTTAGAACATCAGGAAGAAGACTTTGCCGCAATTCCTCTAACTGTCTATTAAAAACTGGGTTTGTTGCACCCTGGTCTGACATTGTTGAAATAATAGTTGCTACAAGTTTAGAGAAAGATTTGTCTTCAT
Source organism: Magallana gigas (assembly GCF_902806645.1). Classification (NCBI taxonomy): domain Eukaryota; kingdom Metazoa; phylum Mollusca; class Bivalvia; order Ostreida; family Ostreidae; genus Magallana; species Magallana gigas. Next base: position 11,501,296 of record NC_047564.1, on the reverse strand, counting down.
TATGTAAGCAGTTTGACAATTCAGAAATATTTGCTTGAAAAGCTTTCATCAGACTATCAGCATCTGCACTGCCAATTTCAGTCATTCCAATTGAGTAAGACCTATGTTCAGGTGTGGTCAATTGAAATGACTGAAATTGTTTATGGAACTTTGAAGTTCCATCCTGATGCAGACAGTTACCTTTCATATCACCTATGTCACATGAATTAACCATGGCATCTACAACCTGACACTGGGCAATACGTTTTGCTTCAATAAGCAACCTAGACCTAACACCAGCACTTGGAAGTCTCGACAATGTTTTGCCTGTAATATTTTTTAAGACGGTTTGAATTACTTGATTTACTTTTTTGCAACTAACACCGCACTCAGTTGTTAGTGTCATTATTGTTTCACGAATTTCATTTGTGTACTTCCCATCACAGAAAGAAGTTATATTAGACTCATTTAATAGAACATTGTTGATTTCTTCAAGCTCTATTATCTTTTCCTCTTTAATTTTGATTTCCTGTCTCAGTTTCATAATTTGTTCAAAATTTTCAGAAATAAAATTGTCAAATTCATTTTCCCTTTTTTTGTTTAATCTACAAATCTTAACCAGCAGATTTCTCTTTTCTTTTTTGAGGTTCTCTACTTGTGCATTCTTTCTTTCACTCTCTTCTCTCAATTCTTGCATTTCTTTCTCTTTCTCTCTTAACACTTCATTCTTATTATCCAGTTCAATTCTCTGATTTTCTATTCTCTGATCTCTACGTTTCAACTTCTTGTTTGAATTTCTGGCATCAAGTTTTCTAACTTTTTCTTTTAAAAGTTCAAAATGTTCTAAAGATTTATCTAGCTTTTTTGACAAGTCATCATACTTTTTTTCCCAGTGCTTACACTCTCTCTCTAACACTTTCAAATCTTTAGTTTTTGACAATGTTTCTTGATGTTTCAATGTACAAGAATCTAACACTCTCAATAACAAATCAATTTTTTTTTCATAATGAAATATTTGTAAATTCAAATTGCTCAGTTGTTCTTGTTCATCAACAAGCTCTCTCTTTAGCTGGCGGTTTTCAAACACAACATCTTTTGTTTTGTTGACAAGATAATTCAGCTTCTGAGTTTTGATGTTGTCATCAAATACTGGAAGCTCAATGTTTGGAACAGGAAATTCAAATTCTTGGCTGAGCAGTTCTGATAAGCCTTCTGCAATTTTGTTTTTCTTTAGATCCTTGATTTTTTTCTTTAATCTAAATATCTTTGTGCGAAAAACACGCACAGAGCAATTTTCCCACTTTGAGGTTGGGTATTTGGTTTTAAGAAATTCAAGGTTTTCAGGAAAGCTTCTCTCTCCATCAAGACATTTGATGATATCTCCATTTGTTGGGCATTTTTTTTCCAAATCTAAAATTTGATACCAAAAATAAAAATAAAATAGAAATTTTTATTTTTTAATAAACCATTGCCAAATTATTTTTTGACATCATATATTTTTTTAATTGACCAGTTCACTGTCCAGCAGTTAACACAGTTTGATTGCTTGATATTTGCCAGCAAATATCAAAAACAGATTTTTAAGGAATATCTTTTAGTTTTCACACCGACCAGCAGTGACATTCATGAGGATGGATGACCAGCACACACTTCTGAAAATATAATAAATATGGTGCAGCAAAGTATCTTTACTATAAATTATTGGTTCACCAAACATGTTGGTATACAACCACACTACACAATAAGATACATGTACATATATAATTAATATACATACATGTGTATACATATAGGTACATGTACATATCTGTGCTAATGAAATCAAACTATAATATATCAAAGTTACATTATGTAAATAAAATAAGAATTATTGTACTCTATATAATTTTGGAGCTTAATTGCAAATATTCATTTACAGTTTTATAAGAGTGACAAAATCAAAAATTCTTTTGGTATATGATAATTGTAAATAATGTGATTTTACTATTAATTTCTATAGGTGAGTAAAAACTTTTAGCTTTTCAATTTTGAAAGTATTAATTTGGAATTCCAAGTAATCTTGCAATTCAAAAATGTTTCATAATAAAATATTAGTTTAAAAAAACCCCTTTGTTCTTATACCACGGAATTCGGAAGAAACTCTACACTATGAGTATGATGTATAAATAGGGTCATACTAAAACACGCCTGCCGACGCCTGCCGGGGAAAACACGCCTGCCGAGAGAAAACCGCACGCCTGCCGTTTACCTGATGAATTATTTTAATATTTTCTTTGATATTTTATTTAACTTAACTAAATTAAGTATCATAATAACAAAAAATTGACTTTATATTGATTATTTAGCACAAAATTAGCAAAAATGTTCAATGTTGGTAAAGATAGATAACTCTTACGTAGAATCCATACGCCTGCCGAGGAAATTAGACGCCTGCCGTTAATTTGATGGATTATTTTACTTTTTTCTTTGATATTTTATTTCTTTTAACTAAATAGATGATAATAGAAATCACAAGTTGATTTTATATTAATTAATTAACACAAAATAAGGAAAAAATCGGGTAAGCTGATAGCTCTTACGAAGAAATCATACGCCTGCCAAGAAAATGTATACGCCTGCCGTTTAGTTGATGGATTATTTTAATTATTTCTTTGATATTTTAGTTTACTTGGCTTAATAAACGATAACAGAAATAAAAAGTTGACTTGAAATTCGTTAATTAACACAAAATTAGTAAAAATCGGTAAAATAGATAACTCTTACGCAGAATGCATACGCCCGCCGAGAAGAGAACACGCCTGCCGCTTACCTGGTGGATGATTTTAAATTTTTTATTTATATTTCATGTTTTCTAACTTGATAAATGATCAGATTAATAAAAAATTTACCACATTTTTTAATCAACACAACATGAGAAAAACCCACACGCCTGTCGTTTACCTGAAGATGAATTAATATTTTTCTTATGTTAGTATTTTATTTTACTGTACTAAATAGCAAGCATAGATAAAAAGGAAAAAAATTGCGAAGGGCTAAAAATAAAGGGAAAACTCTTATGTAGAAATCTTACGACTGTCGATTTAATATGCACGCTTGCCATTTTATTTATGTCATTTTTATTTGTATAAACTAATTTATAAATTACTTAAAGATTGCTAAATATAGACTTAACATTTTGCCTTATAATTATGTTCATAACTTTACTTATTGCTGCTATTGATTAATTATATTATATGAAGTCGGGTGATACGGAATGATATAATATGTATGTCATCCCTTTTAAGTTTGACAAAAGTTTTGTTTTCTATCAGAATTTAAAATTTTGATTAAGCCTGTCGCTGAAGCTTTTTATGATAGAAATACAGGGTAAGATTTATCAACACGTCTATAGATACGAAACGCCCAAGGAATATACATGTGTACGCTTTTACGCTTGTCGAATACCTATATTATTGCATGACATGATTTTTTTCATTAATTTTCTTCTTCCGTCAACTGTGTACATGATCATAGAATAAGAATGAAATAAAACTTTGTGTGTTGTAAAGAGGGATACTTATAATCAATATCATAACTTTTCGCCTAACGCAAAAATTGATAATCTTGTATTTTCAAACAATATTTCATATTTCCATGTAAACGAATAAAGGCATAATAATTAGATTTCAATGATATTAAAACGTAACACGAAACGTGTACATCAAGTATATTTTTTTCAAGGGGGGGGGGGGGGTAGTATTTAGGTTTGTCCGGGGTTGGGGTGTCGGGGCAAGATTTTTGGTGATTTTACTTAAAAAAAAATTATTTTCCAAGGGAGATCTCCATCACCCCCACTTCAGTAAAAAATTCGAGTTTTTCCGGGGGGGGGATAACTCTACCCACCTCCCCCCGAGTAGATCAACTCATGAAAAGAATGAATGAAAATCATTTACAAAGCCAAAGAAAAATTCTTAGATCACCCCCCCCCCCCCCCAAAAAAAAAATTAATGAATGGTGACTGATATGAATATTTGATGGACGTTAATGAGTTATACTAACATTGTTATTGTTAGCAAGAACATTGATATTGAAATATCCTAATCTACGACAGCTTACTGATCACAAGGGTCGATCTATAATATTGTTCCACGATCTTATGGCCTATAGACCAATCCTGTTCTAAAGTTTTTTTAAATACTGGATAACAAATCGTGTTTAAAAAAAAAATGTAAACCAACAGAAATCGTGATACCAGTGGTTTCCTATACATAAGCGTCGAACCGGGGGGGGGGGGGCTAGGGGAGCTGAGCCCCCCCCCCCCCCACACACACACACTTTTTTTGCAAAGTTAGACCTAACCAATGGGCACATAACATCATAGAGGGTTCAGCCCCCCCCCCCCCCCCCACACACACACACATTTCCAATGCAAAGATGGAAATATTGAAATATGGAGATGTTGGAGTCAAGGTATAATAGCCCCCCCCCCCCCCCCCCCACGGATTAGGAATTTCAAGATTTGGGAACAATAACCACCCCCCTCCCCCCCCCCCCCCCCCCCCCACGGATAAGGATTTTTCCTTCCTTGTCAAGATTTCAGAGGATTAGTTTAGCCCTTTGCTTCCGACGCCACTGATGGAAACCTTTATGAGAAAGGAGAGGGCTTAAGAAACGTGGCGTGTACGTACGTGTATATATGTAGTTGTTTGCGTGTTAAAGCAAGAAATTAAGCTGTTTTCTAGCATCTCTTTCTCTCTTTCTCTTTCTTTGTCTCCTCTCCTTCTTTCACTTCATCTCTCTCTCTCCGTCTTTTCCATCCACTGCCCTCTCTTTCTTTCCCTCTTCAATAATGGAAACAATTCAAATATCAAGAGAAAGAAATACTTATAAATGTAGTTGCACCTGCGTTCAACTGTTCTACTACATGTATTTTTCAATAAAAAAAAAAATTCAATAAAAATATGGAGAAAACTGCAGCGAGTCGGTAAGCGTAAGACATTCACATTCCAAATGTTCGACATCTGAACGTGGTGGTTTTTTCGGTTTTAATTTATTTCATGAGTAAAAATTTTCTGAGTCAAAAATAAACGCAATATTCTATGCAGATCGGTTGTCTTTGAACTTAATGAACGTAAAATATCTTCCCGACAATTTTTATATTAATCAACCATACTGACTATAATGTATTTTTATCTCATTATATTACAAATCATGTAATAATAACAGAATAATTTACTCATTATGTTCTTTGCTATAATATTTTGGGCGAATCGGGGTTGGGGCTACATGTCCAAAGATAACTAGTGATCGTTGCTCTACTGATACACGTGTATACATACACGTGTTAGTTTCTTGTGTATTCTGTGTGAATTGAACGGTTTTTTGTCTCTTAAGGAACAATAGACCTTACCTACCTGTATATTGGAAGACGACCGTGAAGCACGCACCTTGTACACAAGCCCCCTCCCCCCTCCCTCCCTCTCTCTCTCTCTCTCTCGCTCTCTCTCTCTCTCTCTCTCTCTCTCTCTCTCTCTCTCTTTCTCTCTCTCTCTCATGTGTTTTAGGTGACTGAGAAAAATAGTTATGAACGAGTCGATCTACCTAAGTATGTCTTAAGATACTATGTATAGCCTTTGAACTTACACCTAATTATTAACCCAAAAGTATTATTAAAACCTTGCAGTCCACTTTAATTATTCCAATTGATAGAGCAAGGTCGCCATATCATGGTTTCTGACTCTTATATTTGTATTTTTTATGTATCGATATGAAATTGAAGAATAGTACCATTTTATCCTTATACATGTATATGTATATATCATGTACAAGCACTTAATAAAAAAAATATTTCTGATTAATAAGCCATCAGTTTTTAATTGGTCAGACTTACGCCTCTTCATAAAACATGTATAGTCCATTCATAACCGTAAACATTGAAACATTTGTGTTACTATATATCTTCGTGAAGCTTATAAAATATAAAGAAAACAAAACTTATTTTGTAGGGGAAAATATCATTCATTATCATTTACGAGACAGTCCAGGCTTATAACCAAGAATATTGACACGATTTGAATCACTTTACAACGTTAATCATTAAACCAGGGTTCTTTTTTTTCTCCATTTAAAACTGAGACCATAAATCGTAAAATTTTAACCCGGTCACATTTTCATCAGCTTGGAAAAATTGAATGAACTTAATACTGAATGATAACCTCAAAATAAAGCATATACTGAACATGTAGCTGCAATAATTATACTGGTATATTGATTGTGTTGAATATTGAAACAACCTACAGAGTTCTGCTTTGATTTGGTAATTGCATGCTCTATAAGTCTGCTTTATTTCTTCTACGAACAGAATAAGTCATCACTGGAAGGTTAAGCGTGTATTGGATTTCAAAAGTCTATAGTGGGGTATGATTGAGTCTGTTAGATTTTCTTGTTAGAAAAAGCCGGGTTTTTTTTAAATATTCAAACTGATACCCCCTACCCCTCTTTCCCTTGAATGGAATAATTATCCGCTACACTGATATCATGCAATGTAAAATTTTGCTACAGGCTTATGAATGTCCTGAGTAATATTTGATTTTAAAAACGCAGCGAAACAGAATCAGAATCTAGAGATTAAGATATAGTTTGGTGAACTAGGCAGTGAAAGTCTTGAGATGAAAAAGTTGTTCAAGATGTAAACAGTTACAAACATTGTACAGAACTAATTGTGTACGAAAATGTAAATGCACTTTGCTTAAAAAGTCTAACCTTTCCCCATATACATTTACTAGAATTAATAATTTAGGAGCATAAATATTTATAAAATCTGGAATGCATACACAATTTAAGTACGCTAGCCTGTTTGTTTAAGAAATACATTATATAGCCTTCATACACGGATAAAGGTTATGCCAGTCCACTTCTCTAAAGAAATGAAATTATCGAATTGCATCTTTTGAATTGATTGAGTTGGTGTAAATATTAATTTCCATTACATGTCTTGAATTTTGTATTTACATGTTCACCCAACACAGTATTTACAGTTTGACTCCATACGTATTTCTGAACTTAGTATAACAGTGCATTAATTATATAATATATTCACATCAGTATACTTTCCTTCTTATTTCAGACACCACTTTTAGGCTAGATCGTATGAATATATAACATAAAATATTTTGATTATACGTAAAATACATGCATATTTTAAGGGTTCTTCGAAAACTTTAATCTTAAAATTCGAGCAGAGACATACAAAAGTCATGTACATGTATATACATGTAATTAACAGTACATGTATGTCCCTGATTCGAGTTTGTAATATATCTTTAATTAATTGCAACAAAAAATAAGGTTATGAAAACACTAATAAACTATAACTATGTAAAAAGCTGAAGTTTTTCAAGAAATAAAAATAAAAGACATGGATAAATGATTAAATCAGCAGGCTTATTACAACTCAGTGTCTCGGCAGGCGTAAGCAGGGTAAGAACTCTTTGTCTTCTTTACAGACTTTGAACATTTTTAATAATATTTTCATTAAACAGCGAATGCAAAATAACCTTTTATTTCTTTGATCATGTATTTAGTTAGGAAACATAAAATATCCAAGAAAAAAAAAATCATATACTAGTATCAGAAAAACGGCAGGCGTGTTCTCTTCTCGGCAGGCGTATGCATTCTGCGTAAGAGTTATCTATTTTACCGATTTTTACTAATTTTGTGTTAATTAACGAATTTCAAGTCAACTTTTTATTTCTGTTATCGTTTATTAAGCCAAGTAAACTAAAATATCAAAGAAATAATTAAAATAATCCATCAACTAAACGGCAGGCGTATACATTTTCTTGGCAGGCGTATGATTTCTTCGTAAGAGCTATCAGCTTACCCGATTTTTACTTATTTTGTGTTAATTAATTAATATAAAATCAACTTTTGATATCTATTATCATCTATTTAGTTAAAAGAAATAAAATATCAAAGAAAAAAGTAAAATAATCCATCAAATTAACGGCAGGCGTCTAGATTTCCTCGGCAGGCGTATGAATTCTACGTAAGAGTTATCTATCTTTACCAACATTGAACATTTTTGCCAATTTTGTGCTAAATAATCAATATAAAGTCAACTTTTTGTTATTATGATACTTAATTTAGTTAAGTTAAATAAAATATCAAAGAAAATATTAAAATAATCCATCAGGTAAACGGCAGGCGTGCGGTTTTCTCTCGGCAGGCGTGTTTTCCCCGGCAGGCGTCGGCAGGCGTGTTTTAGTATGACCGTATAAATATAGGCATGACGATGAGAAAATTCGAATTGCACAGTAAAACTTTTAAGTTATCTTAGATTAGCAATATACTAATAACAATTTTACTTAATAAATTTGAAACATTTATATCAATACAGCGTTTAAAAATGCACGTGAAGACTTGCCTATTCTGATGTCTGTTATAACGTTCGCTTCTGCCATGTCGCCGATGTTGACGTCGGTAAGGTTATCAAGGTCATGTTTCACTGGGGATTCCGCGGCGGCCTGATAATAATAGCAGGAAACTAAATAGACATTCTTACGGGGGAAATCATAAGATTTAAGATTCTGTGTGAATTCTTTTCATTGAAACGTCGCTTACCATATGGAATTCACGAAACATACAACGCAGTGTCTTTGGGCCTTCGTGTTTACATCGGAGAGGGGGAATTCCAGTCTATATTCAATCTGCAGTTTGTAACCTCTTCCCTGATTGGCTGATATATTAGCTGTCATTACGTATAGCTTGCGGAAATCCAATCAAACTGCGCGACTTGTGCAAAAATCGAGCAAAACTAGCATCCAAGTTGTATTACAAATGCTAAAGACGAAAAACCGAGCATTTTTGACTACGGGGAAATATAACTAGATATAAAAGATGACGTTTAAAAATTAGTACCATTTAAAAGAGCAACTTATTTACGTTGCATTTATGAAAAAATTCAGACTTTATAAAAGTGAAAGAAAAAGTTAAAGCGAGTTCAAAATCGTCAATTTTACTCCGACTGAGCCGAAAATTACGACGTCACGCCAGGTAAACTGAACCCCCTACATGTTAACTGAATTAAATTTTTGAAAATGTAATTTTTCATCCAAAATCGCACATTTTTTGCCTGTTTGATTTAAACACTTCTTATCTATTTTGATATCCATCATAATGAAGTAATTTTCTGCTGATCTGAGAAAATATTTCAGGGTGTGGTGATCCACTTTAAGGCAAAGCGATATGGAAAAGGGACGGGGCCGTTGCGGTGAAGTTTATCCATAATGTTCAACTGTTTCCTCTCAAAATCAATAGTGGTCAATTCAAGGCCAGTAAAAGTTGTGATATTAAAATTCAATTGCGAAAGCTTGAAGGCTTTTTAAGATACCGCATTGAAACAAAAGTGTAGCACACAGACAGAATAGGGATCTTCAATTATATATGGCGGAACATTATTTCTTGCTTTTGGAAGCTAAAAGTAAGTGCTAGTTCTATTAAACGATATTTTTAGTAATTGGCCTTTTGTAAACAATCAATTCAATCATGACTATGAAGCATTTCTTTTTTTAAACGGGGGACTTATAACAAGGCGGAGCAGTCCGTTCACTTAGAGAAAATATTAATACATTTGGCAAGGTCCTCAACCTAGCCCCGATCGCGAGTTGAGATAAATGCAATACGTACTAACTCTGCCATCTACGAGAGTTGTTAGAAATATTTGCGGACAGGTTTGATTGTGAGCGGACTATTCGCATGATACCAGCAAAACATTTTAGATTAAAGCTTGACGTATTTTCAAAGAAATATGTCAAGATTTGTATGTTTTAAATGCACTATAAAAATATACAGCTCTATTATTTGGATAAGATAATTATGCTTCCAGGAGCATGTCAGATTTTTATTTTTTATTATTTGTACGCATTTGTCCTTATCAAGAAAATATACCGTTAAAGCGCATAAAAATAAATGAGATTTCATATGACATTACAATGAATTCTGAATGTCATTTTGTAAAAGTGTCAATTAAATTGAAAAATTCAGACAATTTTATTGCCAACTTTGGGCGATCAAAGCTTGTAAAATGAGTCAAAAACGTTAACGTCAATGGACATCTTTGAGCATCGGGTCTTCATTTAATTTTGTGTGCACGTAGGAACATCTCCGATGGAGACCAAAAGGTTCTTAGATGTTATTTTTTTTTAGAACAAAGGTTTATACTTAGAATCACATACGTTTAAAGATGGAAACACTGATATTTTCAGCTCTTGCAGCAGACCAACCCCTTACAACCCAGATCTTGCACCTATGGATTTCGCTTTTTTCCCTTAAATTTAAAGTTAAGAGTCCCAGTGTTACACATGCTATCAAGTCAGATTTTTACAATTATGATGCATACCGATATTTGCGAAAACAAAGGTGTTGCACGTGTATCCTTAAAATCAGCAATGTGCTTACCTGGTGCACACGATCTTAATCTTGTCATTAGTCCCCATTTGAATCGTTTATCCAAGATGAACACAACAACCAGCGAGCAAATGAGGATAAGAAGGATCGCCAAAACAACACCAATTATCAATCCGGAATCCCCAGGTTCCGCGTCTGGTTCTCTGACACAATAATATGTGTTTAAAATATGCCGAAAATAAAAAGAATGCTTACAATATTGATGAACAAAAGAAACCATCAATGTTTTCAAAATCATATTACACATATTTGACATCTCTTACTCCTTCCACCTTTGCTCCTTTGCTTAAATAGCCAACATCAGTTGTGGCCGTTACCAACAGAATTTCACAAACGCATTCCATGTATACTTTAATTTGTTAAAAGTATTCATGTTCAAAATTGATGCAATAAACACATTATGGTTTGAATTCAGCGAACAAACACTTCTCTTAGCATGTTCAGCTTTCTACTTATTTGGCTTTCTATTCAATACATTAAGGAATGCTGTAAGTCAAATAGCAATAGCTCCTAATAGTTGTTATATCTATATGTTTATTTTCTTGGTCGCCATCTTTTGAAAGAGACAATATGTTTCTTACGTAAAACACTTAAAATCTGTAATTTCTAAATTTAGTTTTTGACATTAAAGTTTATCTGCGCCTTGTATTGTGGTTGCCCCCAAGGTAAAGCCATACGCAAGGAGAAAGTTCGCAGAAAAATCGCAGCAAAGTGGCTAGGACCTTTTGGATGCATTAAAACACTTCAAATTCTGCAAAGTCTATATTTAACTATTTTATGATACTTATAAAATAATCAATGTTGCATTTATGATAATTACAAAATAATTGATGTTGGATTTTATCATACTAACAAAGTAATTGATGTTGTATTTATGATATTTTAAAATTATTGATGTTGTGTTTATGGTACTTAAAAAATAATTAATGTTGTATTTATGATATTTGCAAAGTAATCGATGTTGTATAAATGATACTTTAATTAATCGATGTTGTATTTATGATACTAACAAAATAATCGATGTTGTCTTTATGATACTTACAAAATAATCAATGTTGTATTTTCTTGCACATTTGTCTTTATCTGGGTTGATGTGGTTCTTAAACAAAATAATATTGATAATGACTGCACAAGCGTAAAGGTAATATGAATATTTATTTTTTTAAAATTGTAACTATGAAAAATTAAATATTTTTGCAATCGTCATCTCAGTCAGATTTTTTCAAATAATGTCACATCATTTATTTTCAGAAATGTTATCTTTAAAGTTTCTGATCAGAACAACAGAATGACATACAGAAATATTTACGTTAATCCCAACAATTCACCAATTTTCGACCTCGGATTGTTAAATATTAAATTATATTGCATAAAAGAATAGTTACAAAAGTTCATTCCCTTGAAATTTAAAATGATGAAATACTCATTTCTAATGAAACTGATGTTGATTGTCTTGTACAAACTTCATAAATATAATATATTGTAACCCGAACAATGTTTAAAAATAGGTTAAAACACGATTATACAAGCTACACCCCTGCAAATGTGTTCGGAATGGTTTCTTTATCGTTGCTATGTATATAATAAATCCAGAGGTGCTCGAATGAAAGTTCACGACACTTCCCCGAGACTTGTTCAGTTCATGCGAACAGAAGTATTAGTGTTCGGATAATATTCTTAAAATACGTAAGAACTGTTCTTTTTTTCATACCATATCCTACTTTGATTTCTGTTAAAACATAGAAATACATTAAGATATATGTCGTATGCTATCATTTAGCGGTTATATAAATTAAACGATTAGATTTTCAGAACAGAGTTATTGTTCGTGTTCAAACACTCTGCACGTGGTTGAAAATAAAAACATCGGGTTGCTTAATAAAATCATAGCCATGATTGATGTTTTTGGTGTGCATTACCATGCTTTTAAAAAAATGAATGGGTGTCTGTTTTGAATTAAAACTTCTTATATCGAGCCAATTTCAAGGAGCATTCTGCATAAAATAGTATAGACTCACTGTTTCACTATTGATGCTTTTACTAGCTCAGGCGCGGATCGAACATTAAACTTTAGGGGGTATCGTTACTAAGCATTTTAATTGTTGCAAGAACAAAAAAAATCTATATTTTCTATTGTCACATTTATTTCTAGAACACATTTTATCCAACAATTAATGGAGATACAGTTTAAAATCAATAAATGTCTAGATTTTACATTTTACTACAAGTACCTAGATTCCAGGAAACAGACTATAAACACGAGGCATGATGTTTACTGCGAAACTGAATGGGTCAAATAAAACCACGTGATCTAAATTTAAATTACATTAACGTTCGAAGGGGTGAGTTAGTGGGATACTAAAGTTTTAATATTTAAAAGCATGTGTCAGCAAAAAAATAAATATGTACCTGTCCTTTCCGTAAAAATTACCATAACAAACAGGCCCTAAAGTATAAAGCAAGAAACGTATAAGTAAAGATCAAATAAGATCACGAGACAGTACTTATGATTTTGTTATGAACATATAAACTTACAATTGTACAGTTCTTTTGGACTGTATGGCTTATCTGGACATCCTTCTTGAGCCTTACAGGGCACTGAATCAACGTTATGGGTCAGGTTATTTAGGACTACGCATGTTCCTAAAAATAATTCAGTGATTGAATACTTGGGTAAATGGATATGCAATAGAATGAATAAGTAAAAGTACTCTTTTATTTTGTGACGCACTAAACAAACAAAACAAAAAACAAAAACAAGGCACGAGCCTTGTGTACGTACATGACAAAGAGTTGTGAGCCTCGTATCTTGCTCATTACTTTACGACTAAATCTCAAATTGTACTTGATCATTAGAAATACATGTACATTCCTAAAGCATTGCGAATAAGATAAATAGTATAATTGAATTTGACCAAAATCGTGATCATGCCCCTTTAACTCTTTTAACTCTGAACCCAGGAATGATATTTTGATTGTTAATATAGATACCTGAGGGTGATAGTCCAAATTTAGTGCAGATTTCGCCGAAATGTCCTGGCCAGTTTTCAATTGCTGCACACAGGTAATCGGGCGAGGGCTGTTTACATTTTTTCCTCCCTGCTTCAATCTGCCACTCCCTGGCTCCTGGGGGACACACGGACATGGTGATGTAATCCTGGGCTGCCCGTGTCAGTGGACAGAGGATGGACAGAAACAGCACTATATTGTAATCCGCCATCTTTTGAAAAATGGAAAACCCAATTGTATCTTAAAGAATGCAATTGTTATCTAAAATTGAATCGTGTTACATGTATCGTTTCTACCTTCATACAAAATAATATTCTCTGAAGCGTAACAGCACATTAAAAAAAAAATACCTAAAATTTTAGAGGCTATATATCAAATATGCACAAAGGCGTTAAGAGGCTATTTTAACCAGAATCTCCAGTTTCTTTCTTTTTTGCTATACAGCTTTACTTTTGGTTTACTCAAGATATGCTTTTTGGGTCAACTGTATGCACTGAAGTGTTAAGCAGACCTGTGTTTTATCTTACTATCTTACTGCCTGTACTTCCTGTCCATTGTATATTCCTAATACACGTGTAGCGCCTGTTTAAGGGGTATGCATCTAATCGGGGTTTACTCTCCGTGTCCATTCTGTGTTTACTTTGCAATTATATTTTTTTTCAGGGTCCACTCTAGTAAACTCAAAATAAACCTAGAAAGTAAACACTGGGTTTACTTTGGGTTTATTTTCTGTAATGTTAGGTCTGATCAGTACTGTATTGTATAATTTGTTATAATTTCAGAAAAATAAGAATTTTTTTTTTGTATATGTTAGTAAGCATGCCAATTTCAACGATTGAAAAATGTTCTATTAAAAGTTAAACCAAACAAAAAAAAAAACTAAGACAAAGCTAAACAATATCACTCTCCTAATATCCTTTTATTTATCCGGCTTGTTCAATTTGCGAAAATTTTGTTTGATTGGAAAAACAGATACATGTAGATTCGTATGATGATTGTCATCAATAACAAATCAAAGACTAACAACGTGTACAAAGATGTACAAAATCATATTTATGACATAGTCAACCGGGTTTTTTTTTCAATCAACATTTAGTGTCGCGCACTAAAATCGGTAAAATTGGTATAGACTTACTTAAAATACAAATTCCATTTGTATATATTCTATCAACATGAAAGTATAAAACAAATGAGCTCTGTATTCATATAAACATGATCCTTATTCTTTAGTATGTCATTATACTACGGAAATAAAGTGGAGATTATATACATGTATACAGTTTATGATTTTATCATTATAAATATCTTGTTTGTGATACCAGTTAAATCATATAGCACTCGAAAAAAGAACTGTAGTTTACCAATTTGGAGAGAAAATGTGAACTCTCGAAACATCTTTTGTGACTTCTAGAACCCAGGTAAAGATTTCAGCTAATTGCAACAATGTTTGTGAGAAAAGTCACACAAGTTTTCAATGAAGAGAAAATTGAATAATAAGGGAAAAATGTTTGATTATTTATTTCTAAGCCACTTTACAATTCTCTCCAACATTAAGAGAAAAATCATCGAGGCGTTTTATTCCAGACTTGAATCGAACAGTTACTGAATGACTATCAATGCCATTGTGTTTGCTGTGCATTTCAAACATAAATTGTTTATACAATGCACACAAATAAGTGTAAATTACACAGGATGAAGCTCTGCCAAAGTGACTGAATGGCAGAGGTTCATCCTGTGTTACATCTGCTACGTGGACTAAATTGTGCATATCAAGTTCACTTTTTAATAAAAGAGAATTTAATTAATAAGTTTGAAAGAAATAATATGATCAAAAGAAAACATTTCATAGTTTATGATAAGTTACAATTATGTATTTATAATGGTTTTTAAATGAAGCTATCATAAAATATCTACTAGTATTTTAATATACGATTGTGATGTACATGTACGTATTATAGAAAACGAGGTCAATTTAATCAGTTTTCTTTAGAAAATTATTCATAGAATCATAGTGTTTAAAACTGTATTTGCTTATACAATATGCGACTAGGAATGATAAAAACATACCTGACATTCAGGCGTGCAGTCTTTAAAATTCTAATTGTTCATACAATATTCAAGTGGTGGTATTTTAAAATTTAATATTATAATTTTAGAAGTTGATATCAAATAAAAAGATGTACACATAACAAAACTTCATATTTACCCTTATACAAAAAAAAATGAAATGATAATAACATTTTAAAAATAATTGCGATGTACAATTGTAATGAATAGTATAATAACATTTACCAGATTTATAAACGATGTGTCCTTTTAAGAATAGCAAAGGTAACATTTACATGTAACCAAAACAAAAATGAAATCATTTACCCGTGACAAAACCCTAAAAGCACGATTTCTGTATTGTGCAGCACGTGCTTTGTTTAACGGCTACTTTTGAGACTGATAATATTGTTCTTTAGTAACAGTCTCCAATGTAAAATACTAGAAATGGTCATATTAACTATTGCGGAAAGAGCCTTCGTAATGTTTACCGGTGTTCTTACGACAGGATATACTTACTTTTGATTTGGTGGTAATTTTTTCTTGCTCTAATTACTTCGCAATATGTATAAAAAGTTATAATAAAGAAAATTTTCCTCTGCAAAATGTGAAATACCTTTTTCATCGGCAACCAAGGAAAAATCCGAAAAGTCTACGCGAAATATTTAACGAAAGTCATATTCACATAGGATGAGGTCTCGTTTTGCAACTTGTGAAGATCGCAACATCGTTTTAATCATTTGAGAGCTATGAAAAAATTGGCCATCACAACGGCAAAACAACATGTGTTTTCCATGGCATTTTCTGACGCATTTCTTTTATTTTGAGGGTATGTCATGTCAGAGGCTGTTCGCATTTAAGTCATATGACACTTAGTCGACTTTACACTTCATAAGAAAAAAAACATAAATCATAGTTAATGAAAGCGTATCGTATATTTTATATAGTAAATAAGAGCCTCCACCTAAAATATCGGCTTGGTGTGTGGTAAAGCTTAAAATTCAAATAACAAATAGTCAATAAAACAAAAAAAGCGAAAATATTTTATAATTGTAATATTGTCTTTTAATAATTAACAATTTTTAATTGTCAATGAGTCCATGACTAATTATAATTAGTCATGGACTCATTGACAATTAAAAATTGTTAATTAGTAAAAGACAATATTATAAATATAACGCAAAGCCTTGTTTCATATTTACAAAGATATCTTTGAGAAATAATTGGACAATGTTACATTATATCTTAGTCAATGATGACCGTGTCGAGTATCGAAACTTGCCCTGTAATCCTATCGCAACTTTCAGTTTGAGTAATTGGAATTTCAAATTTACGACAGGTGAGATACGAGCACCTTAAAGCGCTATAATAATGTGGAGAAAAGAGCATCAGCAGATTAAGAAAATAATCTTTTACCAAAGTTAATGATTCATTCAGAAACCAGCGAAGAAATTATAAACGTTCCCCACATATTGCACTGCATATCCGATTTTATACTTAAAATGACATGATTTTATTTGATAAGGGATGACAATAATTTTTGATTGAAACATTAATATTGTACTGTTTCTGGCATTTAACTCTCAAAATATCGAGGATGGAAAAATGGAAAACCCTAATCAAACTTTCAAAACCGTATGATTATCTAAAGCACCAAAAATAAATTATTACATCACCGAAGTGTCTGACAAAAAGTATTCCTGAAAATTTCCTAACTTAAAAACTTAAGAAAGCTATAATAATTGTATATTAATAATTTTTGTAGTATTTCAGGAGTATGTGAATTTTGTTGGGTTTTTTAAAATTACAAATGAAAGATCCCATTGCTTAAAATGTGCTTACTAGTAATTCCTAATTCAAGGATATTTATAATCCGAACCGCGCTACATAATTCTCACCAGTACACACAAAGCATATGCGGGTTCACATTTGTGCCATCCAGTAAGATTACAAAGGTTTTGAACTGTTGTGAACTATTGTTTTGACCAAACAGAAAACGTGTATTCGAAAAATCAATAGCAAAATAGCTGCTCTCTTGTACCAATTTTTTGGTTTTTTTTTTATAGCAATCAAATTTGTAGAAACGATGTGGTAACTTGGACTAAAACTGGTAGCAGTAGGTTTTATAAAAATATCCAAATAACATAAAGTTTTATGACTGTTCCCTGTGACTTATGTTGATTTCATTTTAGAATTGTTTTATTAAAATATTTTCCTTTATATTTCAATGGTTGGGTAGAACAAAGTTCATAGACAAATTGATGATTCGATGCTGAACATGTTAATTGATCTATCATGTTTTGTTTAACAACTTTGAAACCTAACCCCCAGTGACCCTGCTGTGTACAAATGCTAATTACCATCTTTAACATGACAAAGTATTTGACCATGGTTGTCAATAAATTCGCTTTACATGCACAATTATTATTTAAAAAGTTTGACATACAAAAAGATATTAATAAAACACACAAAAGTATATAATTACAAAATCTGTTGCCAAAAATGTTTATACTTACAATAAAAAAAAAATTCAAATTCTGTATTTTTTTTTATTCAATTTCCTTTTTTAAAATGGGATTCTCTGATATACGTTTTATATGAGTGTCATTTAAAAATATGAGTTAGAATTATCGACAAAGATATCGAAGTTTCCGACTCTTTTGTCACATAATATTAAAATCATTGAATTTTAACTAAAAGCTAATACATGTACTCATCTATAAATCTTCTAAAGTGTAAAAATCAAACCAATTCGATTAAAAAAAAATACAAGTGTATTCATATACACTTCAAAACTTATTAATTATTTTGAAAACCTTTATTACTTTTTTAGAATTTACGAAATTTTCAGATAAATGTACAGCTATTCACGCCATGTATACTGAGAGAAGGGGTATCATTGAATGAATCTGATATTTTAAAGTTTGTGGGTATCCTGCAAGTTGGATATATAATAATTTCATGATAATTGTTGATGGCATTTTTGTGTTTAATCAAAGAATAAAATCCACGATTTTTGTTCGATATCACCAAAAGCTTAATATATTTTTTTTATTGTGTAATATTATGGCACGTCTGACATAATCTATGGCAAAAGAAAAAGAAAGAAAATTTCTCTGATTTTATTAAATTTCGAAAAATAATTTCGTTACTTCTCTGCCCTTTCCCTTAGAACTAGAAAGTAACAAATGACTCGGATTAAAAATTCCTCGACACAAAGTCAGAACCTCTTAGTCTTAAGCTGCATGATCGTTTTCAAATGTTAACAAATTTACAAATAAGATAAATATCAGTTGACAAATTCAATGATTCAATAAGAATAATACATTCAACAACTCTTTCTGTAAGAAAAGCTATTTTAGGGTCGTTCTTCGTATTTCTTTTTATACATATATAGACTGCCGAGTTAAAAATAACATTAAAGTAAAAAAGTTAAACTACAATGACAAACATTTGAATCTATCTCAATGTGTGTGTCTAACAAATCAATGAGCAAACTGTAGATATCAATCAGATGTTTGCAGTCTCACGTGTCATGTTGATTTAAATTTAGTTACATGTAACTAATTAACAAAACTCTGACTATTTGGCAATTGCCTTATAAAAGTGTATGCAGCATATTTAGCATGATTAATGAAACAAATGCAAATCAGAAGCTTTCAATTCAAAACAAATTAGAAAAGAGATAATTCATATTAATTTTTACTATTTGTACATCGTTTTTATGGAGTGTTTCTGCATTTTACATGTAATATTTCTTTTACATACTAACACTTTACCTTTATGCAAAGTGATGACTAACATAATCTCAAACATAAATACATGGACATGCATGTATCAAGCAAAGTATCTCTATTTCTCTAAATATGCCGTCGATTTAAACTTTATTAACGATTTTGTATTAACATTCTTCAATACATAAAAACTCGTTAATTTTAATACACTCAAGAAGTGTACATCGGTTTTTCCTATTGTTTCTCCAGGATCTTCTTATAGTCTTGTTTGGTTGTTTAGATTCGAAATTATTATGATGAACAAAGTTCTTTATCACGCATCGTTTATGTTATTATACATATTACGTAAACTGACAAGTGCTTAGATAACAATTTGCATGTAAAATCTTAAATATATCATGCAAATCCGTTCTTAAATTAGAAATGTGAGTTCAAATGCATTGTGTCTCGATGCAAGCAGTAATGCTAAAATACCAGAATTCAAAAGCATAATTATGTTTAATGTATTTGCCAAAATGATTCCATTAAGATTAATTTGTGCAGCTATAAAATCGTTACAAGTATATATATATGTAGTCAAATGCAAGTGATGATCTCCTGTGGGGTTTGTGGCAATGCTCTTATTGAAGAAATTTATGAGATTCTTTTAAAATTAGACTTCAGACTTCTTAATTAATGAATTTGACAATATTGTTTATACATGTATGATTATAACGCAAAGTAATATAGAACATAACTTTTTATTTCAGATTCTAGTAAATGCTTTATTGGAGGCTAAATTTCTATGACGGTTAACGTTACATGCAAAGTTTGTACATTAAAACATATTTACAGCCAAAACTTCATACTCCTTTTAACTTCAACTTATTTATATCATTTTTTAACATTTACCTGTAAAAATTCGTAACAAAGGGACGTATAAACAAAAAATGATAAGATACAATATCATATAAACACAAATTTGGATACCGGTAACATCAATGATTTGAAGAAAAAAATGAAGCAGAGCAAAAATGAACAAATGTAACTTAAGACATTTTAATTTGTGATCTTTTTCCACACATTAGGTGGAGTCTTATTTCTTAAACTTTCCGTAAAATCAGACTGATCCATTAGTGGATGACTTTTCATGAACATATGCAGGTTTTGTCCTACAACCCTTGAAACAAGAACTGGGATCATTTCTTCCTTTAAGACTACACAAAAATCGCTCTGTGTTGAATAGGAAACTGGTCGCATTATCTCCTCAATCATTTGAAATTGACAGTGCTGCAGGAGAATAGATTGGTACTTCGTATGATCGGCACAGAATTTAAATAAAGCAAAATTAAAGAGATTATGTTTCATTTGTAATCCTTGTCCGTCTATGCGACCGACCAGAAACGCGTCCAGATGGCATACATTTTGTTCCACCTTTTCATTGCTGATTCCTATAAGTTCAAATGCCCAATCTGGCAATTTGTTTTTAAGTTTGTGAATTCCCACCATCATTATATAAAATAATATGTGAAAAAGTTCAGGGGTTTCTTCTGACATATTCTGATATATAATACAAAGTTCCCTCACTATATTTTGCGTTGCTTCTTTTTTGTTAAATAAATCATGTAAGTTGGAATATAACAAAGTAAGAAGCGGGTCCCCTATTTGTCCTGAATTCACTTTGAGAGTGTCCTGAATAGATCGAAAGTCAACATTTCTAAACGGACATCTTCGGTCTCTTGTACAATGCCCTTGTTTTCTTTGGTCATTAAAGATCAGCAACATTTCTGCATCTGAGAATTCGTTGAAGTCAACGACAACACGCTTGTTTTGCAGAGCTTTGACATTTGGACTTTTCTGTAACTCGTCATATACATGATCATGTATAGCTAAGACAACTTTCAATTCCCCATAACCTCCCTTTTCTAGATTTTCCAAAGCTTTTATGATTTCAGAGGTTGAAGCAAACTGGCCTCTATTATACGCACCAAAGAGGTTATCACAACATAAAAGAAGCTTTTTGTTTTCTTGCACATAAAGGTCGCTCGAGGTTATAATCTCTTCCTTCCATTTCACCTCCCATTGATTTCCTCTGTAGTGTTCATCAACATATTTCAAACAAGTTGTTTTTCCTGACCCTATAGCTCCTTTAACTATCACAAAGGTTTCTTTCTTAAGACTGCTTAGAACAAGTTTTATAGCCTTTGTTAGAACAACCCTGTCATTTACAGAACATTCAGGTTTTAGCTCAACACCTGTAAAGAGACAGAAATTAGTTCACATTATGAAATGTCATTTTACTTGACTATACGTGCAAATACAAAAGATACGTGAATATGGAAATTCTAAATGCAATGCACTTACTCATTATTTTTTCACTACCAGAGTCTTGTACTTCAACATCTTCAGATATTTTTCCAAATCTATCAAACATTCTAACAAATATGTCGTCTAAGTGCATAAATTCAGTCTCTGAATCACAGTATCTATTCCATATTGAACGGATTCTTTCAATATCAGCACCAAGATTCACATCATCAGAAGGAGGGTCATACCCCCAGCCTCGAGTAGGTGAAGTTATATGTTTGCAAACATTACGAAGGAGGTTGTACACGAGGGATATATCCAGTTTTGCGTAGTCATCCCAAGAGTTTATATCGTATAATTCTTTTAATATTGATTCTTTAAAATGTTGGAGAAGAGATGTTTTGAATAAAACTGTGACATCTTTAAGTTCATCAATTCCAATGTAGTGCTTTAAAGTTACCATAAGGTAGTATCTTAAAGCCGTCAATTTCCAGAACACATCCTTATTGTTCCATGAGAATTGTTCTGAAAACAGTAGCAACATCTTATTAATTTAGTATGATGGTTTAATATAATGAAAATTGTGTTTTACATCTAATAAATAGTTTGATTTTGTGACTTTCAATATCAATGATCAATGGTCAGGGGCATGGTTTTGTTTTCAATCAATCAATCAATCAATGATTACCACGGTTTCTTTTTATAACATTTTTTCCTCTCATATTGTAATATTTTCCTTGAAAAGGGTTTAGCAAATGACTGTCGTCTTCGTGCTCATAAAAGATCAGTATCATTAATAAAGATTTGCTACAACAACTAGCCAATAGCGGGTTTTTTTATGAATGGTAGAGGAGGAGGGGAATAAAAACTTATTTTTAATCTTAACATTTTTGACTCTTTTGTGTAAATTTAAAATTAAACAAGAGGCCCATGGGCCACATCGCTCACCTGAGGAACAATAGGTATGATAAAATCAGCTTAATGGAGTCATAATACAAACTATCTGGACAATGTACAATAATACATGTTGATCCTGTATAAATAAAATCCATTTTCCCCTGGATATTCTTATGTTTATAATCATTAGTCCCTTTTCTAACAGGACGATTTTATAGTCATATCATATGTTGAGTATTGCAGTTCTCAAAAAGATCCTTAACAATTGTTTATATATGGGATATAAACGTACATAAACTCTGAACCTTCTTGTGAGGCGAAAGAATTGTCCTGGGGCCAAAGTCTTAACAATTATAAAGAATCATCTGGCTGATTAGTTTCTGAGAAGAAGATTTTTAAAGATTTACCATATATATTCCTTTGTTAAACTTTGAACCCCCATTGTGGCCCCACCCTACCCCTGGGGATCATGATTTTCACAACTTTGAATTTACACTACCTGAGGACGCTTCCACACAAGTTTAAGCTTTCCTAGCTGATTAGTTTCTGAGAAGAAGATTTTTAAAGATTTACCATATATATTCCTATGTAAAACTTTGACCTTCCATTGTGGCCCCACCCTACCCCCGGGGGTCATGATTTTCACAACTATGAATCTACACTACCTGATGATGCTTCCACACAAGTGTCAGCTTTACTGGCTGATTAGTTTCTGAGTAGAAGATTTTTAAAGATTTACTCTATATATTCCTATGTAAAACTTCGATCCCCCATTGTGGCCCCACCCTACCCCCGGGGGTCATGAATTTCACAACTATGAATTTACACTACCTGAGGATGCTTCCACACAAGTTTCAGCTTTCCTGGCTGATTAGTTTCTGAAAGGAAGATTTTTAAAGATTTACTTTATATATTCCTATGTTAAACTTCGACACCCCATTGTGGCCCAACCCTACCCCCGGGGGTCATGATTTTCACAACTGTGAATTTACACTACCTGTGGATGCTTCCACACAAGTTTCAGCTTTCCTGGTCTTATGGTTCATGAGAAGAAGATTTTTAAAGATTTACTCTATATATTCCTGTTAAATTTCGACCCCCAATTGTGGCCCCACCCTACCCCCGGGGGTCATGATTTTCACAAATTAGAATTTACACTACCTGAGGATGCTTCCACACAAGTTTCAGCTTTCCTGGTCTTATGGTTCATGAGAAGAAGATTTTTAAAGATTTACCCTATATATTCCTATGTTAAATTTCGACCCCCCATTGTGGCCCCACCCTACCCTCGGGGGTCATGATTTTCACAAATTAGAATTTACACTACCTGAGGATGCTTCCACACAAGTTTCAGCTTTCCCGGTCTTATGGTTCATGAGAAGAAGATTTTTAAAGATTTACCCTATATATTCCTATGTAAAACTTCGACCCCCCATTGTGGCCCCACCCTACCCCCGGGGGTCATGATTTTCACAAATTAGAATCTACACTACCAGATGATGCTTCCACACAAGTTTCAGCTTTCCTGGTCTTATGGTTCATGAGAAGAAGATTTTTGAAAATTTCTCGAAAATTTTCATAAATTCCTAATTATCTCCCTTTGCAAAAGGGCGTGATCCTTAATTTTCACAAATTTAAATCCCCATAGGCTAAGGATGCTTTGTGCCAAGTTTAGTTGAAATTGGCCCAGTGGTTCTTGAGAAGATGTTGAAAATGTGAAAAGTTTACAGACAGACGGACAGACGGACGGACAGACGGACAGACAGACAGACAGACAGACGGACGACAGACAAAATGTGATCAGAATAGCTCACTTGAGCTTTCAGCTCGGTGAGCTAAAAAACTTTATGCGCGTAGCAGTTTTATATTGATAGAAAATTTGGTTCTTTTAATATCTAAATTTCTTAAAAGTAAAAGAATAAATCCTTACCATTCAGTACTTGAACTCTGTGAAAGGGTTCCATGTAGGTATCTAAAACAACCAAAACTCGGATATGAAAAAAAATTCTTTTGAAAATTGTATTTTGAACAACTATGTATGGCATTAAAAATGATTAATTTTAAAATGACTTGTTTTTTGTCTAAGTACATGTATTATCAAATTCTGAAAAAGATCAACAGACTTTTTATCTTTTATGAAGCAAAAAAATCAGTTGCATAAAATCAGAATTTTGCATAAAAGAAAAAAAGCATCGGCTCTGATATTCCAGACAAAAACTTAGATAAAGGATTAAAAACACACAATGTCAAAGACAGAAAAATATGGTATTTATCTACATTTTTTGTCTACATTTTAGGAAGTAATGCAATTACAAAATGACTTTTATGAATTACTTTTCCAAAATTTGCAAGGAGATAATACGCCGTCTCTGCTCCACTTTTATTCAATGGATTCCTTTACAATTTCCATCGTAGATGTGAAGGAATAAATGTCGTTTAAAATATTTTAAAACTTTTATAACTTTTTCAAAACGCAAACATTTTGTATTACAAAATTGTTATTGTTTTACTTGTCATTTATTTCTTCAAAAGAATTATCATCGATATACTCATAACTATACTAAATAAATGCAATCAACAGGGAAAAGATTTTATCAATGTAAGCTGTCTAGTATCCCATTTAAGTTAGTTCAGGGATCATACATGGGCTAAAAGTACGTTAAGATCAGGAAAATGATATATCCATCAATGTAAACCCATACCCCAAATCCTAGTACTAAAAAATTGTCAATCAGTGAAGTTCAATTTTACAAGATGTAATATTGTTATTCACCAAAACAAACTACATGTACAAGTCATGTATCTATGTAATGAATGAAACAAATAGCAATGCAACCGGGTAATCTTAATAATCAAAAGATCAAAATAATCACATGAACCCTTACCATTAGCCTCATATGTAGCACCTCCATCTGTACCTAAATGATAATCAAATTCTGCATAAAATGAGGTTACACTGTTGATTTGAATCTTAAATCATAAAAACATCAATTATTACACACATCATGTATTTTATTTGAGGGAAATAGTTCTGGTTCCTGCATAATTTTTTTGAGTCTTGTTAAGATACAATTGTGATAATTTAAGTTTGTGTAAACCCATAAAAGTTCCCTTATCTTTCTTTTGAAATGACTAATGTCTATGTTATAATTCATAAAAGTTTCACTTAGAACTGACCTTTATGTCATTAAAATATTAGATTCCTAAAATTATAACCGTAAATTTCGTTCGCTCTTTGTCCACTTATTTCATAGAAACTGCTGTATTATCATCTCTAATGGCGGATTAAGATAAAAGACAAAGACCTATATTTCAGGTATCTCTTACAAAGCTACTTCTGTAAACATCTATTTTCACTCAGTGTACATACACCGAGTTATGTTCCATAAAACATTATTACAATGTAACGTAGGTAGTTAAACAATTTCTTATAACATTTTAAACTGCTACTGATAATAACTATGAGGCAAACAACAGTAGATTTGTGTATGGGGCATACCACAGGAGTCTATCTGTCTATTAAAGGCAAGTTGACTCGATAGCATCGGAATTGGAAACTATTTTTGGTATGAATTTTTTCACATGGATAATTGTGTCTTGCAAAAGTCATTTAAGATATTGTTTAAGCCATAATGATAAAACGGAAATACTATTCAAACATCATTTGAAGCTTAAACTCTCGCAAAAGTCTTGCCTATTGGGCTAATTTCCCGTTGCTCAACTCATAACACTTTTCTATTCATCATTTTAGTTCAATGAGCAAATGAGCTGCGAATTCTGATGTTTACTGACTTCAAGCACTGTCCAGATTGTGATTCGCCAAAATGTGTCTTGTCCTGCATCTTATTTTAATCTTACAACCATATAGACAGACAAAAAAGACTGACGTTCAGAGAATGACTAAGGACATCAATACGTTTTGTTATGTATTTGTGATAATATATATATATATATAATTTATCTAATTAGAAATGAAAATCAAATAATACAAAATAAGTTAACCAATTACCTGTTGTTACATTCATTAGAGCACTATCTTCGTTATCATCTTTCTTCCCAACTGAAATATAATTAAGCATTGCTTATTTATTTAGCCGCAAATACTTACATGTAAACATTTACTTCTTGTCTCATATATTAATGCTGTACATCAAAAGCAAACAATAAACGGACCCACTGCATATTGCTAGATATACTTTTATTTGCTACCTCTTTAATCACAAAATGGTTGGTCAAGTAGATATTAATTAAGTAGAAGAGGAAAATAAACTTACAGTGATTAAAGCATCATGTTTGCATTTGCATGCTTTGCCGTTATAGTTGTAATTAGTATTATTCGCTAACGTTTATAAAAAACATTTTGATATTGAGTTGAATATACAGGTATCATTATAGATATGAGTTTGACAGTTTGAACAGCGAAGGACACCGTGCACAATCATATATTTGCGAAGAGGAAATTTTATGCGGTGTTCCCTTTCTGAATCGATACAAGTATTTTTTTTTTAATTAGGGTTCGAATTTTGGTTTCACGTTATCTATTTGAATTAGATAATAATTCTTTCTTTGATATGAGGCCAAGAAATACTACAAAAACATGATATCTGCTAAATTAAGAACTTGTGTAGTACACATGTCTGTCCTGTGCATGTACTATTTCTGAGCCATCTAAACCTTATCATTTAAAAAAAGCATACAAGTCAATAACTTCTGAATTTTTATCTTTTTAATTATTTTCATTAATTAAACTAGAAAGCTTATCAAATTTGCACACCCACTGACCACCAAAAACCTTTCTTCTCAGCTTTCAGCAAAATTCATAATCGATGGAATTTTATTGAAGTAAGAACTCAACTTATGAATACCTAAGGTTGGTTGGATTATTTTAACACCATGTATAACAGTCTGATTTAAAAGAAGAGAAAACGGTTTTTTTACCTGAACCACGATCACTTCTGTTGTTTCTTAAACTTCTGATTCGTTTGTTCATGCCATTGTAGACAGCTGTTTAAAATGAAATAAATAAATATATTTGTTACCGTTCACGTAAAAACGAACACAGGCATCCATAATTATTGCATGTAAAATTACACGTAATTGCAACTAACAAACTGTAAAAGCGTTAAATGTTCCCGCTACGGCGCTAGGAGCAAAAGTAGGCAAATAATCCAAAGTTTAAAATGATAGAAAGTTTAATATTTATTGTTTTAATGACATTTTGATTGAAGAGTTAAAATTTAAGTATACATGTAAAACTATTTCGTATAGACCTGGTTTATTGACTAATATTATACAGCTAAATATTGTCATTGCATTTGTACAAAAGATGAATTCAGAGAAAAGAGCGTTGGTTCGTGTACATTTTGACGCACAAAGGGTAACTGTTAAAATTTTGTTTTGGCTAACAAATTTTAACAACTTAATGAAACGCTTGAAATACAAAGAGATCGATGCTATTTATCTCCACCGTTAAATGACGTTGCTATAACCAACCTCTTGTACGTGTTCGTAGTGAATCCCTGAGTCCCCAATTGAACCGTTTATCCAGGATGTAGACAATCACCAGCGAGCCAATGAGGACGAGAGTTATCACTATAAATATAATGATACCAGCTAACAGCCCAGGATCCCCAGACTCTGCCACTGGTTCACTGAACACAAGATATTTTTTTTATCAGATGCAAAGCATATAATTGAACGTGTTTTCATTGATGCAAGACGTTAATATATATATATATATATATATATATATATATATATATATATATATATATATATATATATATATATATATATATATATATATATAGGGTAATTTCACCATGCATCGGACACCTTTGGATTTTTCCCTTTGTTTACGCATCAAATATCGTCCAAATATAAATAAAACTTGTTTTAAAAGTTACAGGTTTTCCCATTGCTTAATTATTGGAGAAAAAATTGTGAAATTGTTAAAAATGTAGAAAATAAAGCAAACTAATGAAGTGTTG
Organism: Magallana gigas; assembly: GCF_902806645.1. Lineage (NCBI taxonomy): Eukaryota > Metazoa > Mollusca > Bivalvia > Ostreida > Ostreidae > Magallana > Magallana gigas. The sequence continues at coordinate 11,472,909 of NC_047564.1, read as the reverse complement.
AACTATTTCACCATGGATCGGACAATATTTACCAAGCATCGGACAGCTCTAGCAGTGCAGTAGAGATTAAAAATAACAACATTTTCTGGTTTTAATGCAAAAATACAAAGGTTCGGAAATATTAATTTATTCAATTGCTATTCATATTTCTTTTAATGTAAATCCTCAAATCTACATATAGGAATTTAGACTAGTGCTTCTGTTTAAAGGAATATTTATTATAAGGGGTTCTTTATCGTGCCAGCTCCTACAGGAACTTTGGACTAAAAAGGGTGTGTCCGTAAAACTCGATTTTTAAGTGGTTTGATGAAAATGTTTGTATCAATTATTTTTAAAAATTTAATTTCACTGCACATTCAAAGTATATCACAAGGAATGGGCACATAATCTCCATATTATTAGAAGAAATCATGTAGTGAAAACCGTCCGATGCATGGTTAATTTGTGTCCGATCCATGGTGAAATGTACATATGGTGGAATAATGACCTTGACATTAATTGTTCAAATTTTTTGGACTTATTTTAATCAAATTTTGTTTCAAAACTTACTTCTTTCTAATTATTTTACGCAAATAGAGTGCATTTTCACTAATTCACAATCAAACGCACAACATTCAAATAATGCTTTAGTGTAAAATCTTCGTAACTAAATTTTCAAGAATGGCGTATTTGACGTCATTTTACGATGCCTATATTGCTATTTCTTTGACAATTTGACTGTCAAATTCTTAATTATGATAAAGTTCATTTGTTCTAATTCAGGAATATACGAAACAACACATGAGCGCATGCACATTTATTTGTATATTTATAAACAAAGTTGTCCGATCCAAGGTATGTGTCCGATGCATGGTTAAATCACCCTATATATATATATATATATATATATATATATATATATATATATATATATATATATATATATATATATATATATATATATATATATATATAATGTTAGAGAGACAAAGAGAGAGATTATTATTATAGTTATTATAATCATAATAAAATAATCATAATAAAATATAACATATTGTACGTCAATATATTTAATGAATTTTACTAAAATGATAATACTTACAGCATTACCGTTGTGTTTACATGTTCATCCCCTACTGTTGTTTTCGGGGATGATGTAGTTCTGAAATTGATAGATTATTGAGCGATGCTATTATACAGGCTACATATAAATTCCCGCTTGGTTAAAACTGCCATTACATATCAACATGTAGGCTACATGTAAAAATATTGTATTATCGTCACATCATTAGAACATGTTCATTGTAGCAACAATGTTCTTTTTAAGTTGTACAAATAATCATACTCAATTACATATGTAGCATAAAATATTCACTTCGTCCTTCATAAACAATTTGACAATGTGTTATATAATGCTTTGCATTTATTTAAATATAACAAAAATTATATATCAATATTAGACAACACATTATTGACCTTTTTTTTAAAAAAAAACAATTTAATTAATCTTTAACAGTGTGCAAATACAAGACTGTATTTCTTCTGAAAGAAAATTTTTCCATGTTTTTTATCGAAACTTTGATAGTATACATGTATTTATAAATTAACAACAATCTGTGTGAATTGAATTACTGATTGCTTTATTAATACGGCTAGATAGTCGTGACAATTTTTAAATCTAATTGATCTCCTTGAAAAGAAGAGCTCTATATAAAGATATAGTAATGCACTCAAAATTAAAAGCTATAATAAATGGAACTTTTCTTTTTTAAATGATAGTTTATTATAGCTAAACAGATCCTAACTTAAAATTTGAGGTAGATCTGGTGGTTAATTTGTTGGCGCTCCTTAATAACTCTTATTTGTACAATCGCAACTTCTCGGGCCTTTCCGGCAAGCTCGGAAAAACACCTCGAATGTATTAACATCACCGGATGTTAGAATTTTATACAAAATGGAGTCGCTTCCCATTAAATAAGTATCGGCTAGACAGACTTGTATGTCACTTCTGTGTTATATTTTAGTGTATATCGTTTACTTTAATAAAGTTTAGCTCACATCTCAACGGATTGTAAAATGTGTTGTATTTATATCAAGTTTTATAAAAAAGGGGGTTGTCATGGACGCCTAAGTAATACATTCGAGGTGTTTTTCCGAGCTTGCCGGAAAGGCCCGAGAAGTTGCGATTGTTATTTGTAATGTCTATATTTTTATTCTGAACTCTGAAGCATGATAAAATAAGACGGAGGAAGATGAAAACTATTCTACAAGTTGACCAACTTTATATTTGGTACAAGTGCATTTTTTAAGTAACAAAGCGCAACTCTTCGTGCTTTCCATGGCAATAGTTCTGTGAATTTGTGCAGTGTACAAGAGCTTGTAATTTGCCAGAACTTGTTTCTTATCAATTTTTTGTCAGTATGTGTCCTACACACACAAACAGAACGCAAAAATTTTAACCATTTGTAAACGCATCAACTCTGTATTGTGTCTTCTAATGAACAATGCAACACAGGTTTATATGTGTTGTCCTTATGATAAAAGAGAAATTCGTACGTGTTGATGGGAATATTTGTGATATGATTTATGGAATTGAAAGAAAATGCAAGCCAAAATTAATCACAAAATGATTTTAATTATACTTATATTATTATAAAAATATCTTACCAATTGTCGATCTACATATCATAAAACAAAACAAAGTAACTAATGTGTATATATGCATGCAGTCACGTATAGATTTATTCCCCACGTGTAAATATATATGTAGCATAGTAAAATGCTGAATTACCTTTCACTTCCATAGAAATTTCCAAAACAAATTGGCCCTGCGATTATAAAAAAAAAAAAAAAAAAAAGAAATGTAAGGCGCGTTTAAAGTAAAATAAAAGTATCATCAGACAAACATGTAACTAGAAGGCATGCTCACAAGATTTTTTGAAGACAAAAAACATCTTGGGAAATTTCAAAGTTTTATACAAGCCGGTTCCTGTAACGTTTCTATGTCGAAAACCACTATTTAAGGACAAATTAATAGTGTTTTAACTCTGGTACAACATTAACGTTGTCATAAAATCAACTTAACTACATATTGTAATTGCAGTCATGTCTGCCATGAACTCGATGCCCTGTTGTTGTGGTGCACTTTTCTTAGCAACTATGATTGCTATTACATAATTATGTATAAAGGATTTCAAGAAAAGTGTAAAATCATGTAATATTGTGCAAGAGCTGATGAAATATTAATACGACTATTTATACCAAAAAAAATGTCGACCCCCCCCCCCTTTTTTTTATTATTTATAATGACGGTAATTGTTTCAGTCTGATAAAAATCAAACCTTCCACTAGCTCCTTTATCAAAATAAAAGGAACTAGTGGAAGATTTGATTTTAATCAGACTGCAATTGTCGATGATTTGCAGGATTAGAAATCATTCAGTCTTGGTCATAACCATACGTTCCTTTAAAGCGTCGGATTCATACATATGTATCCGATAATCTATTTAATCACGCTAGTTCAAGCTGAGAGTAGTCGGGGGGTTTTATGGGTGAAAACAATTGTATGTTCATAAATTTTATGGCATAGTACGTAGATGTATACTATACAAAATTAATCATGCTAATAAAAGTTTATCGCAGTGTGTATAAATATTAATATGTTTTACGACCGAAATATAAATATTATATAGCTTTAATAGTGTTAAATCAACAGCAGTCAAACATTAAGACAGTTTGTAGATGTCAGCAAGATTTTTATCTCCAACTATGTGATACTAGTATACTATTCCTGTGGACACTTACATTTGTACAGTTCCCTTGGACTATATGGCTTGTCTGGACATCCTTCTTTGGCTTTACAGGGCACAGAATCCAAATTGTGTGTCTGGCTATTCAAAACAGCACACATTCCTAAAAATATTATCTTAAAATGAAAAATTGAGATTCACTTTAAAAATTAAACCACTTATCAACATAACAGAGCAAAAGTTTTTCAGTAAAAAAATTAACGGTGTATTTAATATTGTTGGATATTATTAAGTGAACAAATCAAGTTTCCATTAAAAAAAACACCAATATTCATTGATTTTGAAGTATTAAATCATATGGATTTGTTCACCATCGGTAAAATATATTAGAGGAAAAGTCAAAAACTTTGCACAAGATACAGTTTTCACAGTTCACGATTAACAAAAACTCAGATATTTTATTTGACTGAGACTGCCGCTCATACATGTAGTTCAGCTACCATTTCCTCTTTCAAAGGCGCTCAAATTCATGATAAACGTATAAAAGTCTACACCAAAGAGATCAATATTCACTTGTTCACTTGTTTTGAGAGCTGATATGAGATATGTTATTTATCAAAACGAAAGTTGAACTCGCTGTCCTCTAAAAGTGACATTTCTGGCCTACCATATATGAAAGAATGTCCCACAGGCCAATCTGAAAACTAGGTTAAAACTTTCAATATGTTTAATAGTATTATTTCAGCAAGCAAACTTATTTTATACATGTACATTCAATGAACATTTTATTTTCATTGGTTATACCTGACGGTGAGAGTCCGATTTGGGTACAGATTGATCCGAAATGTCCCGGCAAGTTTTCAATGGCTGCACACAGGTAATTGGGTGTGGGGTCTTGGCAGTTTTTCCTGTCTGCTTCAATCTGCCATTCCCTGGCTCCCGGGGGACACAGTGACACGGGAATGTAATCCTGGGCCGCACGTGAAAGCGGACAGAGGATGAACAGAAACAGCACTGCATTTGTAAACTTCATAATCCCCTGTAAAACAAGCTGTCCACTCTTTATCACAGTAACCATAAAAACACGGCACGCTTTTAAATGCCACAAATGATACCGTATGTAAGGGCATGCACTCGACACTAGCTATGAGTTATGTTATGCGACTGTCAAGTTCCACATATTTTAAATACAAATAACAAATCTGTAAAATTTCCACTGTGCATTATGTAAAATTATTATAATTTGTGGTAGATTGCACTGCCACAGTTGCGCAGATGATGCGCAATTGCTATATATTTACTAATAAGGAGAAATCACTGTCATCTAAACAAATAAAACCCATGTCTTCCAAACTTAGATATTCCATTGTAATTTATAGAATGTGTCTGCCTTTGGAAAGTAATTCGTGGTAACTGACGAATTAAATGTTACTCATCGGAAGTCTAAAATCTTGGACCCATTGATTATCAAATAAATGATTTAGAAGGACCGGAAGTCTCATGACATGTTTCAACAACCAAACATATGCATACTTGTGTTTTATTTTATTTGGATATTTTTTTAAGTTTTCTTTTTTTAATTATTATCATAAAAATGGGAGAGGGTAACATTCCGAATCATTTAACGATATACAAGATTAGTATAATTTCATTAATGACGCAATGTTGGGGCGCAAGCGGGGTCAACGTTTCATAATTATAGGAAATGAAATAATGTAACGAATGATATTAAATCGTAAAATTATACAAATATAAGTAATGAGGAATCATTTTTTTTTTATATGAGTTGATTGCGCCTCGACCATAATGCTCACTTCATAATACTCATTAATAAATAAATATACAATACAAAATGCAAAGTACTTTACGAAAAAGGTGTAAATCAAGCAATTACATTTATGATAATTTAACTTAAGTAATCATAGAAATAATGTAGTACATAATTTACGCATTATTTTTATTGCAGAACATAGCCCCAAAAGAAGCAGTGCATAGAAACACCCTAGGATCCACCCAAACCAACTACATCGTGCCTCACAGCCACTCATACCATGCATACCATGGCCGACTATATGTGTATCAGTAGTAGTATTCTGATTCTCTGTGTGAATAATATTACAGTACATGTAGAAACAGGTCCATGGATGCTAAAATACTTCAAAAAACCTACAATTCTCCCACAGGTCCTGAATACATGGATGTGTGCTTTGGAAAAATTATGGAGAAATACTCCAAAATAGTTGGATGTTCTGAAAATTATAATGTAGTGAGAGTGCTATAAATAGATCGGTACAGTTCAATACGACGATCAAACCGAAAGTAACATATATGTACACGGAATTACCAGGAAAAGGTGGAGATATATATAGTTAAATACAGTTTGTTAATTATGACACACATCCGTTGAATGTCCAACTGAATCCAGCGAAAATGTAAGCGATGATGAGGTACCAGTATTTACATTTAATACAATGATAATAAATCTTTAAATAATTAATTTGTAAAATTGTATGAATAATACAGTATTGTTCTATAAAATTAATTTACCTTGTCATAATATGTCTACTTTCGTTTTTGATAATATTTTGGGATTGTGAAAATTTTCTTAAAAATAGCGAAAAAGTTCTTAGGATACATACATGTACTTGTTGAAGTTTTATTAAGGAATACCTGAACTGACAACCATTAAAAGGTATATTCAAATGAATTTACTAATCGTTAATCAATTTAAATACTAGTATATTGGTACCATCGATGTTTATATACCTATTGTTCCCGTCCTTTTGTTTACCACTCCATACGAACGTTCTTTTTAATGTTGACGATACTTAAACATGTATATAATAGGAAAATTACGAGATTAAAAATGCAGAAATCTAAGACTATTAATTTGTATCAAAAAATATATTTAGAATGCTGATTATACCAGTATTTACAAAAGAAATAAGTTTTTTTCGTGAAACCCGTGTTAAAGGTTTTTACGTACGGTGAATACCATTTTAGGGATCTGTAACCAGGCTTTCATTTGAGACAATCTATGACGTTAAATGGCCCACGGACGCTCTCGAGATTCAAATGACGAAGGCGGGTTGGACTCGTGGCTGGAGAGGATCAGGGAAAGGGACGCCCTGGTAGTGTACGAACAGGACGATGAGTACGAGGTTTTCAAAACGGTGCTTCAGTACTTTGATTCCCATGGTCTGACGTACGCCTTACCGCAGATTGAGTACCCGACGGGAAATGTGATGCCATCCACGAGCAAAGCCATAGAGAATGCCAAGAAAGTACTTCTTATCCTCTCCCAGAATAGTAACAACGCTAAATTCTCGCTTGAAACTTTCCTTGCTTTGGAGAAGTGTGTCAAACACGATCAGCTTTGTCTGACCATTTTGACACTCCGTGGATTCGAACGCACGAACATTGCGCACATTCCCATGCTGCAGAACGCAACCATTGTAGAGCTGGATTATAATCGTCAAGAGATTTGTTTGGAGGCTGTCGTTAAACATATAAAAGGTTAGGGGAGAAAGAGATAGATATGTATATATATATTCTATTCATTTAAAATGTTGATTGTCTTCATTTTTATATGTATATCTTGACTTTTTTTTTTACTTCCCAGAGCAGGATGTTACGCTGAAGAGCGTGATTCCAGCAGGAAATTTCGCGACAGGCTTGGCTTGGAGCCACTTCACCGGCTATCTAAAAATAATCCTTCCTGGTATTGATCCTCTTTAGAATCTGTTTCCACATTTTTCCTAAAATGTGAAATAACTATATACGTTTTATATTTAGCTTTTGTATATATTGAAACATATCATCAAACTTGATATAATTGATAAATTTATTCCTTTTAAAATCAGTGACGTCGGAAGCAAATTTAAAGTTGGGGGGGGGGGGGTGGGGGGAGACATATCGGTATATTGACAAGCAAAAAAATGACAAAAAAAGAAAAGATTATGGTAATGTCCAACTTTGCCCAAAAAGTTGGGGGTCTAAGCATTCATTAGCCCTATCCCCCCTCAACACCTCCCCCCCCCCCCCCCCCCCCGATCCGACGCCTATGATTATACAACATAAAATAGCCTATAGGAAAGTTTAAGTAGTTAGATATTGCTACAATGATATTTAAATAAAAAAGGATAGGTTAAAAAGGTAGACAGACTATATATATCAAAGAACAATGTTATGGGTAAGATACAAATCGATAATTCGTACATGCAGATATACCCCGACTCATCCGCGAGTCCAAGACGTACAGAGAAAATCCGGGCCGGTTTGTGGAGAAATTCTTCATCCTGGTTCCAAGGTCCGGCAGAGCTTTCCCTCTGACAGAAGACACGAGGATTTCGAAGGAAGACGAAGAATTGTTACTGAAGAAGACCGTGAATGGCGCGCCGAGGAGATACTCGCCCGTGGTGTATAGAATATCGGCCGACAACGGACAGGTAAGCCGTTGCTCTTTCACAGACATATCTTATAAAATTAAAGTACTATAACTCCTGAAGATGTAGATGGGGTGTGTTCGGCCATCTTGTGCACCAAAATATAAGCATTTCATTTCTGAAAATGACTTGTTTTTGCCAAAAACTGACCGAAACTGTTGTCAAGAGATACAAAACCAATAAAGATGTGTTTTTACGTGTTTTTAGCTCACCTGAGCTGAAAGCTCAAGTGAGCTTTTCTGATCACCTTTTGTCCGTCGTCCGTCTGTCCGTCCGCCCGTCTGTAAACTTTTCACATTTTAAACTTCTTCTCTAAAACCTCTTTCCCAATTTCAACCAAATTTGGTACAAAGCATTCCTTTAGAAAGGTGATTATAAATTGCAGAAATGAAAGACTGATCTTTATTTAAAACGGAGTAAACCTCGAAACTGTAGAAAAACGGGGGTGCATTTTAAAAAATCTTCTTCTCAAGAACTATTGAGTCAAATTCAACGTAATTTTGCAAAAATAATCCTTATGGAAAGGAAAACATAAATTGCAAAAATTATTGGCGAACTCTGTTTCAATTTTGAGTAATTAACGAAAATAAAAATAAAGAGATAATCGCTGTCAATCAGTTTATAACTTCGGGTTCGGTATTCCATATCGAAAACGAAAGTTCATTGTGTAAGGCAGCCTAGTTTGAATGTTGACGCATGGCAAACGGGTAAAACTGACAAAGTTGATTTTGCTTGTTGTGCAACAGTTTACATGCGGAGGGATACTTGAAGCAATTGAGATTCAATCTTTCGATGCGTTGACCGTTTCACTCATGACCGTGGTTTTAGGTTGTGTTGAATTTCGTTTATGCTTTTTAACTTGAGAGGAAATATTGCCTGTATTTTGGGATTTTTACATATCGAATCAAATATAGACTTCGGTAAATCAGACAGTTAATATTTTACCTGCGCAAAATTAGCATAATCTGATGCACTAACAGCATATCATATTATAAATACTATACATTTTATTGGTAATTCGGTACGATCTATACGTTATGGTTGATTATAATGCAACGTGTTTTGTTAAGATGCTCTGCATTTTCAGTCTAAACGGAGATTGTTTTTGCTGCTAGAAATATATAGGTACATGTTGTATATGTATATTATGAAAAATAAATTGTGCTCTTTCTTTGTTTTAGTGCATGTTTCTTCTGTTTTAATCGTTTATTTACAATTTTCTCTTTACTAATCATTTTCAGCTGAGTCAAGTTTCGAATTATAAGCAAGATACTGAGCTTTGCTCCCAAAACTGAGGCCATGCTTTTGTTCATTCTGAATAGGAAATATCAAGTTTAAAAATCTTAAGTTGAATGTAATTAACTCTTGTGAAAAAAAAATTGACTCAAACCAGGCAGAATTGTGAGTTCTGTATCTTGCTTTTAATTCTACGATTGACGCTGAAATTTTGATTTATCACTAGAAATGTCTCACTAAACCTTAAATACTTGTATAGAAAAATTAAAAGGATGATATGCTATAACAACTTTTTGGGGCCCCCTCCTTATACGATGAATTTACACCAACTCTGATGGTTTTTTCAGACACAATATTAATTAAATTAAAACGACCTCTTTAAAACAGTTTAAAACATTACTGTTACGGGGATAAATTTATTATCGCTATTCTTAAAGCTGCTTGGTCCGATTTTTTTTTTGTAATTACAGTTACTGTATCAAATTTTTTGCGTGGACCCTGAGGTCCACGCAGAAAATATATAAGCGAGGTTAAACCGGATGCTATGGGAAAAATTCATCCTGCGCATGAGCTAGCCTGGTTCCTTTGCGTAATGGGTAGCTCAGGGAACCAGGCTAGCACACGTTTATCTGAATCGGGATCGGGATTCCGTGCCATATGCACACATAAGTTCAAAGGCGCTGTAATTGCAAAGTTGTCGGTAAACAGTACAGAAACAAAGTATTCCTTTCAAAGAAATGATTGGCATGTGATATTAACTATCAGTATTATGAAATAAGTTAATGTTATGCCGAAACTACAACATGCATCAAATAGCATAATTTGCAATGATGTGTTGTTCTCCGAATAAACATGTAACTTAACTTTACTTTTATAGTAGGTGAGGCTAGAGAACTTCCCGATTAAATTTTTAAGCATTTAAGTATGATTGAATAATTATGTCAATGTATAAAAGTTTATATCTCAAGAAAAATGCATCAAAATATGAAATTTTTAATTTGCCCAAAGCTGTCACTGCATAGATAACAAAGTAGTGCGAATCGTAATGTGTGCGCAAATAGTAGAATTCGCCGAATGCCAGATACTATTCATGCAAACTTCATTCATAGATAGATCATAATTATTTTAGAAGTATGAATCCTTTAAATTCTGAGATAAAAAGTCAGGGCTATACATACATGTATACGTAATGCAACGTACAAATTTAGTGGTTAAAAGCAGAGGGCTAGAGTCGGTGGAATCTCTGATAATCTTAAGGCGTTCACGTTTTCGTTGGAAACACATGCAAATGGTCCACGTATTGTAGTCCTTTTTTAAAGGACAGCAACTTGTTTCCATACAAATCATTTATATTAGAAAGTTATGGACTTTCTCCTATTTACACCAGCAGAATCAGTCTCCTTTCAAAGTTAGAAATATTCAAAGTAAATAAAAATAATTTCTCTTTGGGCAAACGAAAAAACAAACCAAAATGCATCACGTGAATGTTTAGAAGAGGAAACAGCTTGGTTTCGTCCCCCGAATAATTGGGGTAATTCAACCCGCATGCTATGCATCGATTGTAAAGAAAACAGACTGTGGAAATATTAGCGAACAAAACGTACACATGTTTATTTGTAATTTGTCTGATCATTTCGACCTTTATTTAAAGCGATGTCAAAGTCGTAATACAACCATACCCGTCTCGTCATCAGGGGTAAAATTTAACATGAGGCGAAATAACGCGGTACCTTTTAATGTCGTTTGTTTTGTAAGCAAATTTTGTACGTATTTTTCTTCATTGAAATTTGGCATAATTGACGGGTAAAACTTCTGCAATGTCTATTATTATACATATACTAAGCATAGCCATCGTTTAAAAGCGTGCATAAAATTTGATATAAAATCGGACCAAGCAGCTTTAAGAAAAAATAACAGCGGAAAATCATCTTGATTTGTAGCCATTTTTTAACGTTGATTTTGAATATAGATGAAAATAAAGTGTGGGCCTTAGTAAAATAGAGCGATATGCCTGTCAAAATATATTACAATCTGAGGTTCATGGGGGTGGGGTGGGGGTGGGGGGGGGTAGATTAACAAGCATAAAAAAAGATTTTGAGCATGGCTATGTCTAACTTTGCAAAAAAAAGTGTGGGGGGGGGGGGCCCTCCCCCTCCACCGAGTTCCGACGCCTATGCATTTATTATACATGTAATAGCTCTTTAACATATTACATGACAACATTTTTCATTCGAGTGTATTCATCGATCAAGTGAGTAAGGTTATAAAACGTAGCACGAGTTCACGCCTGGTAAACAACAATCGTTTATAATGTGGAAGACCAATTAAATATTTGAATGTTTTTAATTTGAGCACCTTGAGGTACAATTTTCCTCTTTCACATATAGGAATCTTTTTAAATAAAATACATAACTAGCTAGTACAATGTAGTTGAAGATGAATATGTACCTATATGCATAAATTATTCTCATATATAATTTGATCGTTTGATAAAGTGAGGGGGCAGAACTAAAATAAAGAGAATTGGAAGTTAAGAGTTTACCCCTACAAAATTTTGTTTTCTATCTTGCATAGGATCTTATTTTTGGTAAAAATGGTATTTCATAAGGGTATAATGTCATAGATTAAGTGTCGGAAAATAAGTGTAAAATTTTGATACAGTTTATTTTATGGTATTCTTTTTTTGTTTTTCTACCGAGGGGCCATTTGGCACAATATCCTTTGAACACCCATAGAAAGCCATTGTTGCTCAGGTGAGCTATGTGGCCCCACGGGCCTCTTTTTTTAACCCGCAAGTAATTTATTGCTTACGCAAGAACAGAACAATGCATTTGTTAATTACTGAGAACTGCACAACAATATTAACTTTAAATCAAAGTACTGAAGAACTGACGGGAGTTGATTTTGTCGATGTTTATTTATTTAAAAATCAATGATATGTTATTTTGCATGATAAGTACACGTAGTTTCTAATTTGTATTTGAATTACGCACATTTTTATAATATGGATTTTTCGACAAAATGACGAGAAACCCTCAATATGAATCGTGTTAAATAATATTTAAAGATAAAAAAAAAATCTCCGACAAGCAAAGAGACTCTGTTTGTCGGAGATTTACGGAGACAGCCGAGCGTCGAGTTGAACGAGACTATTTGGAACTCTGGCGTAGGAATACATACGACTACAAAAAATATCTAAATTGTTCGTACCATTTAAAATCTGTTTTCAAGGTATTTATAAATAAGTTTCCTTGGAAAACAATGCTTTAGCATAATTACATTACATCGAATTCATCAATTATTTTCAAGAACTAAGTCTTGTCAGCAGCGATAATTTGTGCTGAGGTCCAAACACTGTTTCACTTTCGGTTTGTCTGAGTAACTGCATAGGAGAGTTGATTAAAATCAACTCCCAGAAATGATTTTAAAATATGAAAAAGTATGAAAAGTTGTCATTCGTATTCACTCTACAACCAAATTTCATAGAAAAAAATATAATATGTCAATTCAAACCAATATGTGTGTAAATATGACAGACATTTCTATACCAGCCCCAAGATTTTTTCAGATTTTTATGTAGGAAGTGGGTTAGGGGTCTAAAAAATTAATTGTTTTAAATAAAAAATATTCACATTTTTCAGTGAAAATATAACTTCAGTGTACCTCCATAAACACGGACAAATATATTTCGTGCCGACTGATGATTTCTTTCTTTGACCCACTTTAAACTACTTCGAGACGGTGTATATGATATCGGACATTTACGAAATAGATACATCGACACACCGTATTGTTGACATTTACATAACCAAGCTTGAAGCCTACAATAATGCTAATAATTTCACTACACTCTGCTTAGTTAAAATTATCTAACTGTGTTTCGGGACAGGCCTTCATTACAGTTAAAACACCTCCCATTTGCCCGTAATGTAGGAAGAAATTGAAAAATCGCAAAGTCAGTTCAAGAAATGTTAAATTTTTTATCCTCAACTATACAAAATGGCCGGATATCCCCCTTAGACAGAAATAATATTCCTTCAAAATTGCGTAAGGAACATGTTTATACTGATTTCGTAATACTTCTGTTAAAGCTTGTTAGATATTGAATAAATGAGCAACACCTTAGAGCATACGTTTCCTTTTCTGCTTAAAAATTTAATTACTAGTATTAATAACTGAGTTACACGTCACAGTAATTACAGTTGCTGAAAAATGATAACCCCTGAATTTTTTTTAATTCCAGCACCATTTCTGTTGTGCAGAAATCCCGAGTGCGTTTGACACGATTGGTAAAGTGTTTGAAGAAATTTTAGAACACATCACGCCTCAACAGAGAGCGCATGAAGTCGAGCGATTCTACTACAAACTACAAGAAATATTGAACTACCAACTGAATGACAGACTTGGTGATACAGTGGAAGTCATCTTGTATGATGGCAAGTAAAAAATATCCTCCACAGCATGGCGAATCAATCTTCTCTTCTCTAGTTGTTCCTTACTATTGAATACTTATATCGATTGCAATCAGTTTATTTCAAATTTGGAAAGGAAAAATTACCTAGCAGGAGGTTATGGGTTTTCTGAGGAATGGTCTCCTATGTCTATTTCTCATAAGTTTATCTTGTAACTTTTAAGTACCTTAATTTGTAGATTCAGGAAGAAGATAAGTAAACAAATGTTGTTTTGATGTTATTTTAATACTAAATATTCCTTTTAAACTTTTTAGCCAATGTATTACATAATCAGATAGGCGATATCTAGGTATGTACAATGTATAATTAACTTATCTTTATGAAATAATTTACTTGTCGGATTGATTTTTGTTTCATTTTGCTTCCTTATTCAATAACAGATGAGACAAAAGATGACAGCGCCACGGCGTCCCATCAGCTTCTCAAGCGCTTCACCAGAACAGGCGCCACATCCGATGTAAGAATCGACGAATTCAAATGTCTACAATTCTAAATTTCTACTGTTTAATTCTTTGAACCGTATTTATACTTCCTGCCTTTTTCATAGCATGTATTTGTTGATATTTAAAGCAATAGAAATAAACTGGGAATGGTTTTTTCTTACAGTTGCCACCATCACCAAAACTGGAAAAGAAGAACATCAAATTTGACGTGTGTCTGTTGTACGCTAAATGCGATCAAAAATATGCCGGGAAAGTAAGATCAGCTTTAGAAGACAAACGAAAAAGAGTCGTCAAAGTGGAGCTGCCCGACCAGAGTCTCTACGAGACCGAACAGAGGGTGGCATCATCAGCATGGGTGGTGCTCTTTATGTCGACCAATGCTATGTCAATGTCCAAGTCAGAGTGCATGCCCCTGTGGATGGCCAACTTGCTGAGCGTTAGCCTTGAAGACAACGAGCTACGCGTCATACCGGTGTTAATAGATGCCAACCCAAGCGGAATACCGGACTTCATACGCTGGGTGACATACATCAGTGTCGAGGAGGATGGATATCAAGACAGGATTCTGGATATCATTAATGGTAATTCAGTCAAATCCGTTCTGTACATTGCGTTCTTTTGATCGGCTTCGGTGGATCACAGTTATATCATTTGAGACTACCGGCAAAATTTGAATCGTATTAATGGTTTTTTTTTGTTGGTTGAGAGTTAAATTTGTGTGATGCATTTGCCTCGGGACTCTAGCATTTATTTAAAAAATACGAACCACATTTTTTTCAAAACGTGCTTAAGAATTTCATTCTGAAGTACACTTAGCCTACTAGAAGTAATGTTAATTCTTTCCATGCTATTTTGAAAAATAACAAAACAGTGCAGTTTACTACATGTATTTTACGTATATTATGATTAGAGCATATTTTACTTTCGGCATTATATAGAAGGATTTCCTGATAAATGTATCAAGACGCATTCATTTAAAAGAATCCTTGTTTAAAATCGTTCACATTGGCGCATAACTAAATCGTATTTTATGGCTTGTCTACATATTTCATAGATATAACCCCCCCCCCCCTCCCCACTTTCATTTTGCTTCTGACTTTTAATACATGTACTACATGTTTATTTGTTTTTCTGTAGGAAAGGCAATTTCGATGAAAGCATTATCCCCGGTTGGTAATGTTGCCTACGGTCTGGCTTGGGCTTTCTTCATGAATTACTTGAAGCACGCGTTAACAGGTTTGGCTCTTTACATTTGAATGTGTGCGAGTTCATGCGTATATGCTACTGTATATTATTAGCAGGAGAGCTAAATAAAATCCAACGAACAAGTCGAATAACCTTGTTTTAAAAACTTTGGGTCAGATATCAACAGACTGTTAAGAACATGCAATTTGGAAGGTGCATGTTGGAAAATGATTCTTACGATTATTTGAAATTTATATTCATAAATTATAGAGACAGAGGACTAAGAAAACATACTTTATTTTCTAATCAAGGTATATGAGACAGCAACATGCATGCATGTAAAAAAAAAAAAAAAAAAAGCTATTAAGGAAGGAGTCTTCTCGTTATCAAACATACATCTTATAATAAGAAATTCATGAAATTTTCACACAGTCAAACGGATCATATCACCAAATGATTCTACCATTTAAATCAAATTTGACCTTTTTGTTTTGCATTAAGGTCAGGTCAAGGTCGCTACCTTTTTCCTCAACGTAAAAGATGATAAAAATAAGTGTAGCTCTTTGTAGTTCTGTAGACATTTGTTTTAGATTTGAAGATTTTATGCTTCAATGAAAAGACAGAATATCAGAATGTCTATCAGCTTATACTACTGAATTGGAATAAATACTTATACTAAAATTGATATTGCTTTACCCGCATTTCCTCTAATTTTCTGAATTTTTGAAGAAATTTTGATTATTTTTTTATGCTTCCAATAATAAAATATTTCTGATTTTTATATATTATAAAGACTTTATATAAATATATAAATTAACAGAAAAGCTAATATATTGACCATTTTATAAGAGAGAAAAACTGATTTTAGTGATTTTTTCACCAAAATCAATGTATAGAATTGGTGCTTTAAAAAGCTTGTAAAAATGTAATTTGATAGGCAAATCAGTTTTTAAAAACATATTCTGAAACCCAAGTATCATATCATAAGTTCACATTAGTAAACAAATCCAACATTAATGTTATTGTTTTTCAAAAGCTAAAACAGACTCATTAATCTGCAGCAATTCTGAATTGCGAAATATGTGATATTTTCCTACGCCAATATTACGCCAAAAATATATTCCTTGTTAGATTTTAAACATTGATAACTTTTTCTACGCCAAGTTGTATGATAGTAAAAACGAAAGAAAAATATAATATTTTAATTTCCTTTTATCTTAATTTGATGAACAAATAATCAAATTTACATTTGACAAGTCGAAAACCAGAGAAGACTCCTTCCTTAATTTGATCATTATTGAATAAAAAATTTGCAAGTCTTGCGCCAAAAGAAAATCACATTAATCGAGGAGTATCAAATTTTAAGCTTTGAACCACGAAAGTAACATGACAGTTGTTGTAACCAAACTAGCCATTGCAGAAAACAAAATTCCATATACTTAGCAGCAAACCAATGTTGTGAATATTAAGTTATTTGATCTAGTTAATCGTACAAGTGTATTGGAATTTTTTTTACTTATAAAGATTGGTGTTTATATTTTTAGCCAATCTGTTTAATTGAACTCCATTAATAATTGTCATTAATATATATAATACTGCCGTTTCTCCTTAAAGATCTCAGAAACAGAAGTGAAGCCAAATTGAAACAAATCAGTGCAGACCCCAGGAAATGTCTTGCTACTTTGTTTGAATTCATACCGATGTCTGGAAAAACAATTAATAAGTTGGATGAAATAGAAACGTCTAAATACGGCATAGAAAACTTCGGATCTGTCGGACCAATAGAATTGATGGTGTCTGGCGTCTTGCGAAAATTCGATGTGAATATGTATGGAATCTACAAGGTACTGATGTGTTTTGTCGTTTTCTTGACAGCTAGGAATTATGCTTCAGACTACACTCTTGAATTTAATCCCAAAATGATTCTTTTTTACAAAATTTCACCTCTTTATCAATTTTTATTTTTATTTTTAATAACTTCATCAATATTTTGTCTTTCAGAAAACTTATTCCAAAGAACCTAGAGAATACGTGAAATATTTTATGGGAGAATTTGCAGCTCCACTGCGAACTTTACGATCGATGCACGAACTTTTTGCAGGGTTGAACAACCAGCAACTGGCGGAACAAATAAAACAGTTTAAGGAAGAAATGGATTATATACTGTCACAAGTGACCACTGACGAAAACCATCTCCGTTACGTCAGTGAAAATTGCAAGCATCTTTTGTATGACGGTAAGTTCTGGTTAATAATATGGAAATCCCCCGTGTTTTGACTCAGTTGTTGTTTGTTGTTGGTACATGCACTCGCTATTAGGGTCTGCAAGAGTGACGCAATCCGGAAAATATAGATAGAAAAAGAAACCTACTTGGTTAAATCATGTGTGAATCAAGATATCTCAAAATATTGAAGAATATCCAATTTAGATGTTATGGATGCTTGTGCATGCATGTGTGCTGGATAAGAGGTGTAAAAGCTTCAGCCACTTTTTATAGGCCTATATAAAAAACCAATAGCTTTAATCTTACCAATCCGTGTCATAAGTGTAATATATAATTTAAAATGTATAACCAGTTCAGTTCTTAATCAACTTTAAGCTGTACAACTTAATTATCAGTGCAATAAGTATAAACAATATGCACGTACAGGTAAAACCAAACAGAATTAATCCTAGGTTGTATATAATAATTATGTACATAATTATAACATTTTCATGCATGTTTGGACGTGTTTTTCCCTCTGGATTCTAGTATTAATGTAAAATAGGTTACATAGGGCGTGGCGATATCCGATTGCTGCATGTATAGCAAAAATAACAAGCATTCCGAGAGTATTGCATTAGCAATACACGTCCCCTACCGGTTTGTGGAAATATTGTGAAAACAATGCACTGTTATGCAGAATATCGAACCCGAACATTAAAAAATTGGAATATAAAAAATTAATTTTCTCGAAAATATGTCAACCAGATGCTATAAAAGTGTAAACTTGAACTGTAGTTTGATATTTAGAATTCGAAGCTGTTCAGCAAATTTCATATTATTCCTCAAACGCTTAAAGAAAAAAAGTGTGGAAAACTGAAGTGGGACAGACAGACAGACTGACGGACGCAGAGGAAAGCTATAGTCCCCTCCGGTGAAAACCGGAAGGGGACTAATAAACAACAGGGCATACTAAACACATAATGAATTGATGATTCAAGTAGGACCTGAATAGAAATATCTACATGTTAAACCTGTACCAAACAACATGTGATTAATAGCCATTTATTTCTTTCAGATACAAAAGAAAATCTCATTGATGTGCTTTTGAAAGAGATAGATAGAATGGAAAGGGCTCAAAAGGTAGTAATTAAACTTGGAACCAATACAAGGGCTAGAAATGCAATGCGAGAACAATAAAATCAACGACTCACTTTGCCAGTGAAAACAATAATGAAGTCACCATTACCCTATGGGGAGCAAATTTGTGAAGACATTCCTTGTTACTTTTTCTGTTATTTTTATGAGCTTCTAAAATATATTTTGATGAGAATATTTTGTTCTCTTATTTTGCAAAATGTCAATTAAATGTTTTCAGACTCTATCTTTTTTTCTGAAGCGCGTGCTAATTACCACCGCATGCCAAATCAAAACTTTGTTTATTGTCCATGGCTTCAGTTGAAGCGATGCCATTGTACTGTCAAATTAAAGCTTAACTGGTGCATTGTATCGGAAGAACTCTTATTTATAGTGCTTGTTCCTCCCGGTTTCCGCTCTTGTATAGTAATTTTAACAGGAGCTTCCTTTTAAGCTTATTATTGAATAGAGAAATATATCTCATATACTATATTCAGCTTTTTTATTCCAAATTGGGTACCAGAAACAATTTTATCACAAGATCATCCCAGACACAATAGAGATAAATGAAAATATGGTAGACAAACCTTTTACAATATTGATGACTCGCGATCGGTTGCACAATGTAGTCATCAGTATCATCACAGTCAACTTCTATAAAAGGTGTCTCTTAACACAAACCACGAGTTTGCACTGGTATCTTGAATATATCTATCTAACACGTCAATTCAACATTGATTATAATATCTTAAACTATGTAAATCAGTTTAGTAGACGAAGTTCAAGAAAAAAGGAGCCGCCAAAAGCAAGTTTTACCTGGAATGCATATTTGCACCAAGAATTGACCGTTGACTAAGTCTTTTTTTCATTTTGTTAACACGAAATATTTATCGCAAACACACTTGGACGACTAGATGCAATCTCGTTGTGAACAACGGGTGGGTCAAGCTACACAAATTTCAAATATATGTGAATAACTTCTCCTCAATAATGTGTAACAAAATATTTATCATTTAAGGTATCTCACTCCTCATGTTTTGATTTCATTGCGCAGATGATCATTATAGTTAAAATGAATATGATTTTATTTATTTAATCATCACAGATAGATTATTATTTCATAATTACACAACATTCATAAAGAAAATCCATTTGATTTCAAGAAACAAGCAAGTTTTTTGGGGAAGTATTTTTTCGTGCAGAAGGCTTTTTAGACGAAAATGACAGAAACAAGCAATTTTATGAATTTTCAATATACTTTTCTTTTTATTATACTTTGTTCATTATTCACATTTTTAACATTTGATAGGTTTGTAACATATTTTATACATGTAGGTTCTGTGTGACATGTACAAAATCAAATCTTGAGAATGTGATAGCCGTTTAGCATAAAATCATGCATATATATAGAACATGTCTGAATTTTTTTAAGCCAAATTTTGCGAGAATTTTACCTTTGAAGCCCTATATCTAAAATTTGACATCACTGACCCCCATGTTATATTATGTCAAAATGATACTGAATACATATTTAGGCAAACTGGATTAATCTTATAAAATTCTTGATATTCAAAAAGTTTTTATTTCAAATCAAATTGTAACTATTATAGAAATTGTTATTTTCAGTGCAAAAAGGTCACACAAAAATTTATGCAGCTTTGTACAAATTTTTTTTCGTAATCCCTCTATTCAGTGTGACCATTGTGCGTAATTAAAAACAATATTTGAAGAAATAAGTTTGCTTAATCAAAAATTCTGACAACAAATCCTAATCAGGATGAAATTGCATTTTAGGTGCAAAAAGGTCAAATAAAATGGGCCATAACTCAGAGGGATGGATACTGATCCCCCATTATCTTTGTATTTTTTAAGTTTGTTTTGTCTACAGATTTTAATGATATACTTCTCAAGAAAATCTTGATACAACAACATTGAGGAGTGGGATACCTTAAGTTCCTCGAGCATCTTTTTTTATCTCCTCGTAATAAAGAGTTCCAATAAAAATAATCCTGATTTTAACAAAAATTGGTTTTAAATATTATATTTGATTATGCCCCTTTCTGTGCTCATCTACGATTGGAGATAAAGTAATTTCAAAAAGATTACAAAGAAAATTATATTATATTGTTATATTCAGTAGTATATTCTCACTATATAACTCTATATAGACGAATCGTCAATAATTGTAATATTAGCTCGTCCGAAAAATATTGACCGGTCAATATTTTTTTGATATTGACCGGTTAGGAATAATATCTAGAGAACATTCCCTCTATTTCAAATAATCGCCTCTGATTAGTTGATTCGTAAACGATGACGTAAATAACTCTTCGCGACTCCAAAACAAGGTGACGTCATAATAGACAGTCAGTCAAGGCAAGTAAACAACGATCGCTCAATGCGACGGTTTGCTATCATAACGGATATAAGGATTTGCGAATTACTGTGAAGTAAAATCAGAATGTTAGAAGTTCTGGCCAGAGTTTAAAGGTGAGAATTATAATTATATTATATACATGATTGTATAGTAATAACTACATGTATGTAAGTTCTGATAGAAATACATGTATTTAAATTAAAATGAAAATTTGATTCTCTAATGACAATTTAATTTATATCTTCAATCTATGAAATATACCATGACAAAATATTAACTTGTGATTTTTTTTCTGTCACCAAAGTTCTATGCGTCAATAAAAGAGACAATAGACCGAACATCTAAGGGGCTTCTGCTGGAAAAAGAAGAAAAAAGAATCAAGGGTTACCAAGAGGTAAGTTAAAAGATTTGTTGTGATTTCACTTTTACAATATTAATACATATTCTGACCTAGATTACCAGATACTTATCTAATATATTTCTGTATGAATTCTAGTATTGAATCTATATAATGTAATATCATTGGATAGTGTAACAAGTGCACAATGTATACTGTAAAACAGATCGAGACATGAAAAAAAAAAATAACTAGTGGTGTTAAATATGAAATAAAATCAATACGTATTATGTATGTGTAATTTTTCTTTTTATTTACAGGAACAAGGAAGAGAGAAATGAATTGTAACATGGCAATGAAGAATAAACTCCTGAGAACAAATTAATGAAGTTTTTGTTATTATTTTTTTTTATATGCCTGGTATACATCTGCAATAGTAAACTGATGATCTATACATTGATATCAAGGAATAGTTTGCAATATGAAGCACACTGTACGTAATATATTTTAAATGAAAGCTTAAGTAAAGATGTACCTTTATTATTGAAAATTGCTAACAAAAAATTATATATAAATTTCATATATAAAATGCAACACATATATTACACATATAGAATATGTGTTTTACACATATAAAATATGCTATGTTTAATTTCACACATGTTTAACACATATTAAACACATGTTAAACATGTGTGAAATTAAACACATTATATATGTGTGCTCTTTTTATGTGTTTTACACATGTAAAATATATATGTAAAATATATGTTGAACACATGTTGCACACATGTGGACATTTTTCCTGTGTAGAACATCTGTATATTAATTCTTTCGGTCGGCGGAATATCACCAGTGACTGTTTGATGCTGAGGATATTTTGGAAATGAACTTTGCACAGAATTGAATTCGTGAATTCTTTGTTGAGACGAGAAAATTATGGCAATCTGTTTTCAATTACTTTCTTAATTTTGGTTTGTTTCTTCATATAACAAAACAAATGTTGACTGTGTTTTCGGGCAACATTGATTTTATTAGCCCCCTTGGGACGAAAATATTGCCCTCCGCTTCGCGTCGGGCAATATTTCGTCCCTCGGGGGCTAATATAATCAATGTTGCCCTCAACCCCAGTCAATATTTGTATACTATTGTATACCTCGCACAAATGCCTGGTAAGGTACTCCTTTTTTGCAAGAAATCTTGTCAAAGTAGTAGTTAATCAGTAACAAATCCCTGGAAAAAGTATATAATTTAACATTAAGAGGTACACTCTATGGGTAAAAATGTTTAAATGAACTTTCTTTATATGTTTCAAACACATTTTGTTGAACAAGTGTTAAGAATTTAAAAATCCTATCAAATGCAAATAATTTCTGAACATACCTGAAGAATGATCAGAATCGGTTGGATAGTTTTCGATAATCGCCTGTATCGAAATTTAACTGGAATAATGACATTTACGATTACAAAGCTCTTGCAAAGCAACAATTGGGTCTACCGTTATTGTCAAAATTTGAATAAGTTAAACACTAGATTATGCAATGACTAGCATTTGAACAAAAATAAATTATTAACCAAATCCAAATAGTTCCTGGTACAACACAAATTTGATATTTCAAGGAAGGAGTCTTTCCGTTATTAGAAATACTTTTTATATTGAGAAATTCATTAATTTCCAAAATCAAACAGGAAATATTGCCAAAATATTACAAAATGATAGTATCATTTTAATGTTTGATTGTTTTAATTTTCATTGAGGCCAGGACAAGGTTAATATGTACAAAAACATTCCCTTCTAATTCTTATTTGCCTTGTCAAAAGCAATAACGTCGCGAATGTTTGGTTTTTTGTTTTGGGGGGTTTATTTTTTGCTTTGTTTTTATTAATTTTGGTTTTTTTTGGGTTTTTTTCTTGTTTTTTTCTTTTTTTTTTCTTGTTTTTTTTGGTTATTGTTTCTCTTTTCTTTAATAAATTCCAATCAAATATGGTAAAATTGTTTCTGTAATAATGAGAGTTAAAACAATTTTGATTTAATCATATTTGTCAACATCGTATGATCAAATTGAATTTTTCATACCTTTGGAATGAAAAATCCCGAGATTTCCGAAGAGGTGAGGCCTGATATTCATTCCCCGGGAGACACGTGTTTTGTTCGCCCCGTTACGTGACTTTCTAGACCAATCAGATGACGCGATATATAGAATAATCATATTGAGGTACATAATGATATAGTTTATTGAGTTAGAACATAATATATTGAAACATTCAGACAAACTCTAAAGTCAGTAGTAGAAAAGTATACTTTTTAAATATTGGCACCAGTACAAGTTGAATGAAATATCTAAATATTATTTTGAAATATTGTGGCTCATAGTCATTATGATACAATTTTTGCTACAAACATAAATTTATCTGTAATCTATGCAGTGCAACCAATCCCGTTTAAAGTGAGATGAAGCTACATGTAATAGTGCTGTGATATTTTGTATCGTTTCAAAAATAACAAGACTTAGTTGATATCTCGGGATCGTTACTACAAAATATTTTTAATATTCAGATACAATAGAAAGTTTCTCGGTATTATACGAGCTAATTTTTATTTTGTCGAAATACACATTTAACGAGATCACTGTCCCGTGATAACGAATAGAAAATTCCTTGAACGCGAATAAAATGTCCTGTAATATTACATGTATGATGCAGATAATTATTAAAACACTTATCTTTGGTTTTTGTTGTAGGTCATCCGAGTCACTTATGTGACTTACTGCAATTGGTCGTCGTCCGTAGTCGTGCGTCGCCCGTCGTGCGTCGTTCGTTAACAATTTTATGTTTTAAACTTTTTTGAAAACTACATGGCTAATTGTTACCATTTTTGTGTGAAGCATCTCTAGGATGTGAGGGATCTAAATTGTGAAAGTTTTAACCCTATCACATTTGGGGGCCTCATGGGCGAGACCAAATATGCATATAAAGGCCGAATTTTTATAAATCTTATTTTCTTTTCCAACACAAAACTAAATGCATGGCAATTATGTATATGGAGCCCTCTATCAAAATTGTAAATGTCAGAGCCCCTGCGTCAGGGGTAGTTTACGCTTTATAAATCGCGAAGCGGTTTATAAAAATGCGTTAACTGTTCCAAACCATTTTATATCGTATAAAACTAATAAATATTGAATTCATTCCTTAGAATTTAATTTTTTTTTTGCTTCAATTGTTGATAAAAGCAGTCATTTGATCTATAAAATGACATCAAATTGTACAAAATTCAAACGTAACATCAGGCGGATTGATACGTTTTTGACGTTAGTCTTACTAGTATGACGTAGGCACCAGTCTTTATACGATATAAAATAATTTTTTTAACCAATCAGAAAGCGTGTTACAACCAAAATTAGATTATTTAACAAACGATAAAAAAAAATTGCCTTAAATCTTGGTGGTACCGAAACCACAACATAAAAACCCTAACTGTATTAGATTAGCTTATGTCTGGTGCTTTATCTACTGAGTCATTTCAGACAAATTTTTAAATACTATGTATGGCTTTGGCCACAAATTTACAGACTTGTATGATTTTTTCAAACGTTCAATTGTTGGGATACAAAAAAATATTTTTAATGTACATGTACAGTGGGTCATCTCTCCACGTTTTTATGGATAGAAATCGGTTTGTTTTCCATTAGACCTTATTTAGATTATGAGAAAAATATAGAGCACAGACCCACTCTTTAAATGAAAAGGCTTTGAAGTTATAAAAATGACACTATTTGGAGGTTTTATACGTGTACGCCTGTTTGAGTCAACATATTCCAAGTATTGAGCATAGTTGAAGGTTAAAAATCAATGATATGTGAAATACATTATATTGTTTTGGATATATTTTAAAAGTATCAGATTTATTGATATTTTAATTTTTCAGTATCCTATCTGTCCGTGTACAAGTATAGGCATTTTACATGCTTTATCCACCCACCTTTTTTGTTGCCCCTGGGTATGGGGCTAAGGCCCTTGGGCAGGGCCAATATTGTCATATACTAGTAGTGAAAATGTATGAAATCTTTTAAGTATTT
Organism: Magallana gigas; assembly: GCF_902806645.1. Taxonomy (NCBI): domain Eukaryota; kingdom Metazoa; phylum Mollusca; class Bivalvia; order Ostreida; family Ostreidae; genus Magallana; species Magallana gigas. The sequence continues at coordinate 11,447,271 of NC_047564.1, read as the reverse complement.
TGCTTTATTCCATCTATTTGAGAATAAACTAAATTAATGATTCTGATGTCTATGAAGTTACCTTAAAGTCCTATACCCAGATTGCGAAGGCTTTTTCCCGTTTTGCACACATTTGAAATTTAGGTATCCAAAAAATGGGTGCGAAATGGGATTTGCCCAGATGAGATAATTGCTTAATTGCTATAGTCTGTATTACAGTTCCTCGAAGGGAATCGATAATAATATAAATAAAACATATCTACTCGCAATTGGTATATTTACATTTATTTTATGTTACAATATAAAAGTTGCATAAAAACCCATTTACTTAGTAATTGAAACTATATTCTTGAATTAAATTTCAAACATCAAATTGGTCTTAAACATTTTCATTTATTTCTTTAAACAATGAAGATTACTGCAAAACTTTGATACATGTAGTGCTTTAATACTTCAGAATGTAGCCACCTTAATTAATACTTGATGCAAAATATGAAAAATGATGATAAATTACATTTGGATAGCCATTCTATACAAGATAATATGTCGAGCTTGGATGAAGAGTAATCTTCAATGAGATATAATCTTGTGGGTATTTTGAATCGCATCGCGTTTCTTGTTTTCGGCCGTTTGAAGTGTCGCTATGCAATGTACAAAACATTAAAAAATGAAACTACCCGAAAGCCATAAGTTATCTGTTACAGGTTAGAACAGAATATCATACGTTAATAAAATACGTTAATATTTAATATTTATTTTGCGGACATTAATGTAGGACATTTGTCAATTGAAAATGCTTTTGATATTTTTCTTTATCCTATGTCTTCAATAATCGAAGAAAATTGACAAACTGTATGATGATAAATCGGCAATTATATATGCTTCAAGAACTGTGAAGATTTTTTCACGTCAACCTTTCAAATGTAGACCGAATTCGTTTATTTTCAACCCTCTTCAGTTTGTTGTCTATCGAATCAAAATCAAAACTATTATTTTTGTCCGAGTGTTTTGTGCCAGTTTATCTACTGATTTGAAATTTGACTGATTTGAAAAGTGACCCGCAATATACAAAAGCAGTGATGTCATAAGAACGATAGTCAAAGACGCTACTTCAAAAATTGAAATATTTTGTGACAGACGCTTGTTTCCTTATATTATCTCCTTTTTGTTGATATATAACAACCAATTATAGACATGCGTTTTATATATTTTGCAACTAAGTTGTAAAAAGAGATTCGGCGTACCCTAAATAACTGTAGTTTTCTTCTTCATTATATGATCATTCATTGAATCAACTTGTTTGGGGCCAACAATTTTCATCAATTCATTCATTTTTTTATTCAACGTAAATGGACAAAAAATGTAAAAGTTAAATTAAATCAATTATCATTATTTTTCTTATCAATGAGCAAATATCTACGAATAAAAATATCATTATTTTTACTTTATCAAATGAAAAATTGCTGATAGTAATTAATCCTAAAACACACATCAAAATACATATATCTATATTCTTCTTGTTTCGTCGTTATGCGCGGATAAAACACAGGTAAAACTTCGGGTAAAATCTTGGTTTGAAAGCAGATTATAATTGCTATCACAAAACATTTCACACATATTGTTCTATACCCAATTATCAAATGTGTGCAAAACGGGAACACACCTTGCGAAATTAATGGTCCCTGTGTCAAAGGTTTAGGCATTAGGGCGAGGCTACACGAATTATGTCCATAAAGTAAAAATGTATCTTTCACAATTGTGAGAGATAAACTGAATACAGGGTTATGATGTTCATGAAGCCCTCTACATACATTGTGAAATTCGTGATGCTCAGGATAAGGGGTTCAAGCCCTAGGGCGGGTCAAATATGGCCACACACTAGTAGTGAAAATGTATTAATTAAATAATATTATCTTCTGTACTATCACAGTCGTGGGATATAAACTTATTGCATTGTTGTTATTTTGTTTATACTGTCTTGTTCTTAAATGGGGCAGAAGTTGAGACTTCTTATTTTGGGAGGAGGCATGACAAATTTCCTGTGCATTGTATTTTTGTTGAAATATAAGCTGTATGTATGTGTGTGCATGATAAATGAACAAAGGAACTGAATATCGCTTGACCATTGACCATTAAAGGCATGCGGGTCTCCTTTTACCAAAAGTTCACAAATTTTGCTACAGTATTACAGGGTTTATTCCCACTTAGCCAACATTCTGAAATTCTCAATTCCCACTTGGCCAACATTTTGATTTCCACCTGAGTGATCAGGGGGCTATAGTCTGTTTTCACATGTAAATGTATTTATTAACCTTCTTGTGAGGCCGAAGAATTGTCCTGACGCCAAAGTCTTAACAATTATAAAGAGTCATCTGGCTGATTAGTTTCTGAGAAGAAGATTTTTAAAGATTTACTCTTCATATTCCTATGTAAAACTTCGACCCCCCCCCCCCATTGTGGCCCCACCCTACATCCAGGGGTCATGATTTTTACAACTTTGAATCTACACTTCTTGAGGATGCTTCCACACAAGTTTCAGCTTTCCTGGCTAATTAGTTTCTGAGAAGAAGATTTTTAAAGATTTACTCTATATATTCTTATGTAAAACTTCGACCCCCCCCCCCACCATTGTGGCCTGACCCTACATCCAGGGGTCATGATTTTTACAACTTTGAATCTACACTTCTTGAGGGTGCTTCCACACATGTTTCAGCTTTCCTGGCTGATTAGTTTCTGAGAAGAAGATTTTTAAAGATTTACTCTATATATTCTTATGTAAAACTTCGACCCCCCATTGTGGCCCCACCCTACCCCCGGGGGTCATGAATTTCACAACTTTGAATCTACACTACCTGAGGATGCTTCCACACAAGTTTCAGCTTTCCTGGATTTCTGGTTCTAGAGAAGAAGATTTTTGAAAATTTCTTGAAATTTTTCATTAATTTCTAATTATCTCCCCTTGAAAACGGGTGTGGCCCTTAATTTTCACAACTTTGAATCCCCTTTGCCTAAGGATGATTTGTGCCAAGTTTGGTTGAAATTGGCCCAGTAGTTCTTGAGAAGATGTTGAAAATGTGAAAAGTTTACGGACAGACGGACAGGCGGACGACAGACCAAATGTGATCAGAATAGCTCACTTGAGCTTTTAGCTCAGGTGAGCTAAAAACAAAAATATTTACAAATGTACTAATGCAGGGTCAAGTTAGGAAGAGTACAGAGTTAAATAAATTGTGCTAATATTTTTTTTATCAAATATTGACAATTATTTTAATGAGTCAATGTCATTGGTATTCATAAGGTTCCCAAATTTATAAATATTAACAGTTGTTGAATATTTTTCTTCAATTAATTTGTTGCGGAATAAAAAAAATGCCTGGCATTCCAAAACACAGTGGTATTCGTCACCCAAAGTGTTTTTATTACATAATGAACAAATTCTATGACATCTTCCTATGTTATTCCATCTCCCAGTTTCAATAGGTAATTTAAGATTACAGGTTCTAAATTTTGTAAATATGAATCTTAGATCATTTGGAAGTTTCATAAGATAAATTTCCTGTCCAAAGCTTTTCTTAAAGATTCTGTAATTGAAACATTTGGGTGAATTTTCTACTCTCCTGTACCAATCTTGTAAAAACTGATTTATGAGTGTCTCTTTAACAATAGATTTTAGCCATTTGGTACTAGAAAAACTTTGATTAATCCAGACATGAGTTAAGAATATCTCTAACGTATTTCAACCATGGGTGCATAAACGAATCTTCAGGTAAACATTTTTTAAAATAATGATACATTATATGCGGATGTTTACAATCATGCGCCACTAAAAGTTTAGCTCAGTAAGTTATTATCCGTACCTTAATAAAGATTATCAAAGGATATTGCGCCGTTTCCCCATAAACCATACAATTTGGGGTACTGGACTTAATATGCAGTACAAATTTCAAAAATTTTAAATGAACTTTCTCTAAAATATCTGTGTTTTCATAGCCCCACACTTCCCAACCATAAAATAAGATTGGGCTAATAACACTATTAAACAGATCAAATTGACAGTCGATTGGTAAATAAAAATATCTTATTTTTCTAAATACACCATACATAGCTTTTGAGGCTTGCTCAGTTAAATGTTTTTTCGTACTTTTAAAAGATCCACTACGAGACATAATAACACCAAGATATTTAAATTCATTCACAATTTCAAGAGGTACATCTCTGTATAAAAAAAATTCTTTTTGTAACACGACCTTTGGAAAGGATTAATACTTTAGTCTTTTCAATGTTTACATGAAGTTTTCACAGATCACAATATTCAGAAAAAAAGTTCAGTGATTTTTGTAAATCTTTCATATATTGTGTAGATTGGAAATACTCAAATACTAAAAATTTAGAAACCATAGAATATTGAAGAAAAAATTGAAATAAAACCCATATGATTCATAGCTATAATTTCAAACGGGATTTTTATAATTACATTACTTTTCAAGGCTAAGTGTAAGTTAACTCAACTTATATATAATTTAATTCAAAATATGATGAAAATAGACAATCCAAGATATACATATTATAGCTCAATTTAAAGCATACAGTGAGGGGAAATATATAATAGTTAATTACTTAAAAATCATAATTTGAAAATAACATTTACATTGGAATTAATTAGATAAAAAAATATACTGGGACAGAAGCTCAAATCATATTCATTCTTCTGAAGGCGAACATATATTTTCCTCCCTGTTTATGTGAAAACAGATTATAGCTTACCTGTAATTAAATTCTTCTGTTCTCAATTGCAACCTGCACCCCATTCCCACTTAGCCACGTAGCAGTACAGATTGAGGAGGAAAAGTTGGAAGTCATGAGATGCAATTTGCAAGTTGAGAAGCGCAAGCGGGAGCTCATGGAGGATGGAGTCAAGGGCAGACAGTACACCATCAGTGTCACCAGTCATAAGAGGACTTTTTACATCTTGATTTTAAATATTTAAACCATAAATGTCTGCCATATTTTAAATTTTAAGTATATATTCATAATTGGGTGGGTGTAAATACAACATTTACAATGTGGTCTTATTTAAGCATTGAATGCATACTTTTGGAAATCGTTGATTCTACCTAACACATGCACTAGGCTATGCAGACAAATTGAATACCACGCTGTATTCAATTTGTCTGCACGGCCTGATGTGTTATAGGACAGACGGAACTTTGCCGGTAAAATTCTTTTTCAAAAGTATATATCAATTTGGCTACGTAAGTTTGAATATAATTTTATTTCGTCTTGGAATAATGATTTAATCTCTTAAAAACCTATGATGGCGTTTACTTGTGCGTACATTTACGTGTATATGCTGTGATCAGATTTGATTTTTTATAGAAAATGGAGCGTCACCGATTTCTTATGGAAACATTAGGGAAAATATACACAGATTGTGAACACATTGTATATACGCCCATCCTGTATGTTCAAAGTTTATAACATGACCCAAAACTATATTGATACAACTGTTTAATGCCCTTTTGTATGTCTGTCTGTAAACTTCTCACAGTTTTACTTCATTCTTAATAATGAATATCTTTATAATATGTCAAACATAACAACAAATGAATACATTATCAATACATGTAAATATGATGTGATGTTGTACATATGATTCTTTAACAAAACATCCCAACTTTGAAGCACATGTTTTTAAAATTTACTCAAAATACAGTCATACTTATATAAAATACACTAATTTATAAAACTGACACTAGCTAAAAGTCTGAATTGATACATATTTGCATAATTATGTGCAATTCTGTATACATGATTTCTGTTAAATATAAAGAATGATATATAATTGTTGGCATATCCATACTTATTTTCATTTACAGGTTTTTGTAGACATTTTGTTTTAAAAGAAATGTATTTATATTACATATTTGTCAAAAGTCCATGTTACATGTATGTAAATGTATATGTGTTTAATTTAATAGATTATTTAATTGATAATAATCATAAATGAAAAATACATATTTGTTAAATGTTCATGTTTTGAACATGTGTATGTGTTTATCATTTATTAACAGTAGTTTAATTAATTCATTGATATCACAAATAGAAGAATCTTGTCATTTTTTTTTCTGGCAAGTGGACTGTAAATAAAATAAACTAATTATATAGCAAATCTCTGGATGAGCCTTTGTCGTATAGTCAGGCCAGCAGTGTCAGCATTTGCTCCAGGCTCAGGAACCCCCTGATCTGGATGGAAATTGAGCTCCATGTCATCTACTGGCAGCTTGATGTCCATACACAGGTTTTGCAGCTTGAACACAGCTGTGATTATTTGAACACTTTTGGCAGGTGTAAATAAAAGCATCCCTCCAGATTTATGTATGCACCTGAAAGTAAACAAAAAATTATGTGTCCTCGCTGATTCATGGGTTTGACCCCGTTTGAAAATCGTATGATTGTATAAGGGAAAAAATGTTTGGATATTTTTAAATCCCGAGAGGTCATCGTTGTTCATGAGTAATCATTACCTAAATCTGGATTTGCAAACACAAAGAGCCCGTTCAACAACCCTTGATTTGCTGTGGGCAGAGTTGTAATTTTCCTCTGCCTGGCTGCTCGGGCCAACCGTCAACTCTGTGGAAAGATGGAAATATAAGATCTCCTATGATTTGCGATGGTATAGGGTTTTTATCCAACGAGCCTTCGACATGGTTAAAATATAGTAAATTTTTAATTTATCGTGTGGCAGTAAAAACAGAATTTACAACAAGACAATTGATTTTGTATTTACCGCCACCCGGTAAATTCGAAATTTATAACATATACGTGCAAATTGATAAAATTTATTTATTTTATTAATTTTGTTCAGATTTAATTCCATACCTTGTTTCCATATGGGTTTTCAGTGCGGAGTTTGAAAACATGAACATGAACCCTGGTCACTTACAAACTAGGTTGATAAACCTTGAAATTAAAAATAAGTGGGAATTGAGAATTTCAGAATGTTGGCTAAGTGGGAATAAACCTGATTAAAACATTCAAGTAAATAATTATAAACCGTTTAATTGGATGTATAATCAATTAAATGAGATCGATCAGCAGTATTTAAAGAATATAGCCCCCTGATCACTCAGGTGTGAGAATTAAAATGTTGGCAAGGTGGGAAATAAGAATTTCAGAATGTTGACTAAGGTTGGTTTCTTTGTGTTTCTTATGCATTATTAAAGTACATGTAATAATAAATATTACTTCAAAAATGCATCGGAATATTAGTTTGAGCCTCTGTAAATATATTCAAAATATGAGTGATCAATTATTGCCATGCTTTCAGGAAAAAGTAAATTGAAAACAGCCTTTAGACGCATTCAAACTGAATACATGTAGTTACAAAATGCCTCTTTGTCTGGAGAAGAAGTATAAGGAACTATGTGTGCTGTAACTGGTGTGGAGAAAACCGGTAAGAGGAGGTTGAGCTGCTGGTAGCGGGAGAGGTAGATATTTTAGCTGTCGATAGATTATTACTATGGATTGATTTAGTTCCATTTGGTGTTGTTACTGTATTTTGCTCGGCTGTTGCGGTTTGAGTTGTGGCAGGTTTCATTGTGGTTTTGGTTGTTGTAGATTTCATTGTGGTTTTGGTTGTTGTAGATTTCATTGTAGTTTGGGCTGTTGAGGATTTCATTGTGGTTTGGGCTGTTGTAGATTTCATTGTGGTTTGGGTAGTTGTAGGTTTCATTGTGCTTTTGGTTTCTACTGTGGTTTTGATATCTGAGGGTTTCGTTGTGGTTTTGGTAATTGAGGGTTTCATTGTGCTTTGGGTTGTTGTAAGTTTCATTGTTGTGTCTTTTTCAGGTATCAATTCGGGTTCGGTTGTCACATTACCGCTTGTTATGATCACTATTTTCTCTGTTGCCGGCCTTTCTGTGGTTGTTTGTACCGGAACATTTGGCGTTTTATTTGTTGTTGTCGGTTGCACTGATGATAATTCTTCTGTTACAAAGTTTGATGCTGTTGTCGGTTCTGATGATGTTCCCGTTGATGATGTTACCGTTGATTTAGGTGAAATCGACTCTGGATTCAGAAATTTTCTTAGCGATTCTCCACAGTACAAACTAATGAGGTCTTCCGATTTTGTTTGAGCTAAAGAAAAAAAGACATTTACAACTGATCCTTATGTATTTTAGAGGAAACCCATGGATGAAAAAGCTTACTTGTATTTAATTGTATCGTCTTCATTATTAGAAATATATAGAGATTTTTAACCATTTTGTCTTTTCATTTGACATGAACGCCAAAGTAATGTCTGTTGCTACCTAACACTTTTAATTGTTTAATAAAAAATTAAACGTCTTAAGACATACCTTTTTAACATTGTACTTTATACTGTTAAAATATTTAACAACCCCAGATGATATACGCGATAAAAATCATTGGAGATACAACCCGTTTCATACCTCTCTGCAACTTCCAACCAAGCGCTGTGCTTAGTTTGGACGGTGAGTGTGAGACCGAACTTCCCTCTAATCACCGACCAACGCTCCTTATCTGTCTCGAGGTCGATAAGAATCTAATGTAAACAAATCGTCTGCTATGCAAACCGAAAACCTCCGTTGACTGAAGAGTTCCGCTAAGTTGGACGTAACTCGCAAATCGTAAGTGCTACGTTTACGATATGTTTAGTGAAACGCTCGGATACGTGCACGTCTGGAAATCGTAGGTGTACTCGTACGTTTACGATCTACGAATTGTTGGTGAAACGGTCGCCTGATATAGCATTGAATGATTTATTTTTGACGTCGTCGTGTCAATAACTGCCGTCAGGTGAGCAGACAAATTGAATAACGCGCGTTAGCGCGTTATGATAATTTGTCTGTTCACCTGACGGCAGTTATTGACATGACGACGTCAAAAATAAATCATTTTATGCTTATATTTACATTCCCTAAATGAAGAAATCAATTGTTTACTTAAATAAATCGATATAAAGTGCAGGTCACAGAGTGAGTGAATAAGTAACAGCAAGAACAGCTGTTTTGTAAAACCGGTTTAAACTGGTTTTCACATAGACTGTTGAGATGAGATCGACGAGCATGAAAATATAATCCATGATAAATAACTCTTTAAATGTTGCTTTTAACAATAAAGTCAACTTTTTTGTTGAATAATTATAAAACATTGTGTTTTGACAACATTCATGAAATACAGATTTTAACCGATAACATAGAAATCACTGTTTGAGAACTACTTATGTAAATTACTCGTAAATTCATACGCAGTGAATAGGTGTTGCAATTAGAGGCATTTAAACACCACGGAATTTAATGGAAAAACACTGTAGAATGTAAATATTATTTTTTGCATGTAAATTGTGTGAAAAGATACTGCAGTTATAAGACTGTAACACACACAGAGTACTCAAAGGTTAGAATGACTAGTTTTATTATGACGTCACAAACGTTGAACGCTGTAAAATGCAACGTCACAAGCGAGAACCAAAGTTCCCGCTTGTGGCTGTTACAGTGGCTCTTCCATTTATTTGAACTGACCCTTAGGATAAAACAGAAATTTTGACGTAAAAATCACATTTGCTAACAAGAAAAGAAGTTTTTAAAAAATGTAAATATAAGCATTAAATCATTATTTTTTTAAAGATATAGGCCTAGTCTCATAACGGCAGCGGTGTGTGCAAACAAATTTTCATAACGCGCTAGCGCGCGTTATTCAATTTGTATTTTTTTAAACACTTTTTAAAAAGTCTAACATGATTATATATTCAACTTAATGTATATGCTCAACCAAACATTGAATTTAAAATTCCTTGCCATTTATTGCTTACCTTGCAAGCTAAACGTCAAAGCTTCACTACCTAAAATGAAATTCTCGGATTAATTTATGGTTTAAAAAAAATCCAAATTTGGACGTTAAAAAAAACTATTACCTTCATTTATTTCGTAAAAAAAATCGCAGTTTGTGAAGCTGGTGTCCATAAACCGTATTCGAACTGTAGAGTCTACAATAGACATAGTATAATAAAAAGATGAAAGAGAATCATTCAAAGTAAAAACAAACTTTGCAAAATTTTATACGAGAACATTTCTTAAAAAAGTAATTACTATCATTGATCCAGTATTCCACATCATTCTGCACCAGTTCTTTAGATTCTGAACAAGAATTGTTTATAGAAGTATAATAGTTCACTGGTGGTAAGCTCGCTACAATTAACAAAATCAAATTTCAATTAGTTAAGTGAAATACATGTAAGTATAATCAATGATTATCAATTAAATATTCTTTATTGACACTATTATCAACATGTTCATGTATATTTTGAAGACAAATACAAACCTGAAACGTTTTCGCCATCTGAACATAAAAATTGAAAAGATTTGTCTTTTTCCTTTGCCCAAAACTTGACGACAAAAACACTGTCTGAAGAAAGAAAAACAATGAATGAGTCGGCATACATCTTCATTTTCGCTTTTAAAAATGTTTACCATTCATGAAAATTTTGAACTTAGAAGAGCATGATTGTTTGCTAAATTTAATGGATGTTGCAGTAGAATATCAAATATGTGAGCTAAAAATGAATTGTGGTGAAGCCATAAAAGATATTTTCGCGAGAAAAATATGCGTATGTCTTTTAATTTTACATATTCAAGTACATGTCTATGTATCAGTGCATCACAATTCTGCATACACTGATATTTTTAAACTTTTTTTTCTTCGACATATGACCATGCCAATATATTTACAATTTCCAGTGTCTTTGTGATAAAACCTCGAATCGATTTTGAAACGTAAAGTCAATATATATCATCAATGACGCAGTTCGGGCGAAAGACGGAGTTTGTGTCCTTTTTGATATATTTCATTTTATCAAATCAAATATACAACATAAAGCAGTCATGTTGTATATTTGATTTGATAAAATGAAATTTATCAAAAAGGACATTTGCATACTTATACAAAAATGAAAATAAAGTAAAAATATTTAATTGATCAACAACTAAAACTTATATAAATATACGTTATAAGGAATAACTGTTGAATATTGTGAGGTTATCAAATATAGTCTGTCGTGATCAAATTTGTCATAAGGTCCTGTGGTCTTTATTGGATTTGGTCACGCACAACCGTATCTGATAGCTTCAGAATACTCAAAGAATAATTTCTTATCTCTTGAATAAATAAGAAAAATTGACCCCGTGAAATCTTTGAAATTTAGAATTAAAAGAATTAAGCGGTTCATTATATTCCGTATGAACATGGTGCAAAATATGAAGGTATCACAGAGAACTTGCGTAAATTATCAGTACTTGATTGAAGTTTAATCTCAAAACCAGATGGCCATATTAGAATTTCCCTGGCACTTATATCGATCCCAAGGGTGCAGTTTTTCATCGGGGACGTAATCTGTCCGACTTCTTCTTTGACTTGCTTGGCAATGTAACCCGAAAAACCTGTAACAATATTTAATATAACTTTTATTCTACACATTGTATTTCATTTTAAAACACTTCACTTATCTGACCATCCCCTCCAAAATCGCACATACACACCCATACAATGTAAAGCAGTATAAACAAGGTATCTGTGAGCCAATGCTCACTAGTGATATCCCCGCTCTGATGTGAATATGCAAAATAAGCAAAGTCGACATTTAACAGAAAGCCGGCATCCGATTGGTACAGAAATATATCCCACAATATGGCATGCCTTAAAAAACACTGTGTAAAAATTTCAAGCATCTGCGATAAATAGCTGCTGAGAAATCTTTGACGAAAATATGTTTGAAAATTTTGGCTAAAAATAAACAAAGTCGTCATTTGACAGGAAGTTGACATCCGATTGATACAAAATATATCCCACAATATGGCATGCCAAAATAAATAGTGTGTTAAAATTTCAAGCATCTGCAATAAATAGTTGCTGAGAAATCTTTGACGGAAATTTGTTTGAAAATTTTGGCTAAAAATAAACAAAGTACTCATTAAACAGGAAGTTGACGTCTGATTGGTACAAAAATATATCCCACGATATGGCATGCCTATACAAATACTGTGTAGGAATTTCAAGCATTTGCGATAAACAGTTGCTGAGAATTCTTTGACAAAAATTTGTTTGAAAGTTTTGGCTAAAAATAAACAAAGTCGTCATTTAACAGGAAGTTGACGTCTGATTGGTACAAAAATATATCCCACGATATGGCATGCCTATACAAATACTGTGTAAAAATTGCAAGCATCTACGATAAATAGTTGCTGAGAATTCTTCGACAAAAATTTGTTTGAAAGTTTTGGCTAAAAATAAACAAAGTCGTCATTTAACAGGAAGTTGACGTCTGATTGGTACAAAAAAATATATCCCCCGATATGGCAAGCCTATACAAATACTGTGTAAAATTTGAAGCATCTGCGATAAATAGTTGCTGAGAATTCTTCGACAAAAATTTGTTTGAAAGTTTTGGCTAAAAATAAACAAAGTCGTCATTTAACAGGAAGTTGACGTCTGATTGGTACAAAAAAATATATCCCCCGATATGGCAAGCCTATACAAATACTGTGTAAAAATTTGAAGCATCTGCGATAAATAGTTGCTGAGAATTCTTTGACAAAAATTTGTTTGAAAATTTTGGCTAAAATAAACAAAGTACTCATTTAACAGGAAGTTGACGTCCGATTGGTACAAAAATAAATCCCACGATATGGCATGCCTTAAAAAACACTGTGTAAAAATTTCAAGCATCTGCGATAAATAGTTGCTGAGAATTCTTTGACGAAAATTTGTTTGAAAATTTTGGCTAAAAATAAACCGTCATTATTTAACAGGAAGTTGACATCCGATTGATACAAAAAAATATCCCACAATATGGCATGCCAAAACAAATAGTGTGTTAAAATTTCAAGCATCTGCAATAAACAGTTGCTGAGAATTCTTTGACAAAAATTTGTTTGAAAGTTTTGGCTAAAAATAAACAAAGTCGTCATTAAACAGGAAGTTGACGTCCGATTGGTACAAAAATATATCCCACGATATGGCATTCCTTAACAAACACTGTGTGTAAAAAATTTCAAGCATCTGCGATAAACAGTTGCTGAGAATTCTTTGACAAAAATTTGTTTGAAAATGTTGGCTAAAAATAAACAAAGTTGTCATTTCACAGGAAGTTGACGTCATAGTTTGAAAATCAGCGTTATTTATCAAATAAAAAAGGGAGTTTTAGATAATACTTATAAATAAATATTAAAACGATAGCTATTATTCTAAGCCAACAGAAAAATTTTTAGTTTTATATTAAGCATATTCCAGAAACAGATTATAAAAAGGTTTTCAAATTATCTGAAAATCAAACCGTGGCATATACTTCCAAGAAATGATATAAGACAAAGTCCACATATTGATCTTAGTCAACGTACACAAAATAGTAAACTATAGTTTGTCCAATGAAATTTATGAAGCACATTTGGGAGATTTTTAATAAAAATGCACACACCTGTGAAAGAAATGCAATTGAAATTGATGAAAGGGAATAATATACAAGGTAATTCCATTCAAACATTATTATTTTCCACTTGAAAAAGACACAGGAACGCAAACTGATTTCTTATGGAGATTTATAATGAGGAATGTTGACATTTTTCTCCATTGGGAAGTCACTCGGAATACCTCGCATAACTTTTCAACGTTATCATCCGGGTCAGTGACAATACCGAATCCCCGTAGACTTCACATTTTTAGCCGTGTATTAAAACTTAATAAGCTAGCGGGGGCATTTCAAAGGAGAACTCTTGGAAATTAATCATTCTTTTGAAGAACATCGTGTGAACCCTGAGGTATTTACAAATATTGAGCAATTAGGCAAAATGTGAATCGAGGATATCTTAGGACAGAGTAAACATGTCTCGTAACGCCACGATAGCCGTCACGGGCAGCCAAAACAAATGCCATAGTTTTACATTTATTTGCACAGAGGACTTTTTCCCCCTATAGTTAAAATTGGACCTGGACCAAATACGAACTCTACCTTAGTGTATTTCCTGATAAAATATTTGTATATGCAATTTCAGTTTAATATGTTAAACATCCCTTCAGAAGTTAAAGACCGAAAACAGAAAATTTCTTAGTTTTTTTTCTATGTTCAAGGGTCACAACTCCGTCAAAAATCAATGGACCTGGATCAAATTCAAACTTGAACTGTATTGTATAGTAAAATATATGTATATGCAATTTTTACCTTATATAAACATCCATTTAAAAGTTAGAGCGCAGAAACTGATTTTGTTTGTTTTTCTAAGTTCAAGGGGCATAACTCTGTCAAAAATTACCAGACCTGGACCTTTGAACCTGACCTGTTTATTGTTATCACGTAACCATATATACATAATTATATAAAATTTGAACTGAATGCGAGCAATATTGGAACATTGTGTGCCTTTAAATAAATAAGTGCGTGATTAAATAAACATTCACAAAAATATGCAGTTATTCCATGTTTGTAATCAGGAAAGTAACAAGGTTCTCCATGTTTTTCCTTGTGTATTTTTCTAAAATGGATTCAAATTTATCCTAAAATCTATAAATAATTTATTGTAAAATTTATTGATCAGAATAGAAAATGCTTGGATTGTGTTTAGTCGAAATAAATAGAAACAAGGACCTGAAATATTATATAAATAGTGCCTGTTTGGGAGGGTAACAGTTGAAATTGACACCCCGAGAAAACCATTGTCAACCGACGCGAAGCGGAGGTTGACAATGGTTTTCGAGGGGTGTCAATTTCAACTGTTATCCTCCCAAACAGGCACTATTTATTTTGTTATACTGAATGTCTTTTTTAAAATTTTTAAGAAAATTTTACTGCTTTTATATAGGAATAACGTGAATTCTACAGCGAACCGTACGCGGATAATTTTCGCGCATGTAACATTTTTTAATGTTACCCGTTGCCAAGTGCGTTGCTAACGCTGAGGGTAATAGTAAATATTATTAACTGCATCTTAACGAATCAGATTTCAGTATTTAACATGAAAGTATAACAAATACACTTAACGCACGGCTATTCTGCGTCAATCGCCAATGCTACGTGTATATAGCACTTTAAAGTCACGGAGACGTTAAACTATTATCCAAAGCGTTGTTTATGATCACACACACCCTACTAATATATTTATATTTACTCTAATTTTATATTATACTGTACTCTTTATATTGAGAGCAGAGACTGCAAGGACGGACCTCAGCTTCCAAAAAGATACAATTATTTCCATGCGTGGAAAAATTTATTCATGCACATGTAACGTCGATAATGTTGCTTCAAGTAGTTTTACTCACCTTTGGATGAGTTACATAATAAACCGGGGGCCTACTTTTTCGCAAAGGTATAAACAACCATACAACCATAACCAAAGACTTTTTTGGCTTGTCAAGGTATTTGATAAGTCTAGCCCCCCCCCCCCCCCCTCACCTTTTTATTTGCTTCCGACGCCACTGAATAATTTATAAGAGATTAAAAGTAAAGTGTAAAGAAGATGGGGGAATAAGATGGCACAAATGCCCATTCGGTTTAGTCGTAAAATACAATTTTGAATTTATTTATTCCCAATTAAATCTTTTCAAATATATTATAATACAAGTTTGCAAGAGCACAATTTCTAACTATCATATCCAGTTTTTTGATATATTTAACAAAAGATAAGAAAAACACATATAGCCTGAAATTTTGGTGGTATCGAATCCATAACATAAAAACCCTAGCTGTATAAGGTTAGCTTATGTCAGATACCACTGAGCCATTTCAGACACAACAAAGTAGGCTGTTTATATATTATGTATGACTGGCCACGAATTTACGGACTTGTATTATTTTTTCAAAACGTTCAATTGTTTGGATACAAAATGATATTTTTTATGCATAGTGGGTACGTCATCTCTCCACGTTTTTGTTGATTGAAATCGTCTTGTTTTCCATTAGACCTTATTTAGACTGTGAGAAAATATGGAGCACAGACCCACTCTATAAAAGAAAATGCCTTGAAGTTCTGAGAAATGACAGTATTTGCAGGTTTTGATATGTATACGCCTATTTGAGTCAACATATTCCAAGTATTGAACATATTTACAGGTTAAAAATCAATAATATGTTAAATATATATTGTTTTAAATGATTTTTTTAAACAATATCAGATTTATTGATATTTTATTTTTCAGTGGCTTGTCCGACCGTGTATGGGCATTTTACACGCCTTATCCACCCATCTTCTTTACATTTAAACAGTAAACGCTTTAACTGGCCTATCTTGTAGGCTATTAAGGATACAATTTTTGTAGTATAAAAACTCACTTTGATATATTTTTAAAAGCTCAAAATGTAAAATAGATTTTTTATTGTTGCTTTTAATAGCATGTGAACGTGCAAAATCATAGCTAGTTTTATCTTAGTCGTAAAAAATATCCGAGTGCAACATATTATATATATTCAAATCAAACTGTAAAAACAAAACAAACAGAACACATCTATATGAACTTACCATTATCAATCATCGTTGCTAAAAGAAAGATCAGAGCAAGTCTCCCTACAGTAATCAACATTCTAGAAAACTTCACAAAATATATCTCCCACCATTCTCTAATAAGGAAATTAATGCTCTAATAATTTTAATTTCCCTCGCTATACGTTCGCGAGAGAAAACGTATGTTTGGAATAGGAAGACATTCAAAAGAACTAACACGTGACGACCACATCCGATATAAAATCCGGCTTCAAAAGTGTTCACGGATCAAAAATAAAGATTCATTAAAATTCCAAATTTCCAAATGCTTTTGTAAATATATAATAAAGAGACTGAAGCTTGGTTTGGATGAAGTTGGATTTGTCTCGGTGAAATATCTTATGAAGATACAAAAGAAATCTGTTTTGATTAATTTTGATGAAATTCATGTACAGTACCAATAAAAGGGGTGGTTTATCTTCTGATACTGTAAATAGTAGACTGTAAGCTGAAGTTTAACATTTAATACTTTCCCGCAGTATATTCAATAAAGGCGAAGTCATATGAAACCGAATTCTTATATTGCATGCCAAACGGAAAAAGATATATACATTAATCATTGGAGTACTGAATACATAAGTTGTTGAGCGATTTTGTGTCGAGTACCTAACCAATACTCTGAACTCACCAGAAAACACAAAGATAGTGATTGTTGTTTTTCTTGACAGTTCGTCATTTGTTTTGTTTCATCAGCGTACATGAATAGAGGAATAGAGGATGCACTTGATTTTCCTATATTGTGACTACATGTAACCACACTCACTACATATTCATGCTGAAATAAGCAATGAAAGGTGTGATTTTAATGTTTTAATAAAGAAAAGCGTGTTTATACCGTTTAGGTATTATCTTAAAATAACAACTAAAACTTAGCTACCAAATTACGATAAGCAAGGCAAAATTTTGACACAAGAGTAGATTCTGAAATTGAAAATTTAGCACTTCACTGCAAGATCCTAAAATCTTCACTACAAAGAATGCATAGTTTTTATTTACAACTTTCGATATACTCATAAAATCATGTATTGGAAAAATAATCTGCATTTAGATTCACACTTGTTGTAACACTTGAAAGAAAATAGAAGGTGATGCAATTCCATGAAATGCTGCAAAGAAAACTAGCTCCACACTGAGCTTGTAAAATTTCTTCGTTGCATTTTGCATTGGTCTTTGCCACGAAACCGCTCCAAATAGTTAATGGTGCCCACTGTAAAAAATATACTGTCATGCATCAATGGCCTTCTGATTCAAAATTTTGTCACGCAGGAACAAACCATTTGCAAGGACAGAAAGTTCCATACCATATCCCTAGGCTGGTCAACGGGATTTTTGTTGGTATAGAATGTCTGTATGAACTACATATGTAAATCTGTGTTTGGTTTGGACCTGCAGGCATGTTCATGAAGCTATCTTAGGACTATGGTGTGCCCTAAGTACATCTTAGGTTACGTCTTAGTCTTATGTCTGTTTCTCGAAGCTCTCCTAAATCTAGGAACCGCCATAACTTTGTCCTAACTTTAGGACATCGCTTACCTTGTCCTAAGACCATCCTAATGCTGTAAAATCACGTTTTAGGAGATACTGGGACTGTTGTGAAGCTTCTTCTTAGGACCGTTATCTAAAATAAAGCAAAATTTTCTACAGTTCCAGCATTTCCGACAAACCTCAAATTACTAATCCGGAAAGGGGAGGGGGGAGGGTTAGTCATTTATTCCATCATTTAACAAAATTATGTGAAGATAGACCCCAAACTCTCACCCCCTTCTTCGGCCTGCCTGGAATCTGAAAAATTAAGCATTTTTTTTTTTATTGCAAATACTGTCTTTGTTTGGCGAAAGAAAATTATTCGCTTATTTTTAATATTCACATTGTAGAAATTGCCCTTGGCTAACAAGTAAATTTACATCCGTTTATGAAAGCCATGCGTGATCATTCTTAATTTTTATCACTTCATTCTGACAAAAAAAAATAATCTTTAAAAATTTCGTATTCATGTATTTTCGAGATGCATTACATGTACCACTTATTTTGTATCTAATATATTCGTGTATTCTATATTTTGTAGATTAAAGGGGAATTGGTTGTGTTTGTACGTGTGTGTTTCTACATGATCGTAACGTTAAATTCTAAGCGCGTGTTTATGTATTAGGCTACATGTACGTACATGTACTTTGATGATAAAGATTATCAAAGGTAAATTCACACAGTCAAAGAATGCACACGTGCTGCTTAAATAATTATGTGTCTGGATACATATTTACCTTAAAAAGAAATAGCAGTCATTTAGGTAGGGGGGGGTTAAATTTATTTTTGTTTTGTTTTGTTTTGTTTGTTTGGTGGGGGTTTTTCTTAACGAAATTGTTATTGGACACTGATATATATTTAAGTATTTGTATTTTTCAAAATAAAAATTTTCCACATTAAAATTACTGGTTTTAAGCATATCGTGGTAACTACCGACACGTACAATTTTCTCTGGCAAAGTGTTCAATGATATTTCCTAAAAAAAAAAAAAAAAAAAAAAAAGTTTATCAAATTCGATGTGTATGAATAAATTTAAAAAATTAAGAATGGTTGTAGAAGGATAGGATATCTTAACTTCAGATGTTCCTAAGTTACCGTCGAGCTACATCTTAAGACGTGTCCTAAGTTGATCTTAGGATGTTCTTAACTTTTTTCCTTAGTCATATCTTAGGAACACACTTAGTTCATATGTTATGAAAGTTTCGTGAACATGCCTGCTGATTTTTAATCAAACAGTTTTTGATCGATGAATGTTGTTCCACTAGGGCTATGTTGGCGTCTTTCTCTCTCGAGTAGAAAAGCACATCCAGCAAATCCACCTTGTCTTCCTTGTAAATACTCTCTGCAACTTTGTTATTTCGTACAGATTGTGTAAATAGTCTTTGGCATATCAAGAGTTTGGCTATGTTTTGTAATTTAATATTAAATGAACAAAATTATTTGATCTGTAATCAAAGAATATAATTCAAAGGCGTGTCCTCCTTCAGATGTCGATCAAATGTACCGTTACCTGTACAAGCATTGCTGCTCAAAAGATATTTTCAATTAGGCGTATTGTATTTTATTACAATGCTGTCACAGTTCCAAACAGCTAGCGTCTGTAGCTTCTTGTTTATGCAGCACACTTTCTTAAATCGATATTCATAAATACCTAAGTATGGTGGCATATCTCTGCCCCTTGTGTGCAAGTTATTTTTCCATCAAATATGTCGACATGCAAGATAAATATGTTGACATGCAAGATAATTATGTCAACATGCAACATAACTATGTTGACATGCAAGAAAATTGCAATCAGATAAGAATTATACAAAATCTCAAAAATTCTCAAATATCGCCCACTTGTGACATCCAATATGTTAGATGCTACTTTTTATGTCGACATGCAACTTATTTATGTTAACATTTATGTCAACATGCAACTTATTTATGTAAGCATGCATCTTATTTATGTCAACATGCAACTTACTTATGTTGACATGCGAGATGAATATGTTGACATGCAACTTAGTTATGTTAACATGCGAGATAAATATGTTGAAATGCAACTTATAAGTTGTATGTCAACATAACTTAGTCGCATGTTAACATAACTAAGTTGCATGTCGACATAAAGAAGTTGCATGTTAACATAAATAAGTTGCATGTCGACATAAAGAAGTTGCATGTTAACATAAATAAGGTACATGTTGACATCAATAGGTAGCGTATCTAACATCTTAAATGTCACATGTTGGCGATATTTGAGATTTTTTATAACTCTTATTTGATTGCAGTTTTCTTGCATGTCAACATAGTTATGTTGCATATTGACATAACTATCTTGCATGTCAACATATTTATCTTGCATGTCCACATAATTAATAGAAAAATAACTTGCACACAAGGGGCAGAGATATGCCACCATACCTAAGGGTTACAACGATATTTATTTACTAGAATGAAAAACAAAATCCAAAGATTTATCTTCTGAAATACCCCCTCTGTAAAATTTAAAAAAAAATGTCTACGGAGATTTTGAGTTGTAACGACGTGAAAGTGCCCGTAAAGATGACAATGAAAAATTGTGCGGGGCTTCAAAACTGAAAAAATTGCCAGATTTCCAAATCTCTGTAAGAAATCTTGAAAGATCGTCGAAAGAAAAGACATGTCAATGAAGAAACCTAAGATTTTTCCCCTAACATCAATTTCAACAGGGCTTCTTTCACAGGTATGTGTATTTTCGTTAGAATTATCAGAAAAAGATGGTTACGGTAACCTAAAATTGGGACAGACTCTAGTGTCTACAGTTTTTTTTTTCAAATCATGGAAGCTTAGGTAGCAAGGGACAGTTTCGGAAAAAGTACCATCAATATTTGGGTAAAATAGAGAATTGCTGTACTTGAAGGCTTATGAGTGTTGCTAAAATTCATGAAATGATTTTTAATGATTATCATTAGTTAGAGTGATGTCTCTTGTTGAAATCAATATGCAATATGTAGGCCCCATATATTAGGTACATAAGAATCTGAAGTAAAATGCGAAAACTGCGGCTATGACTGTTGTGTTGTCTTTACACAGTGAAATTGCAAGTTGCAGACGGGAGGATAAATAACACGAAAAGTAGGTGGATGGGACGGTGTCTTCCCACTTAGCCAACATTTTGAAAAAATACAGGTAGATCTGTGTTGGCTAAATGGGAATGGGGTGCAAATTGAGAACAACAGAATTTAATTACAGGTAAGCTATAGTCTGTTTTCACATAAAAAGGGAGGACAAAATGTGTTTGCCTTCAGAAGAATACATATGATTGTGTCCCAGTATATTTTTTTTTATTCAAGTAATTCCAAATAAAATGTAATTTTTGTTAATTTTTTCTTCAATATTCTACGGATTCTAAAGTTATATTGAGTAATAATTAGTTAAGAAGATAAAATCTTCCCCTGCGTTCTGTAGAAAGTTGACTTGAACCTGAAGATAGGCCATTTTGATTTGAATTTTTAATATCTTTCAACTAAAACAGCTATATTTTTCAGGCTTTTGATTCTGTAAACTTAAAACCATAATTAGCTTATCTATCTAGTATATATTCTTTAAATACTGCTGATCGATCTCATTTAATTGATTATACATCCAATTAAACAGTTTATAATTATTTACTTGAATGCTTTAATCATGCGTGTACGTGTATTGGTTGATTCATACACAAGATTTTATGTAATCATCTATATTTTTTTCAAAATATTCTATTGGTAATTTTATTTATTTTTACTGATATAGGCAAAATAAATGTTTTTTTTTAATAAATAACATAACAAATTTAAAGAAGATTTATGTTTAATTTGGCATTAAAAGAATATTTTATATATTATATTCAGTAGTGCCAGTAATTCTCTAAATAATTTAATGCATCCTATTCTATTATTTTTATTACAGTCATAATATATAATCATTATGTGAGATCGCCTACCCCCCCCTACCCCCCCCCCCCCACCACCACCCCCACCACCCCCACCCTAATTTAATTTCCATAAATTAATTTTTTGAAACATCAAATAATAAAAGCGGGGTTCACCGTCCAAGAAGTCACAGTTGAGGATTTAAACTTAGAAATGAAGCGTAAAATACAAATATAAGACTCTCTGACATGTCAGTCTAAGGGCTATGGTACTCAGGTGACCGTCAATGCCTGTGGGCCTCTTATTTAAATACAGAAAGGTTATTGAAAAATAACAGGTTTTGAGTAATAGGATATACTGAACAATTCTTTGCGTGAAGATGCGTGTGAGATGTCTGCAACAGAAAACGTGAAAAGATTTGTATAAATTCTCAAGCAAGAAATAAATTTAATCATCACTTTCAAAAGTGTCACTTTACTCTATTGCTTATAGTGCTATATGTATATATTAGAACCCCCCCCTCTCTCTCTCTCTCTCTCTCTCTCTCTCTCTCTCTCTCTCTCTCTCTCTCTCTCTCTCTCTCTCTCTCTCTCTCTCTCTTAGGTTATTAATGGATTATTGCCATTAATGTTTAATATAGATAAATTTGATTTCTTCAATGATATAACACTAATATAAATAATGATTTATTTTGGCTCTTATTTTTTAATTGATAAAATTAACTTTTGGTATTATAATTACTTCGCATTATATTTGTCTTATTCTGTAATGAGGCCTAGGTTTCTAGCAGATCCATGTCGTTAGTTGAGGCAGGGGATGACACTATGAGATTCATTAGCAGCGACACTTTTGCTGTTGATAGAGATTGATAATTCATTGTCCTGTTCTATGAGCAAAGTGTTTTCCTTTTAATGCCACCAGTTAACAAAGTCTTCCATTGATAAAGAAAGCTACTGTAAATACATGTGATGTGCATGAATTTGTGGACACAATGTGTCAATTTCGATTGATCGCGTACATCTATTTTATTTAAACTAACGACCTTGTAAGGAGTGATATAATCTATTCTATATATAATACCTTTAACCTTTTTCAATCAAATTAATTTTCATGTTAGTAACAACGGCAAATAATACTTCAAATCAACAACAAAAAACTTAAAACAAAGAGTCAAGATAATGGCGGCCATGGCCGTGGTAATATATCTTACTATGCAGAGTTTGTTGTTTGATGGTAAAATGAGATAAAAATATTAACCCCTTTGTCCTGAATCTTTATCATTAACACATATCTGGAAACAATTAATCATTGTGAAAGTTGGTGCATTCCCAACGCATATATATATATATATATATATATATATATATATATATATATATATATATATATATATATATATATATATATATATATATATATATATATATATATATATATATAAGATTATCAAAGTAATACATGTTTATGATGAAGGATTGTGTATTTCAAAATGTATATTGGATGCAGTGGCGTCGGAAGCAAATTTAAATCGGGGGGGGGGGGGGGGGGGGGGGGGGGGGGGCTAGACTGATAAAAAAAACCTTGATAAGCAAAAAAAAAATAATAATGATAAAAGGTCTCTGGTCATGGTTATGTATAACTTTGCAAAAAAAGTGGAGGAGGGCCCCAAGCCCCCCTTCCCTCCCCTGCGCTTGGATGGGAATCTTTTTGAATGATTGAGATTATCAGATAAATGCATTAGTATAGTGCAATCAATAATGTATAAAAAAAAAAAGATTTTAAAAATATGTTTTTATTTCAATATAAATGAAATTCAGATTAGAACATGTACAAGAATGATGCAATCCCAAATGTACACTGAATATGTGTTTAACACTGAATGATATAAACAGATTAATGCATAAAGAATAGTTCATTCCAAAAAGTATATTTGTTGATTGTCTATTAGAATACATTAAATCATCAGATTACACTGTAAAAATTAAAGGGCTGTGCCGTTTCTGAAATATTATTACGTAACTCCTCCATTTTGCCTCCGTGGTTGATTCACGAGAAACAGTTTTTATTAAAATAAAAATAAATATATACATGTATATGTAATATTTCTAAAACAAACACGATGGTACTTCAAATCCTCATTTTTAACATTAATTCTGTGCATTTTTTTTAATGGCAACGTTCGATCGTAATTTCTTCGGAAACATCTACTGCACATGCTCTAACTCATTGTTGTTTGGTAACTGTCCGCATATTGTCTTCTACATGTATACATATATTACCAATACGTCAAAGAACCAAATAAAACATTTTGATATCATAAATGTTCGATTGATGAAACACATATCAAAACTTTCTTCATAACAATTTTATGTTCAGTTATATTAATACCGGTATATGATTATCACACATTGAACAGTTAGTGACATTTGGGTGATGATAAGCTTTTATATTTCATTAGGAAGTCGGTATCAGTTCAAAATATCCAATCAATACTATGGTAATTGGGCTTAACTGAATTTTATCATAGTGGATGGTGATTAATGTATAACAAATAACTCTGATAAAAATGTATCACACCTTGCAGTATCGCCATGCGTCCGAAGTGTACCACACAATGGTAATACGGAACCAACAAACACCTAAAAGTGGAAAAAACATCCAACCCTTTCAATTCATCCAAAAGCAATTAACTAGAAGAATTTATTTTCGAGTCGTACGTGATATCCACACTCTCCAGCGTCCTCCTAGCTAATGTTACAAGTCAATCAATTGGCTACTTGTTCTCTGAAATCTGAGAGTATAACAGGCCGACCCTAGCAGTTTATCGGATTGTCTCCGCGCTCACAGTTCGCCGGTGCTCGTTCACATTGCTAAATCTTCACGCACCGCGATGAGCGGTTTTGAGAATGCAAATAAATCTTTATCATAAGGACATATCCGATTTACAATGCAACTAAATACCCTCACTACTTTCTTCTTGTCACTGATTTTGAAAACTGCCAACTCCGTAACAGATGTAAAAGTCGGTGTTCTGCTCATGACCAGCGCAGCGGAGCCGTTCGATCTACGGAGAGTAGGTGCCGCTTTGGATATCGCGTTCGAACTCTCAGAATCAAAGTACGGAGTGCGCTTTATTCCAAAATATCATAATTATACCGGATTCTGTCCGAAAGAAACCGTCATCGGACACCTTTCGGAACTCCATTATGTGTACAACGTCAAAGCAGTTATAGGACCGGCCTGCTCGGCTACCCTAGTGGCTGCAGGTAGGCTCGCACAGTACCTAAAACTTCCGATTGTTAGTGGGGTCGGGGATCTCATCATTCGGGACCCATCGGACGCCGACATGTATACTACGTTTACAAGGATGTCGTACAATTTGGGGAAATTATCAAGTAAGCTCAATTTTTTTATCAGGCAGACAACAGCTTAAAACTATATATCTATTCATACTGCAATTCATTAATAAATAGAAAATTAGAAATAAAGATTCATTCTATATAAAATGAAAACAGGCAGTATACTTTGCATTTCAATTGCCTTTTTTTTTCTTCTGCTAAACATTCCCAGATTTTTAAGAGCTTTTTTTCAATTTCTACTCCTATTATCGCAAACACCATCTTTAGTGGTTCATATACCATTGGGTATGATGTTAACATACATGTACATTGCAGTAAAATATAATGTCCGCGTCAGTGCGTTGAGTTGTGTGCGTTTTCCACTGCTTTCATTGCCTGTTTGAATCATCAACGAAAGCATTTCACAGTTCTCGCGTATTTACACCGCTCTTTGGGTCCCTCTTCAACTTTAGATATGTAAATTATCGATATTATCAATAAGCAATGTACATACATGTAGAAGGATAAACTTTTTGTTCTACAGCCATTCTCGATGAAGTTTAAAGTTTCGGTCAATTTTGAATTGATTCATTCACCGTATATTAAATTTAAATGAATTAAAATATCATTTAATAATGCATTGAATGAGAAACCATTAAAATATTTCTTAACGTCGACGTAATTTGTTATAGGTATTTTAATAAACGTGTTCATTAATGGTCTTAACATTAATAGATATAATATATATAAAACAGTTTCTAATGCTATAATAAATGTGCCGTTTTTGCAATATTTATTTTACTATAAACTAAACAATTGATTTCAAAAAGAAATTTAACTTTTACCTTAAGAATGTTCAGTATTTACTAGTAACAAATTTACCATTATTCACAACTCATACACTGTTTTTTTGTACACATTTTAAAAATTAAAACAAATTCTTTTATTAAGGTTAAGGCTTATAGCGGCTTAAAGAATGTGGAAACATTCTTGAGACTGGCTAGATCTTTATTAGCCTTTACATGTGCATCTCTCTCTCTCTCTCTCTCTCTCTCTCTCTCTCTCTCTCTCTCTCTCTCTCTCTCTCTCTCTCTCTCTCTCTCTCTCTCTCTCTCTCTCTCTCTATCTCTCTCTCTCTCTCTTGAACGTGAAACTCCAATAGCAAAATTTAATCCAAAGTAAGCATCGTTCTCGGGTAACATATTCTAGTTCTTATTCTATTTATACTTTAATCCTTCATTCTATCTCTTCTAATAAGTGTGACATGTGTAGTGGCGATGACGCAATATCCTTTCACGTATCATTAGTGAGTAGTTGATTTTATTATATAACTAGAATAGCGATAAGAATTTTTTGTAACTAATATTTCAACAGCCGAATAACTGAAACCTCGTATATAACGCGCAATTAAACTGCGCAAACAAATCAATACGCGAACTTGTTTCATTAGAGTGTTCCGCTAACCGACAGTTCGTTTTCTGTGTTCAAGAATGAGCCAATTTGTTGACTTTTCTTTATAACACCCATTAGGAAAAGGAACATCAATCATCCATGATTTTAATGATGCAAATTTACCATATTTGTTGATAGTGACCTTGCAAAAGCCGAATGCCATACCATTGCAGAAGAAACAAGATGTATTTGTTATCAGGCCAGTTCAAGTTATATCATACATGAAAAAATCTTTTTCTCTAAAAAAAAAAAAAAACCTCATTGACTAAAAAAACCAAATTATCGTTCAGGACGCTAATGAAAATTTATTATCATTATATGCCCATATTCTTAATGCTATCATAAAAATAACCAAATAAATTTGCATGTGATATAAATCGTAAAACAGAGCACATTTAAATTTTTAGTGCACATACATGTATTTTAAAACATGAAGAGTACTTGTACATTTTGGAGGTAAATGTGTGTGGTTTTTGGGAGTTGATTTTAATCAACTCTCCTATGCAGTTACTCAGGCAAACCGAAAGTGAAACAGTGTTTGGACCTAAGCACAAATCAACACCGCTGACAACATTTAGTTCTAATCAATAAATTCGATGTAATGAGTTCTTAAGCATTGTTCTTCAAGGAAACTCATTTATAGATACCTTGTAAATAGTCAGATTTTAAATGGTACGAACAGTTTAGATATTTTTTGAAGTCGTACATTTTATGTATTCCTACGCCAGAGTTCAGTATAGTCTCGTTCAACCAGACGCTCGGCTGTCTCCGTAAATCTCCGACAAGCATAGAGTCTCTCTTGCTTGTTGGAGATTAACGGATACAGCTGAGAGTCTGGTTGAACGAGAGTAGAGTTCAGTTTTGCTTGGATCCATACAATTTCTCATACCTATTTCGATTACTAATACGTAGTTTGATGGAATAATTCTTTGAATATTACACAACATAATTGATATTGGATTTTCACGAATTTCCTGTAGGATTCATATTATAAAAATGTGCGTAATTCAAATACTTATAGGAATTTACTTGCCATGCAAAATGACATATCGTTGATTTTAAAATGAATAAAAATCGATGAAATCAACTCCCGTCAGTACTTCAGTACTTTGATTTAATGCTTGAAACCAAATTTGTCCGCGGACGCTAAAAATAGAAAAGAAAACTTGAAAGGACCAAAACATGAATTCCCCATAGTGTGACCAAGTAGAAAACAAAATACAAGCAAACAACAAACTGCTGCAAACTGAAAAAATATGTCATTTTCACGATTGTCGTCTCTTGTGGCAATCAGATATACATGTATACACAGGTACAAAACCATCAACATAATCTCTGTGTAACTACTGGATCTATAATGGTGATCTGTAGACAGTAGGTCTCTCTTCCGTGTACGTGCATCCAATCAGTATAGTTTACTTTCATTTGTCCTCTGAGGTTTTGTCTCGATTCAAATAATTAAGATCATGTTCATGTCTATATGACAACAGTTTTTAAACCTTGTTTTCCTAACAGAGTCACTGTTTTACTTGTATATTTACAAAAAAGCAGTGTACGCTCTGACGTACAGCATGCGTCATTATAGTACATTTATGTAAGTTTCTGTACTATCCTTTAAAAAAAAATAAAGTTTTATGAAATAAATGATATTATTTCGGTTAATGAAACCTAAAAAGTTATTTTTTCTATCATATTCTTCGCTGATTATTTTTTTCTTTCGCTTTCTTGAATATTTTTTAATAGTTGATGGGTAGGTTTTTTTTTTTAATTTTTGATGTAGAATAGATATTTAATATAACTTGGTATCAATTATTTATTTCGACATTGTTGTATATTCGTGTTTAATACTTGTATTAAATAGACGACATTGATATAATATATATTTTTTAATTAAACACTATCTCATACAATAACAAAGATGTTACGGTAGGACTGATAAAATTTATCGCTTCATTCAAAAAAACCAATTAATGTACTCTTTTGAATGTCCTCTACATTTCTCAGATCTGAAACTATGTTAAATACTATTTCATTGAAAGTAATTCTAAGGTTCTTAGTGGTACAGTGTAGTATCAATGCGAAACAATGTGTTTGATCCTTGTTCTTTGGTGTAAGTGTGACGTAAAACATTTCCTAGCAATGCGTTACTCATCAACTGACACCTAAATTGTTTTTCTTAAGTCGTACTTGTCATACCTAATTTATAAATTAAAAAAATGATTTGACATAGTATTACATGCGGGGTTTTAGAGGAGTCGGTGGGGGAGTCAAATACATATTTATCCAATTCTCACAGTAGAGTTATCGAAAATATGCATTGGAACCCCCCCCCCCCCCCCGGAAAAATTGTCAGGGTCGGCGCATGACATAGAAGACTTACGTATAGATAGCAGGTTTAGTCTTAAATAGATACAGTGTATTTTGAGCAGCTTTCTCCCTCCAGCTACAAAATTGATTAAATGAAACAATGTCCTATGAGTTTTGGTTTCTTATCAGATATAGTTACCAGGTTTAGTTTCAACATAAACGGACATGTACCAATTTGGTACATCTTTGAAGACAAGTGCGTTTTATTTCGTTAAAAACGGTTCCACTTTTCTTGCTGCAGTATCATTAACCACTAATGCCTGGAAATCTTGTTCTATACATTTGAAAGTACATCATTCAATTAAGACTGAACTATATTCGCTGCAGTCACTCAGCGATTGATTATTCTATCCTTGTTTCTCTATGGAATTCATATAGAATTCATTTTATTGATGCATATCCTGTAATTTGAAATAATGGCGGGGAGAAAAAATAGTGTGAACCCTGTTAATTTGTTACATGGACACTCGGACGCATCCGACAGGAAACAGGAATATTGATATATATATTATAAACACCTGGTATGTCGTCAGTTGTCAATAAGCCGCAGACACGGTGCGAAATTAATTATGTCATTTAATCACTATCTTCTCAAATTTTCATCATCATAAAATCTAATTTCACAAATAAAGTGATGAAATATACATTGTTTGGTCCTTGTTCATGATATGAGTAATGATATTTATAAATTAATCCCAGAAACCCCGTTATAGTTTTACTCCAATTTTTAAAAGCTTCTCAATCTTACATGTATGTACAAATATAGAACATTTTTCCGTTGAGGGAGGAGGATGTCGATATATATTATCGATTTCGGAAGGGAGGGTTCTTAGGCTATTTTCGGTAACTTTACTATGTAAATATAATGAGATTAAATTTTGACGGTAGTCCGTAGCTACCTCAATCCCCCCTTCAGATCCCCTTCCCTCTAGAATTTCCTCATGAATCTAAACCGCTAAAATTAACCTCATTTCATTTGATCACGAGGGGAGTTTTTATAACGTTCCTACACGTTTCTTACATGTTACATGTATTTTATACATTGTACAATGTCCACGACCTGCGATGATCTACAGAAACGTTTATTGTAGCTGTGTAGAAGCCTTGAATTTCACTTGGTCCAAAAAAGATATTGGCTATAGTGGTTCATACCTTCTAATGGAAGATATGAAAGCAGTTGTGTGACAAATTTAACTACTAGTATTTAGTACATGTAGGGGGGTGGCCTTGTAATAAAGGCTTGTCACATTGACAAATGTACATATAGGTCTTGTGCAGACCATAACAATATACTGATATTCAGG
This sequence comes from Magallana gigas, assembly GCF_902806645.1. Lineage (NCBI taxonomy): Eukaryota > Metazoa > Mollusca > Bivalvia > Ostreida > Ostreidae > Magallana > Magallana gigas. Next base: position 11,416,885 of record NC_047564.1, on the reverse strand, counting down.
CCAACCACTCATCAGCATAACTTATGTCTTCTAGCTGTTGATGTACTGTAGCGTCGCTGATATGCTACATGTATTAGTTTTTGGGGTTTTCAGTAAAAATCGCATACATCTTATTTTGAAAAATTTAAGGGCGCGCTCACGATTTTTTTCGTATGCAAAAATACTCCATGGCATGCAATAAAATATTTACTCTCCTTTCCAGGATGACATTTAAAGAAACTATACTGCGAAGACAACGTTAAATAAACTACCTCCTAATTTGATAAAAATCATCAACTTCCTATCTAAACAGGAAGTCAACATTTCACATCCATTTTCTGTAGAAAATTTCCAATTAATGCATTTGAACTACTGAATGGATACACCGCAGATACTTAACATGAAATATTGCGTTAGAGAACAACACTTAATCACTGTCAAGATTTGTTTCTGCAACATTTTAAAACTAAAGCATTTTTGGGTTAATTAATTATTGCCTCTTTTGTCCAAAGTATACTTTGCAAACGTTAATTTAATTTTGATAAATTGATGGAACGTAGTCAAATAAGAAACCCAAATTATGTCATGAAGGTTTAAATTTTGAAACGCAATTTATTTTAAAAAAAACAACGACATTAAGGCTGTTAAAAATATGAAACCAAAACACTTGGTTACATACATGAACATGTACTTTCAAAACTATAAAAAGAACTTGACACATGGAGAACAATGTTACAATCGTATAAGATTATAAACTTTGAAAAAAACTATCATTTTAATTTATTTTCAGATTCTATGGTGGAAATTTTGAAGGAGTACTCATGGTCTCATATTGCCATTCTATACGATCAGGATTACGTGTTCTTTAATTTGGCGGGAGGTCAGCTTGCCATCGACTTGAAGGGCATAGAGAGTTTGCCTCGGCCCCTGGACATACCATTCTCTGCCACCAAACTCAAAGACCCTGGCATCTTGCTGAAGGAAGCTAGCCAGTACGCAAGATGTAAGTAAATGGAAAGATACTGAAAACTCGAACACCTCTCCACCCAACGGCTATGCATGTTTCTTTGTTTGGTATTTTTAAAAAGAAAAACCGTATAGTTTCCATGCACTTGGATTTCAGTTTTATTTCCGTTTCGTATCATGTTGTATTAAATACTTCGAGGGTCTTTAAGGAGATTAGAATATAGAGCGCAAAGAATGTAATTGAAAATGAACTGCAGTTTCTCTCATATCAAACTCACGTTAATTGATATCGTGAACCCTACGACTTCAGGCGATCCTCGGAACAAAGGAGCAGGTGATAATGCTTAAGATACGTAGTCATATTGAACATTTATTTTCCGATGGGATTTATGAGCTTTGATCAACCCAATTCCGTAATATGCCAACAGCAGCCAATATCCTTGATGTGAGGCCTAAAACATTTTTCAATGAAACTCGTTGTTTAAGTTAAAACAATGATTTGTCCTCTATCAAAGAGCGTTTATTGGGTCAGCGTTGGTTTTTTGAAAAGTATATTAACCTTTATTTCAACAAAAGGAATCGTGTACTCCACACAGGTAGGATTACGGTTCCTCGCCGAAGACAGCAGTCTCACACATTGGGAAGATTGTGAGACTGCTATCCTGCAGGTTTTGTTGTCTCGGGTTTCATTAGGTTGGGGTTTTTTTATCTAGAAAACAGGGGCTTATGTCAACCGTAAATATACACCAGGTCTTAGATGTAAATACATTTGTACATACTGGTGGTTAACGAGTACTAATGTGGCCGACTTCGGTTTTCATTGCGCATAATTTTGCGTTATTTATTGAGATGCATCATACAAAGAATTGGTTGTCAAGAATTAAACATCATATTATTTTAACCTTTTATTTCTACTAAAATAAATTATTACTATAGATATTTTATAAAAAAAAAATCATATACATGTATTTTGAATATTTTTTTATTCCTTTATACAGAATTTTTTTAAGCTGTCCCAACTCACTGCAGCTATATTTTTTGTGAGGAAAATTTAATCAACACCGATGTTGGGGTGATCGAATGTGTCATTTTAAAAAAATAACAAAAATAACTGTATAAATGTTTAGGAATCAGAAAAATATATTCCTAGCCTTTTAATAATTTTTTTTCAAAACTAACAAATTTAACATTAACATAGAAAGTTGGCTTTAAAATTCGATTAAAATTTACTGAAAATACATGTATAAAAAGATTAGATAAAAGGTTCGAAATTGTGCGTTTGTAATTACGTTTTATCATAAACTGAAGCTCAATAGCTGTAAAATAAACAAAATGTAATAAAATAAAAAAAAATATTATATACTTCCTATGATATATGTAAATGTTGTATATTTTGAATTTTTAAAAAAAATGCAAATATCATTTATTTTTCATTTTTTATGTCAACATAAATTTTAGTTTACGTCACCTTTAGCAGAACATTTGTACTCTATAAACATACGTATATAGATAAACAAAATTGAATTGTATTTTTTTAACAGGATCAGTACTCAATATGACCTTTAAAATAAAATATCAAAATAGTTAAATTCTTTGACAATTTCTTTAATTGATTAAAAATATATATTATATACAATATATATATATATATATTTAATAGAAATTGTCAAAGAATTTTATTATCTTAATAACTCATATCTAAGATCAGAATCGCTTTTGAATTAATTGTAAGGCTATAAAAGCCTTTCTGACCAATCACAAAAAGTATTGCACTGTTGAATGAGAAATGCTTGATGAGTATATATTAATAAATACCCTTTTTCTGTCAGCTTGATTTTTTTTTATTTTACAAAGAGGTTGTTATAATTAATGCACAAACATGGGATTTTGAAAAATACTGATATATTTTTTAAATTAAAGTATGCCATAAACTTCACAAATATTAATCCAAGCGTATCCCTCTTAACATTTAAAGCCCCCGTTATCATTAATTTTAAAATTATCAATAGTGTATTTATTTAATCAGCACATCAATATTACTTTTTTCATTATTAAAACACTGTGTTAACATTAAAATATATTCAGTTCTTATTTATGCCCTTTTAAAACGTTGCTTTTAATGTTCTAATGTGTATTACACATATTTTATACCTGGAATTAGAAATTTAGATCTTGTCATGATCATGATGAAAGGTTCTATGTTTTGCAGTCTTTGTCATCTTCTGCTCTGCGGATCTCCTCAGGACTTTTCTGTATCGCACTGATCAGCTTGGAATGACGTCGGGCGGATACGTCTTTTTGGCAATGGAGCTGTTTCCATCCGATTGGCTTGGTTATTACAAGCTTTTTTATAGAGGTAGCTAGTCTTCTATACCCATTTTAACAGAACCTAAACTTTCGGTATTCTGATGTAGCTATCCACCTCCCACATGTTAACAGATCAAAAATGACGCTGGTATGAAGCTAATATGCACGGATTACGTACATTTGTATGAACAGAACAGAACTGAAGAAGGCCAAATTTTGTTGATTTCAATCAGCCATAATTAAATAGCCGACAATGAAGTAAAAAATTGTTAAACACAACAATAAAAATCTAAAGTTTTATTGAATGGCACAAAGAAGCACTAAAGGTCATGCAACCGGTAGAGCATATAATTTACATTTACAATGAAAGTTTATCTAATTACATAAATATACAATCAACCTTTACAATGTAATTATTAGTAATTGTCCATATTGATTTTATAAGTCCACCATTCACTCCATTACTATTAAGTATATCTACATGTTTAGATTATTTGTCAAACGTGATTTCACGTAAATTTCAATCACGATTTGAGGGGGTGGGGATCATGAGTAATAATACTGATCAGATATAAGTGTGAATTTACTGGTAAATGTATAAATGATACTATTCGGCGTATATGTTAATGTTTAATTAAAAAAAAGCATGAACGTTTTTGTGTTTTAGTTAACGGTTATATTGTATTTATGACGTGTATGTCAATTAATTGGTTGTTTACAGACGGCTATTCGTTTTTAATAGATGTGTGTTTACAGTTAACGAATTGGTTGTTTACAGACGAGTAGCTGTACTTACATGTATTACGTGTATGTTTACAGTCAGTGAATTGATTGCTTACAAACAAGTAGCTGTATTTATTACGTGTATGTTTACAGTCAGTGAATTGATTGCTTACAAACAAGTAGCTGTATTTGTTACGTGTATGTTTACAGTCAGTAAATCGGATTGTTTACAGGCGATTACAAGGATACAGCTGTGACTAAGGCCTACCAATCCCTCCTGCTCCTTACAGTCCGCCAGCCTGATAACACGGAGTATCTCCAATTCGCTGAAGAGGTCAAAGTTCGGAGCAAACGAGACTACGGCTATGAATTCAAAAACGACGAGGTCAGTTCATAGAGATAAATTCAAATTTCATTTCTTATCATCAATCTTTGATCGAAAAATGCCTGTAAAAATTCCTTGATATATCATTATTTTCACTAAATTGAAAACGCCATAAGACTGGTATACCTATGATATCCCCTAGTTATCAGATCACCCGTGTTTGATGAACATTACTTTTATTTGGAGGATAAGGATGTTACATGTAACTATTTCCTTGTTATCGCATCGGAATATGTAAAAACATCCCATACATATATGCATCACACGCGTTTTATATATATTGACAACTACGAAGAGATTCAAAGAGAAATGTATTTATATTAGCAACTTCTGTCCTTGGTTTTTCATACGGATGGCATTGAAAGATTAACATTGCAGAAAAATTACGTAACCTCAGGATGCGAGCATTGAGGTTTTATTCTGCAATTAATGCTTGTTTCCTTCATATAATGTACTCACATGAATCACCAAGAAAGCAATTTAACTCTCTTGACAGTCTGGTCTAAACACATACCATATGATTCACACGACAGCTTGTTGCTTAAAGATATTAGTCCTCTAATGATGAGACTTGTGAATGATAAAACCACTTCCTCAATCGGTGCTATTTTATATCAGTTTTGAATAACAGTCCCAGTGTGTTTGGTATATTAGGTACGTCTTTTTATCTGTTGTACCAATCTAGATACTTTGTTTCTTTAATTAGCCGAATTTCCATGTAGAGATGGTTTCTTTAACCAGATAAATATAATTATATCTGGCATTAATGACATGGGTCCTGCTGTTTACTCTGTACAGGTTGTCAACTACTTCATTACTGCTTTTTATGACGGTGCAATATACTTGGCTGAGAGCTACAATCGAACTATACAAGATGGCGGGTCCATTGACGACGGAATCGCTGTGGCTCAGAGAATGTGGAATACGACTTATGAAGGTCTGAAATCAATGAAATCATGGTGTTGTAATCTATCTTGGTCGTGTATTCGCTTGCACCTTTAACAGCAGTAGCCAAGTGCATTGAGAAAACGAATCTAATAATATATTATGGCTTGCATTGAACAAATAGAAATAACAACTGTCATGCTGCTATACAGAGGCGAGAGTGTTGGCTGTAACCTGCTGCAGTTCTATGATTTTTTCTAGCAATATACATGTACTATGATTTTGTCTGAAAGAGGACCCAAATCTATAAAATATAATTTTGAAATACCGGTATATTCCAATGCTAGAATATTAAAATAAAGAGCTCTTCTTTTCTGCAATGCTTAATAATATTAGAACAAGGATGAGTATCGAGTTAAGTATTTAGTTGTAAAAGTGATGGAATCTTTTTTCTAAACATCTTAATTGCGTACAAGGAATTTATCTTTTGTTTGGCTTGTTGCTAGTTAATATTGAGTATTTTTAAAAGAGAAACCTTTTATTCTTTTTTTTTAATAACAATCTTCAAGTAATCGAAATCTTATATTACAGCACATATTGGCTTTCGAGTCAAAATCATGATAAATCTACGCAGATAAAAATTGATCACGTTGGGGGGTAGGTTTTTGAAAACATTGAAATTTCTTTACACGTAAAAGGAATTTCTTAGAAGAAATGGAAGAAGTCAAAATCCACGTGCACATGACTTAAATATTGTTTATAAATGAATGTCATTGGGTTACTACTTAATTATGACGTTATTAAGTTCAGTCATGGGATTTTCTTGTGAAATTGTTGCTTGCAGGAATAACAGGGCCAGTGGCAATAGATGCATTAGGGGACAGGATTGCCGACTTCGACATATTCCACATGCAAGACCCTAACACCAGAATCTTCGCGGTAACTGATTTCTTACAACACTTATCTGTCAAGATGACTACATATTCTGTTGATCACATCATCAACATATTTTGTTTAGTTTATTAATAAATACTTTTATTGATTACTTTTCTAAATAAATGGCATTTTTTGTAACCATCAAACTAGCCCATAATAATATTACTACTTCGTGGTATGTTGGTATATAAATGTAAATTTTTACAGTGCGTGAATTATAACTTTTGCCCCTGATATTTCATTTGTCCGCCCACTCTTTTTATTCATCACCACCTGAAGCGGCCACATTGTCTTCCGATTTTAAACAGATTATTTTTCACAGTTGATTGGCAGATTTCGGGGAGCCACACAGCTGTACTCTAGAGTGCCTGGCGTAGAAATCAACTGGCCTTACGGTAAACCGCCGGATGTGCCTCGATGTGGATTTCGCAACGATAAATGTATCATCCAAGGTATCTGCATTAAGTTTTGAATATATTGGAAACCCATTCATTTTAAAGAGCCGCTCATGTTAGCTGAGAAAATCAAAGAAACATATTTTATTAGTTCATTAGTTAAAGGTGGAGTAGGGGACGGGAACAGCAGACAAGTGTTTGCAGTGAGCGTAGCCGCTGTATGACACTGTCTCTGTACTTATTGTCTGTGGTATGTGACAATCTCAACCTTTACAAAGTCGAACAATCGTCAAAATTAATCTTGACTTAAAATGACTTTGCATAAACTATAGATGCGCTTTCTTACCGGAAACTGATGCACACATTTGTTCGGGTACATTATTTAGAAAGTCTATGTCAAAAACCAATTTCAGTACTATGACTACTATCGCAAGGTTATCGTTGAAACACAGCATTGAAATTCTCTTCACTTTTCATAGTCACATCTTAACATTTCTAAAAAACAAGGCAATGTATTGTGTGATTTTTTTTTCAAAGTACGTCGGTTACTATTTAATTGATATATAAATGTTTACGTCACGTTGTTATTTACTCTTAGCACTTTACGAAAGAATTCATTGTTAATAAAATTTAAATAGGACAACATTTGCAACCATGACAGATATTAAATTTTCTTTTACAGAGCCTCCCGATATTCTGCTTCCGGTGACCCTATCCTTTGTTATCTTCCTAGTTATATCAGCCATTGTGGGATACATAGTGTACAGGTAATATACCTCAAATAATAACCTGGTAGTACAGGTAATATACCTCAAATAATAACCTGGTAGTACAGGTAATATACCTCAAATAATAATCTGTTCCCATGTCAATTTTGGTGGTTGATCCCATTAAAGTATTATAATTGTAAACTTCATTTCTTTTATTAATTTGATCGTAATAAGGTAAAATTTGCGTTGCAATAACATGGGTACAAATACCGAGTACGATTAACCACAAAGTGAAAAAGGATTAATGTCAATGTTTTACGTACAGCATTAGGATCTTAGAGTAAGAAAAAGAGTATCGCCTCTTTTTGGAACGATGATGTCAGGAAAACTGTAAAATAAATTAAGTAGGACAAAAAACCCAGCAAAATTGAATCTCGATTAAAAAAAACCTCACATATTGCCTAATATATCAGCTGTTAAAAACATGATCAAATACCTGAACGGAATGACAATGGTTCCAATTACAGACTATTGGCAATGATTCATTTTTTATCATACCATACTGATTTTAATCACAAAAGTTATATAACTTTACCGTCATAGATATTTGATGTAGGTGGGGTTTCTTTTATATTTAAAAGTGTTCCTAAGTGGATATCAGGAAAATCGTTTGAAAATGAGAATCCCAGTGACTAAATAGGAATTTTATAAATTAATTATTCAATCATTTTTAAACCGGGTTTTCCAAAGGAAAAAATCCGGTTATGAAAGTTTTGAAAATGGCGGGCGGACGAGCGGATGGCTGCCAGGTGCATTCCCCTATTGTACAGAGAACTCCTCCTACATTATTAAAGATTAGACGTTGCTGCTTTGCATATCAGTTGTAAATATATTAGAGGTGTCTTTTTGTGATAACAAAAACTATACCAGAGAGGTTTTTTGATGATTTTGATGATTTATGAAAAGAAATACCAGCTGTTGATCTTAGTCATCTTTTTTGCATAAAATTGCATTAATAGTTCCCATTTCTCTGTATAAATACATTATAGTGTTTATTAATTTAGGGTTGATAAGTGGATTATGGATACTGTCAACACATTAACAGCTTTTCTCTTATCAAATAAATTCAAAGGAATGGAGTTGTATAAAGTTAACAAGCTTATCTTTTAAAAAAAATTGGTGAGCTAGCGCTGTAGCCATCATAAAACACAGAAGCAGATTTCTAAAACATTGGTTTATATTTCTGAATCAATTAATTAAATAGGAAGGCACAGTGGTGTACTGGAATTGTGCTGGAGTTGGGTCTCAATATAGAACTGTGAATCTAGAATGGGCTTCACATCAGCAATGACATATGCCTTATTCATTATGTATCTACTGTAATTTCAATTTCGAGGTAAAAAATTTCAAGAACCATTAGTACTGTTTTGTGGCAATCGTATCTTCTCGGGCCTTTCCGGCAAGCTCAAAAAACATATCCGAAGTTGTTTTCCGAGCTTGAAGAAAATTAAGATACAGCCAGCTATTTATCATAATATTGAAAATAACTTCGCATTATAAAACCTAAGCTACTGTTACTTTTTACCATTTACAATAACACACAAAACTTCATGTGAAAATGATAAAACGAAATTGAAATGGTACAATTTATCTACAGTAGTACAGTATTCCCAGAATCCCCTACTATGGAGTTGAGCTTGCGTATTACACAAAAAAAGACTAGTGTAGTTGCTAGCGCTCGAAAGCACTAGCAATAAAGAAATTTCAAGGTTCAAGAACAAGCCAACTAGTAGAGTTTGTACTGTATCTTTAGTCGCCTGCTGATTCTTCGACATGCGCATTTACCTGGTGGATCGATGATATTTCAACTTTGTAATTAACCTTTCGGTCAATCAAGAAAAAAGACGTCGTCTTAATTCTATTCTTGTACCTATGACTTGTGAACTCAATACAAATTAAGATTAATAAAAACAGCTTCTTGGTGTTTCAATACGACTAATGACTTTAGATGAAACACGATATCATTGTACTGTAAATGTTGATTCAAAATTGAACCTTAAAGGAAATGCATTGTCTTACTTTTCACCTTATCTGGTTGCTTTCCAGTTTTTCTTGAAGATCAAACGCACCAGACGAGTCTTGAGCTACAGACGATAGACATTGTTGTTGTTTTGTGAACCCGATCCCCTTGTAGTACACGTATATATATAAGGACTTTGATCCCAGCGCTTCTGCGTATTTTGACACGCGATCTGATATTTCTTAAGATTATTTCTGTGCTTCCGATTTTTTCCTTATGTAGTTAAAAACAAAAGCAGATAAAAGGTTAGCAATCCCAATTAATAGAAGTTCGCAAGACAAAACTCATCGATCCCGACTGCATGAGCGTCATACACAAACGGCGTAGATGTACAACGTGAAATATAACTTTATAGGCGGCAAATTCTTAAATTGTCAAATAAGAAATGTAATACAACCAGGTAGAAATATGAAGACAGAAAAAACCATAGAATAGGTTAGATTACATGGATATTCGAATATAATGCAAAACTATACGCAGATTATAAATTTTGCCATAAAAGATAACTGTTTACGCATGTTTAATTTCACAGAAAGATTCGTTTTGATGCTGAGCTAGAGAAAAAAGTATTCCTTGTCTCCCAAGACGAGCTACAGATCAAGAAAGGGGACGGAGCACTGCATGGCTCCTTCCTGTCCAAGTCTAGACTCTCCATTCTGACGGAACATTCGTCAAAGGTAATCCTTGGGTAGTGTAGATTAAAGTTTGTTCAAATCATGATCCCTAGGGGAAAGACTGGGTCACAGTGGGGATGAATTATAAAAATACTAGAAAAATTATCTTTAAAAATCTTATTCTATCTCATTACAATGTTAAACTTTAGTTTTTGTTCAGAAAAATTTCTGAAAGTATTTGAAAATCAAGGTATTCTACTAAGTTGTCTTGATGGTTTGCATTTGATACTCTAAAGACGGTCTAATGCTTTTGTAGGATATTGTTGCTCAGGTGGGCGGTTTCACCACCTGGGTTTCGTGTTTTCTATAGTTAAACCTTGCAAAAGCAAAATGCCTTACTTAAGTCAATATGTGTATTTTAACAAACACGAAGAAATAATTCATGTTAAATGTCGACTTTTGCTTATTTCGTATTTTCTTTACACCAGAAAAGGAGTACGTCATTATAATGAACATTGCATGACTCATTGATATCTTGTGAATTTGAAGGTTGATTTCACTATCTAGCTATGTAACGTTTAAATTATGTTTTTCTCACAAGATACCTGCTAAACGTAGTGCTAATTTATATAGGGAGACGATGCGGAGTTTCAACAGCTGTTCACGCAGGTTGGAATGTGTAGAGGAAACTTGGTAGCCATCCGGAAGTTGAAGCTAAAAACAGTAGAACAAAACAAGGAGGTTTTACGAGAGTTTAGAGAAGTGTGTTATATTCTTTGATTTTACAGAGCATCTTTAATGAAGAATCCGGATATTTTAACAGCCAAAAAATATAACTTGTTTTCCTTTGCCTAAACTTGTTTTCATGAAGTACAATGTGTTGAATATTAAGCATCTTTTACCGGAAAAGCTAGCAACGAACATGGAATTAAAAAATCACTTATATATATTTACACAAGCATTATAACCAACGTATTTATATATAAGATATATCATAACCGTAAAGAAGAATAAGAGTACACAAGGTTTTTATATTGATAGAAAAGTATCAATGTGTTAAAATCGTTTCACGCGAAAAAAGATTGTTCCTAGCTAAAAATATAATATATATGCGTCACTAATAATCATACAGTCTCTATAGTACTTGTATGGCGCGACTGGCACCTAACACAGGTGCTGACCTTGTTTACACCAGTATATCATCATGAACAAATTAATAGGTTTCATGTACATACTTGTATGTATTTTCGAAAATTAATTTTCATATGAACAAAATAATTGTTAAGCGTAGGACACTGTGCTGGATAATGATGCCAGTGCCATGATAGCATTTTTGCACCCACTTAAGATGCTGTTTCCTAAAAATCCATATATACCAAATGATAGACCATTGTCTAGAGAGTATATAACCACTTTTGTTTTTATTGTGTCTAACCTGACAGATGAGATATTTACTTTTAAAAATGAGTATCCCATTGGAAAATGTTTATTCTCAAAGGAGAAATAACTTTCCCACAGGAAATGTTGAAAATCCTTCAGGATTTTCTAAAACTCTCATAGGAAATATATTTTTTATAGGAGAAAATATTTATTGGAGGAAAAAGATTCAGAAGGGTAATTTTTCTAAATTAAAATTCGCTATCGGATTTTGAAATCCTATGGGAGTTTTGTTAAAATCCTATTGGAATTTATATTCCGATAGGAATTCTTTTATTCCGAAAGGAAATTTCAAATATCCTATTGGAAATTTTTTCCCCATTGGAAATTTTTTTTCCTAATTGAAATTTATTTTTTAAAGGTAAATGTCTCACCTGACAGGCTATACACTCTTTTAGCAGTGTATTATGTACATGTATCATATTTGAATTTTTCGATACATGCAGCTTAGACGGGTGCAAAAATGCCACCTTGGCACTGGCATGATTATCTGGCATAGTGTTGTAGACTTGGTTGTACTTTTAAATGTGTAATTTTCCGCACTTTTTCATTTACTGGGTTGTAATTCATTGTCAAGATTGCGGTCAACAGAATATTTTATTGTGAAGATGCCTTATCACGTGGTTTCGGAAGAGCTGAACACGTGTAGTATTTAAACCACAGGCACCTGACATCATAATTTTTTTCTCTTACTAAAAAGTACCCTGTACCTACATGTACATGTAATAATACACTCATTATTAAGTGTAGGATATGTTTTTATTATGAGAAAAATTCATAACCTCAGGTGCCTGTGGTTTGAACCTAGTATTCTGTTCATTCGTCCTTTTTAGTGACGGTCAAATATGAAATAAACAGCGTGTTAAAATTTTCCGGGATATAACTTGATTGGTCACGTGATCAAATCCTTTGAAGCCCGAACGGGCTTCTCAGAAGATTTCTAATCTGATTGGTCTTAAAGAGTCATGTGTCAGGACGAACAAATTGTCCTGTTTTCATGGAAATATATATATCGTTTGATCGACTCTTTTGGAAGTATGTTTTCATTCCATCATATTTTTAGTGTGTATAAGCAGTGATTGGCGTACGACTTAATGTCACGTGGCTTGGTTGTCAACAAATTAACCACCAGGTCTACCTTAAACCTTGACATGTGATATTTTTGGTCATAAACTATTATAAAGTATTTCTCTAAATTTTCGGTATTTCACCGTTTATTTATGCAAATCTCTTCATCTTAGTGAGGTATTTTCAGCCAAAGAATGGTCACGACCATTTTGATATGAAATATATGTGTATCAATGATTCATGAACACACCAAAAAATTGCATGACAAAAATTTGTCTCAATCTGTTGTATTCTTATCTTCATTTACGCGTTCCTTGGCTACTTTTTATCCCATTCAATATTCAGATTTTTTTTTATTGATGGTTCTCGCAGATAACATCTGAATTCTGTTTTGATTTGTCATTGTGTATGTCTTAATTAAACATATACCGGGGTTTAACCGTATATTAAAAGTGATGAAGAGGATGCATGAATAATTAAAAGACAAGGGAAATGGAAATTAAAGTTTCTCTTCAACAGAGAAATGGCATCGTGTATTTCAGTCTTCCATTATTTCAGTTGTATCACCTCCAGCATCCGAACATAGCTAGATTTATTGGAGTGGTAATTGAAAATGGCGACAATAGAGTCCTGATGGAGTATTGTCCTAGAGGCAGCTTACAGGTAATTCTCAGATCTAGCAAATAATTCACGCAATGATTTGTCAAATAATCTGCACAAACGCGACCCATATTTCCCAAAGCTCCGAAACTTTGATCAATGAATTGCATGTTACTATGACGAAAATGTCGACATTAGATATGGTTTGAACATGATACAATGCAAAGCATCATCTCCAGCTCTATACAAAATACAGGTTAAAAGAAATGCTTATTGAGTTTTGTATTATGATTTTGTGTAGCCGTTTCCCGCCATTTTTATATATTTTTGATATATTTCTCATGTATCAAATTAGATCATGTTCAATATTTTTTCTTGATTAAATATAATACAAACTGCTATATGTTATAAGTAAAAAAAAAAAATAGAAAACTTTAAGTATGATTAATTTGATTTTTTATACAATCGACGCAATAATTTATGAAAATTGTTTCTTTAAAGGATATAATAGAAAACGACGACATCGATTTGGACTGGTCTTTCCGGTACTCCATTATCTGGGATATTCTAAAGGTGAGCAGTCTATTGACACCAAAGCATCCCACTGCGCACTGCCTAGGCAGATCCAATCATAATAAAAAAACTTTCTTGATATATAATTTCTCACTTGATTGGTAAAGGCCACGGATAAGCTATCACTTAAATGATTGAGTTGTTTTTTTTGTTTTTGTTCTTTTTTTTTTTTTTTTTCTTTTTTTTTGGAATATAGTATATCCTGTAGATATCTTATTCCGCGATTGAACTGTTTTCCATCAAATCGCGAGAACATGAATCGCAAATGCCGATTTTTTTTCTTCATATTTTCATGTAGTTTACATATTTCCGAAAAATAAAAACAAGATTTTAAAATTTTCAAGATGTGCCTCTCACGATTTTACGCGGATGTTAATTTCTCGCGTTAAATTAGGAATCCACAATAATACTGATGAAACGTCTCATTGAGCAAACGTTTCTCTAGAGGACGTAGACCAACATACAAGTAAATTAAACATTCATTAAAGACTTGACCTCAGGATCATGAAGCAATTTTTAAGTTAAAATATCAGTCGGTCATAAATTAATTGTTTATAATATTATGACAATCGAAATTTGTAATTGACAATTTTTTATCAAGACACTTTTAATTGCATTTCTATTTTTGCAATCTAATTGAAATTAGATCTTAGATCCACTCGCGTACGATCGCTACACTTGTACGTATAGCGTATCGTAGAAGAGCGAATTTACTAATCTTATTTTAATTATATTGATTTTTTTCTGTGATTTTAATCAAGAGACATTTAGACAGTTAACAATTTTTGACTTAAGTCTACGTTTGCTTTATTTTCCTGGATCCAGAACACAATTGTCAATATTTGTATTAAAGCCAGGTAATGAAAAAGGGGCAAGGAATTAGTGCATAAAATTTTACAAGCTGATTGGATTTTATTTTCATTGGTCTAAAACTCTTAATAGCAAGGCCATTTTTTTTCAATTTTTGAAATGATATTTTGAGACTTGGGATCGACTCGAATACAATTTTTTGTTACTTATCTTTCATTATCAAATTTAAAGCAAAAAAATGCAGTAATATTTGATTCATTTTTATGTAACTTATTTCCTAAAAAAGAAATAACAGTGGCGTGTAACAGTAGAACATGATGACAATAATAAAAACACAAGAGTGCTTTCAGACAGGGACGTATATACATGTTATATACTGTAAACCAACTTTTATTCGCGTGCGAGAAATTTTTGCAAGTTTAGCGGGAGCCTCGTCGTCGCGAATATTTCTCTCCGCGAACCTATCCTTTGTCTATAGTTTTTATAACAATACAGGTCTGGATAAGGCTTGGTCGCGAACAGTAGTCGTCGCGAACCAGTTTATTGGCAGTTAATCGCGAAATACAGTCGCCGCGAATAAAAATTAGTTAACAGTATATCTCTGTTCCAGATTATAACGGTAAATATGACATTGTTTTACAGGGATTGGAATACATACATTCTAGCCCGATACGTTACCATGGACGCCTCAGCGGTACTAACTGTGTGATTGACAGCAGGTTTATGCTGAAACTGACAGATTTCGGCCTACCCTCTATCTATAATGTGGAGATGCGCGAGCAACTTCAAGACAGGAAGTCATTTAATATGAACAGTAGGTGCTGCTTGTCCACTCGTATTGATCTATATTTGAATTTAAAGATTTTAATTAAAATTAGGGTTTGTGTGAAGTATTGTGTGCTGTAAAAAGGAATGTTTTGGGGGGGAAATGAGAAGTACAGTGTTACAGTTAGTTTTATCCGTAGGAAGTTCCCTAACAATTTGCCAAATTACACATTTGTTGAAATATTCACATTATAGTCTGTCCCAAGATATTCATGCAGCACATTTGGCCAATATTTAATAAAAATACACATGTATACCTGTGAAGAAGTGCAATTAAAATCGATGAAAGGGAAAATTTCTATGATATCTTCATTGACACATTATTTTTCGGAAAAATACACAAGAACAGAAACAATTCTTACGGAGATTTAAAATGGGGAAAGTTTACATCTTTTCTCCATTTGAAAGTCACTCAGAATACATTGCGCAATTTTTCAACGTGCTGCAATACAAAATCCCCGTAGACTTTACATTTTTTAGCCGTGTATTGAAACCTGAAAAGCTTAAGGGGGTGTTTTTACGGAGAAATCATGGAAATTTTTCATACTTTTGAATGAATTTCATTTGAATCCTGAGGTATTTATGAATAGCGAGTAATCAAGCAAAATGTGAATAGGGGATATCTTGGGACAGACTATAATAGTATCACATTTTGTCTTTTTATTACACGTAAATATTTGCATATATACACATAGAGTTACTATGGACTGCCCCGGAATTGTTACGAAAGCTGTTCAACTCGAACCAATCAAAGGACATTAACTATCAGAAAGCAGACATTTACAGCTTTGGAATCACTCTGCAGGAAATTGTAGTCCGTGGTGCCCCCTATGACGGAAGTAACCTTACGTCAGAAGGTATTTTATGTTCTTTAAAAACGTGTTTTGAGATGATACTTTATTGTGCATACATAATCAAACTGTGTAACTTTTTAAGTGTACAAAAAAATCAAGCAAGAAAAATGTTGGTGCTATTGATTTTCTGCCTTTATAATTCCAATTTCACTAGTAATTTAGCAGCAACTAATCCAGTAAAGATAATATTGTGTTTCCAAAATATTTTTTTATTATATCTTGTACTTTAATTTTAATTAACTTGCCGTACAAAAATGTTCTCCTTTGTTATAATTCCGTTCAGTGGGGTGAATAACACCTTTTAACAAAAAACACTAAAGATCAAGGGTTTACCCAATATACATGTAATACTATTTAGTCATCATGGACACTTCTATATATTCATGTGCATGCAGTGAGACTCAGAGGATTTTGATAAAAGAACCAACAATGTATTATTTCACGTCTGAATGGTGTAAAGTATCACATTGTTACAGAAATAATCGAGAAAGTGCGAGAGGCCCCAGGCACTATGGGACCATTCAGACCGGAAGTTTCACAGATAGAATGCACTGCAGAGTTACGGGCCTTACTTCAACACTGCTGGTCGGAGACTCCCGATGAACGACCGAACTTAGCCGAAGTATTCTACTCTCTGAAGAAAATGAACGTGTGCGTATTATAGACGAGCAAGCTAATTAAAATTCTAATTTTTATTAGAGTGAATACGATATTCGAGATACATGTAGATCTGTTATGTTAAAACTAGGATGCCGAAATCTTTAATTCCTTGACACTTTCGGCGTTATTTTGATCGCGGTGACTTTGGGGTTACCACTGGGCTGCTTCTTTACAAATCATACCAAATGTCGAGATAAAACGTGATGAAGTTCGTCGTATATTTGGCGCAAAATATATGCAATGCACAGACATGCACAAAAGAGTATTTTTGTCAAATCGAGAATCGGAAATTCTTCGATACCAAGGTGTATGGAGCTATCAATGCAACATTGGGGAGAAAAATACAGAGCATTTGCTATAGTTTTCTGCAACGCCTGCTACCTTAATTGCCGAAATCGATTATTTAATATATTGTCTAATAAATTGAAAACAATCAAGCATTCTATGCCATGAACTACATGTATTCACATCCATATGGTTTTAGAATTAAGGTGTAATATCCCTCTGCTATTAATTTCACCATATATTTTTAAAAATATTTCATATTGATTTTCATCAAAGTCAATATCAATATATTCAAATGAAACAAAGTTGAAGTAATGAAGCGCTGCTAGATTTTTCAAAAATTGATAATATGTCAAATCATGATATGAAGAAACCTAGACATAGTGGTTAAAAAAGGCAAAATTTTACTATCGCAGCATGAAATTAAAAATATTAAATTTATATGAAAATAATATATAGTTATATACATTGCCAATTCATATTACAAAACATAGTGAAGCGCTGCTTTTTAGATCAGAATAACATTTTATTGTATAGGTTTGTTACAAAAAATGCTTCAATCAGCAAGAATTACCTTTCTTTATCATCGACTATTGAAGGTTTTACATACACGTTTTACATACAGTACATGATAAATTGCCACAGTTTCTAATTTTTCAGAAAAGATTTTCTGTTTTTAAGTTTGGATGACATAATAGTAAATGGATCCATATCATTATGTTTTAAAAATGCTAAAAATGTAAACCAGAGCATTTTGCCATAACACTAATGGAAATCAAATTAATTGTCTTCCAGTAATTGGTATCATCTCCATATAGAGGTATATTGTCTTGAATAAAATGTGACATTGGTTTTTAGATTTTGATTTCCCATATCTGCTCTCTCAGAATAGAAACTCCAATATCCAGATTTAAACAAAGGAAATGCTATAAGTTTCAAATGATGATAAGTTACTAAGTCGAAAGTTTGCAATTGTCTTGGCCACACTTTTCTCAATTATAATTCATTCACCTCTGTGAACGAGCTATAAATAGAGAAATAAAACCTTTTTTCCATCAAAAAATTTTCTGGCCTAAAACATCAAATATGTACTGTTCATGTACTGAACTACTAAAGAAAATTTAGTTATATTTTTAAATGAATTAATCAATAGTGGGGAGTAGGGATATACATGTAGATATTGCCTCATAAAAATTTGATCAATATGATTCGCTTCTTGCAATTTTGTGTAGATGCTTTCTTTACTTTTTTGCCCCCTGCTAAAAGTTGGAGTTCATTCCGTTAAAATGTTCTTTTTCTTATTTGAATTTAAATAAATATCGCATTCAAACAAAAATTAGGGCCCAGCAGCGCCTCCCTTGTTGCTACATGCTTTAATAATTGTGAGTTAACAGAAACAAAGTGAGATTTTTTTCTACAGGAGTTATCTCTCTTATCAGAGGGACATTACACCTTAAGGGAAATTCTTTAGGCTGTGAAATAAAAGATATTGTTAAATATCAATATGCATGCTAAATAATAATTTAGCGACGAAACCAAATAGGAAATTATTTTGAGCCCTTTCCATTATTAATTCTGAGAGTATATTCCACTTTTTCCATATTAATCATTAATCATAAATATATTATAGATGCAAATCACTGTTTGTCAGCCTTCTATTGTCCAAACAATCGCACCGTTTATTTAATAAAGTCATGTTTATAACAAATGTTGATATCTCTTAGAAATCAAAAAGGAAATATAATGGATAATCTGATGAGGAGAATGGAGCAATACGCCAATAATTTAGAGAGCATTGTAACAGAGAGAACCAAGGCGTACATCGACGAAAAACGGAAAGCTGAGGACCTTCTCTGTAGGCTGCTACCGCCGTAAGTTGTAATTTTTTTCCACTTTCCCCTTTTAGGCATATGGTGTCTTGTGATAAGAGAGATAACTCGCATTTACTTCAGTGTATGCCGCTGAGTTTCAACGGAGTGATCTGTGTCGAATTCTGGACTCGGTTTTTCTGAAATTGTCGACATTCCGGTTAAAATCTACAAATGTAGATTTTTATTCCAAAATATTATCAAATCAAAATTTTGTGAGATGAACATGGGCATTGTGCACTACAATAGATTAAATAATGTTTTGATTTTTAGTCAATTATTTGAAATAAGAGGCTCATATATATTTAATATAATGACTACTGGTCCTATATATATTAGCGGTATTCTATAAATTTATTTAACTGACAATCAAGAACAGCGCTCATCTTCAAAAGATTAAAAGTGAAACACAATGATTATGATTTCTGATGTGTCTGGATCCATGATCTTACTGCCCGTAGATATGTTATAAGTGTTAATGATTACATTGTGAGCTGTGACTTGTAGGACGGTGGCCAAACAGCTGGAGTCGGGGAACAGCGTGGACCCGGAGACGTTCGAGATGGTCACCATCTACTTTAGTGATATCGTGGGCTTTACCACACTGGCCTCACGAAGCACACCTTTAGAGGTAAACGTAGTACACCTTTACAGGTAAACATGTAGCACACATTTAGAGGTAACCATGTAGTACACCTTTAGAGGTAAACATGTAGCAAACCATTACAGGTAAACTTGTAGCACATTTTTACAGGTAAACATGAAGCACACCTTTACAGGTAACCATGTAGCACACCTTTACAGGTAAACATTTAGCACAACTTTACAGGTAAACATGTAGCACACCTTTACAGGTAATCATGTAGCACACCTTTACAGGTAAACATGTAGCACACCTTTACAGGTAAACAGTGTGTTTGTTTGCCATGGGTTTTTTGTCTGTTGATAATAATGTTAATGATTGATTTCGATTTGTGTGTAAATAGGTCTTGCATTGTTAAATGATCCCAATTAATTTAGAATAGGCAAATTAATATTATCATATGATCATTCATTTTGCATAAAGTGACTGATTTTAGATTTTAGTTCGTTTCTGAAAGAATCCTTGTGATATGATGTATGCTTTTATGCATGAAAGTTTTACAAAAAGTGTGGTCGATGATACATCAATCAAATATAATTTATTACGTTTATCTGTCCAGTAAGATAAATTATACTATCATTATGTGGTTTCTTTTTCGGGTATTATTTATTCCCATTTTTGCTACCCGTATACATCTACAATTACACGATAACAAGATTAGAATAGATGAGCTGGTTACAAAGTTAGAAATCGTGTCCGTAACATCCTTTGCATTTGTTCAGATCGAGAAAAGAAAGTAGGCTAATGATTTGCGCATAGGGATGCATAAAAATAATAAATTCTTGCGCAATCGAACTGAACTCTGTCCCGTTAATCTTCATATTGTCTGATTTACAGGTTGTAGCCCTGCTCAATAGTTTGTACACGTGCTTTGACAACATAATCCACCATTTTGACGTATACAAGGTAGTAATTCTTCGAAATCAGAAACTTTGAAATTTCACAAATTCATTAATATTCCATAATGATATACATCTGAATTTTGTCCTTACAATGTCATTGTCAAAGGTGGAA
Organism: Magallana gigas; assembly: GCF_902806645.1. Classification (NCBI taxonomy): domain Eukaryota; kingdom Metazoa; phylum Mollusca; class Bivalvia; order Ostreida; family Ostreidae; genus Magallana; species Magallana gigas. The sequence continues at coordinate 11,396,268 of NC_047564.1, read as the reverse complement.
ACTATTGGGGACGCCTACATGGTGGTTTCTGGACTTCCGGTCAGGAATGGTCAGAGGCATGCCATGGAGATAGCCAACATGTCCCTGAGTATCATGAAGGCCGTCCAGGAATTTAAGATCAAGCACAAACCGGACGAAAAATTAATGATTCGAATTGGTATCAATTCTGGTAAGGCTCGTAATTTAATGTTTCGGATTCAACCCTATTTGATTTTGTATACATGTATGGGGGAGGGGAGGGGGGTATAGAGTGACGTATCTTTTTGCCCGCTCAGTAAGACTCATATTTCTAATTAAGTCCATGGCTTTTAATAGCAATAACTCATTTTAGATTATAAGAATGCTCATCTGAGACGGGCACAAGATTGGCACTTTGCAGTAGCCTGATTATCCAGTACAGCTTTATATGTCTATGTATCAGTATTTCGTACTGAATACGATCTCAGTTATTACATGTATAAGATCACTGACCCATTATGTCTTCCTCTTTTTTCCCGTCATTAGGCCCCGTGGTTGCGGGAGTAGTGGGCATTGCCATGCCCAGGTATTGTCTGTTCGGGGACACCGTCAACACTGCCTCCAGGATGGAGTCTACGTCACTGGGTAAGAATATCTCAAATCTACGTCACTGGGTAAAAACAACTAAAATCTACGTCACTGGGTAAGAACATCTAAAATCTACGTCACTGGGTAAGAACATCTAAAATCTACGTCACTGGGTAAGAATATCTCAAATCTACGTCACTGGGTAAGAATATCTTAAATCTACGTCACTGGGTAAGAATATCTCAAATCTACATCACTGGGTAAGAATATCTAAAATCTACGTCACAGGGTAAGAACATCTAAAATCTACGTCACAGGGTAAGAACATCTAAAATATACGTCACTGGGTAAGAATATCTAAAATCTACGTCACTGGGTAATATTATCTAAAATCTACGTCACTGGGTAAGATTCTTTAGAATCTATGTCACTGGTAAGATTCTCTAGAATCTGTGTCACTTGGTATATTTCTTCTAGAATCTACGTCACTTAGTAAAAATGTCAACAATCTACGTCACTTTGCAAGATTCTCCAGGATTTACGTCAGTGGGTAACATATTTTAGCCTTTACGTCACAGGGTAAATACCCTAGACTCAACATCACTTTGTATTAAACTCTAGAATAAACGTAACTAGTAAGATTCTCTAGAATTTACGTCATTTGGTAAGAATCTCAAGAATTTACTTTACTGTGTAAGATTTTTTTTAGGAATTTATGTTACTTAGAGACTTATAGTAAGAATCTCTAAAATGTACGTCACTTGGTTGACGGTAGACTTAACAAAAAACTAGACAAAAGTAAAAGAAAAACTCCATCATTAAACCCCGTCTTTTATGCTACATACCTAATCAAAGTACTGAAGTACTGAAAGCCGGGTCCTTTTTGTGTGTCTTTATGCATATTGTGTAGCAAAGACTGAAAATATCTCTCTCTCTCTCTCTCTCTCTCTCTCTCTCTCTCTCTCTCTCTCTCTCTCTCTCGCTCTCTCTCTCATGCTTTTAATGTCGGCAAAGCGTCAGAGAGCGACCAAATTTTGTAAGCGGCTATAAACAAAAATATGTCTGTCTAGTAGAAAAGTTCAACAGTTGCTGCCTTGAATTTTGCAACAAGCGTTATATATCTCCAATCCCCATTTCTTCAACGCGCAACAAAGTAGTTCATGGAAATTCATGCGCATTGTCTGTGTCCAAAATGCATAGTCTTGTTTTTAAAATACGTTATTAATAAGAAAACTAAAAAAGATAGACAATTCTCTCGAAATTAAAAAAAGAAACAAAATGCCAAAGCTTTAGACAAAACATGCATATGGCTCTTTGTGTAACTATTTGGTAGAGCGGAAGCTTTTACTTTGACGCTGTTTGGTTTTTTGTTTACTTTTGAAGTTGTGCTATTTATAGTAACAGGCGATTTACCTGCCTAGAGCCAGGACTCTGCTTTCAGCAGAGCCCGGCTAAAAATCGACAGTTTTGGCAGGACTATATTGTGATTGCTATGTGCGGCGGTCAATTTATGCAAATATTGTCTCAAGTAGACTACCCTAGTGATTACCACATTAAACGTCACCAGATTTGAAAGTTTTTGCTAATCCCAGATCACTCTGGCCAACTCGTATCTTAATAGGTTTTTCTCATCAGCTTGAGTATCGAGTATAATATATGTTATGCTCGGAATGGAATGGCAAGTAAATGATTCCTTTTAGATGTGAAAAACTTAAAGGGCAACCATGTTTAATGTCAATTTATTCTTAACCAATATACTGAGGGACATATGATGGGTAATCATCAAAAGTGGATGATTCAATTACAGTACATTGTGGGTAAAAGAGTCGGAGACTTTGCCAAACACCATTTTTGCGGGGTGCAATTAAGATAAATAATATACATGTACACTGTATTCAATGAACTGTAATTATTATTAACTCTCTTTTGTGTATTTTTCATAGCTGGAAAAATCCAAATTTCTGAATCCTCGGAGAAGTTATTACAGCAGTTTGGAATGTACGATGTCAGCTGTCGTGGAGAAATCCCCATAAAGGTAACCGATCTATGTGTAATGTACATAATCGACGAAAGGCGGGGATAATTGAATTTCAAAATTAAATCCCAAGATTGTATTCCTAAACCGATACTGAAATAATCCTGATAAAAGAGGAAAATTATTCCTGAGTTATCTCCCGTGGCCTTCCTACTTTTATGGAGATTTTTTTGCCAGGGTAAAGGCCTGATGGTGACTTACTGGTTGGAGGGGGCACAGTTAGAGGTCAGCAAGAGTTGACAATCACTGCTCGGAGGGAGGTCATCTCTCTCCCCCGAAGTTCGCCGGAAACGAATCTCAGTGTCATGTGACCAGCGTCCATCCTGGAGCCCAAAACCTACGAATTTGATGCCAAACACACCCAGTTACCAGTAGATATTAGTATATATAATTAGTTTCCTTCCATTTTATTTTTGGACAGCCGAAATTTGGGAAAGTTATATTTCTTAACTATGAAATGTTATACTTATTCATGTTATTACCAGGCTTAATAGGACGGAAAAGGGTGTACCACTTTAAAATGAGCGATAATGAACGCTTTTTATTAAAGTGCTTTGCGGAATGTCGTTTTTAATTGTTGTTTTCTTTAAATTTATAATTTGTCAAATAATTATTCATAACTATTTTTGATACGCATCGATTACTAGACAATGACGTTTAAGTTATATGAACGTTTTCTGATTCATAAATGCAAACACCATCACATGAAGGTGTTTTGCGAAGAAATACTGAAACTACTTTCCCCGACTCAGTTTATACTGTGAGAGTTCCTCCAATCGCAGCATCCTTGATAAGAAAAAAAAGCTCGTATTATCTTCCCGTTTCCCTGGTGGAGCGTGAATGAATTTGTCAGTTTTTATCAGGAAGCCAAAATGGACGCTGGGAAAATTAGTCAATAAAAGTATTTATTTCTTCTTTCTTCCGTCCGTCGGCGTATATACTGATCATGTTGCCTGTATCGCTTCCTTGTTTCTCGTGAGATTCAACTAACGTTTTGAACGTGGCAGAACTACCTATTTCATTAGCATGTATATATATGTATATATATATTCTTTTGTATGTTCTGTGTTCTATGGCTTTGGAGAGAGAGAGAGAGAGAGAGAGAGAGAGAGAGAGAGAGAGAGAGAGAATTTATTGCCATATCATGGTTTTCACGATCAAATTCAGTTAACTTATCTAAATGGCTTAATTTTTATATTATAATATGCACTTTATGTAAAATTACTACCAGTTTGAATTCATCTTGATAGCTGACCTCTTTTGATTATGTTTTAAAATTGCTGACCTTACAACGAAGAAAATTTATCTAAAGTATGTCCTGCGTTGTGTCGCCGGCTCTGACATTAATACAGGTATTCAGGTCAGTTTTGTATAGGCATATTTCTTTATCAAAAGAACAAGGGAAAAATAAAATTGGAATGAACCATGAGCCAGTTACATGTACGTGTGATATGATTGAGGCATTTATGCAGACTTGAACTTAAAGATCAAAAAATGTATATTACATGAGTTTTCGAAGACATTTCTATTATATCGTAATACATGTAGTTAATGTGTATATATGTAAGGGGGAGGGGTTGCAAGTATTTCATTCTAATTAATAATCAAAATGAACCATGTTTAGTTTTATACAAAAAAGTTATGAATTTATATTATATATATTTATTTACTGATGTTGAAATGAACTGTGATGTGAAAATTTACATCTTGTTTTGACCAATTTATCTCTTTAGTTTTATTTCACGTATTTTACTCATCTTTTCTATGTGCAATTGACAATCAATGATTCTCACCGGTTTTAAGAACTGAATGTTTATATTTTTCTGATTGTTGTTCGCATTTCGTGTAAAGAAAAAATTATATTTTACTGTTTGTAACATATAATAAAAACAAATTTATGAAATGTTGCGTTCAGAGTGATTTATGGTTTTTCTTTTGTGTCTAAACGTGTACGTTAGGTGTGTTTTGTCCATGAAAATAATGGAAGTTCTAGATTTTTATTTTTTGAATAAGATATATTAATATAAGAGAAACACGACTTTGGCTAAAATTGTATGCTTGATGTATGTATTTTTTTTCGTATATCTCATGCAAACCATTCCGCAAAATCGGATTCTTTGACACTAAAAGACATACAAAGATTCCATTGACGGGAAATCGTGCGTTTATTATTAAGATACAGCAATGATTTTTTGTTTTCTGTAAAATGCAGATTATATTGGTTTCTTCGTCTTTTGATAAAACCCAGAGTAAATTTCCCTTAATGAGATATTAATGGCGTGACGCGAGCGCCGGAATTCACAACCCGATATTCAGGCCACGGGCTTGAGTTTCGGGGGCAGATGTACCACTTCATTCCCGAATAAACATCATCAAAATCCTCATCTGGAGATCGTCAAGCAGGGGGTAACAAAGAGCGAACCCCCCAAGTCACCGTTCCAGCAAGTTATCAAAATAAACGCGAAATTAATAAATAATTATGGCGTCCATAAATTCAAACAAATTTTATTGTCAAAACTTCTAGGTATCTAAAATTAAACAACGAAAATTTTTATGATTTCTTGCAACCTGAATTAGAAATTGTATATTTTATGTAGTTCTTACCAATTAAATTCTATTTTTGCAACTAATGCACTTTAGTGTTTTTATAACGACTACTAAAAATGTCCTTTTTAGCCTTGCATTAGCCGAATATTTTCGTCTCATTCATATTTTGATTCATTATCATAATTATATTTTAAACACTTCTTGGAATTTACCATTTTGGTGTATATTGTTAGGGAAGACTAGAGCATGTTTGAATATTAATGATGGTCCTATACAGGTATGCTGCATGTAAAAATTTAAGACCACAAAAGACGTATTGTTAATTCCTTCAATTGTCAGTAGTTGTTCCGTTGACCTTTATTTTACATCAATACATATAAAATTCACGATGCGGTCAATTCTTTGATCATTGTATTGATTCTTTACACATAATCTACTTTTTCTTGTATAGTTTGAAATTCAAATCTGACTGTAATAGGCAATATTATTTTAGATATTATGAATATTAAGAAGCTTCTCTTGGTTGTGCTTAAGAAGAACCACGTTTTACTGTAAAATCATGGTATGTATATATACGTATATATATATATATATATATATATATATATATATATATATATATATATATATATATATATATATATATATACACCACAATGTACTCACTATTACTTTGAAGATTTTTGGCGGTATTCTTATATCCTTACACCACGGATCTCCAAATAATAACAGTTTATATTCAGCTCTGGGGGAGCGTATTCTTATTTTAACAGATGGTCAGTTCCAACAATCATTAGTTTATCAATTTGAAAAGCTACTGCACAAACATCAAGACGTCTCAAGCTTGCTTGAAGCAAATCAAGTTCAACCATACCGATTATTCTTCAATACTGATGTTTAAGGTCGCTGAATACAAGAAAAAATACGTGTATTCTTTAATCACACTTTAGCTATATGTTATATAAAAATATGAATTTAAAAAAAAAAACGCTGTTTATTATTATTTTTATTTAAAATAACGTTCGGGCGTTTCCTAAAAACCTATCAAATACATGTACTAGTATTGAGCTAAAGGGAATTAAAATGCCTATGAAATCAAGTCGCAACAGCGGTTCTTAGAAGTCGGTCAAAGATGTCAGATTAACAAGCTTGTAATAACGCGATAGGCCTGCTGAAAATTTGTTTTATTAGAGCTAACTACACTCAGAAAAAAATTAGCAGAGCTCCCCGGGAGTCTGAGGGTTCTGAACACCCTCTGCTCTCTCGGTGAGATGAAAACACAGCAGGTGCAAGTTTTATTGGTATTGACACATTTTTATACATAAATATACATATATGTATACATTTTTTATGAACAAACGGAAGGGAGCACGGTGAGAGAGAGAGAGAGAGTGTGTGTGTAACTTAAAAGTAAATCTTTCTGGCGGAGATTTCAATTGTAACAACATATAGATGAGAGAAAAATCCTTTTAATAGAATGATGAATTCAAATATACATGTATATATGTAGTTTTAACATAGTTACTGTTATGTTTATTTCAAAGATCATACAGATTTTGCGTTTTCAGCCAATTATTTGTGAAATTGAAGCATAACGGCTGCAATGACTTTGTAATTGAGGAAACATACTAAACTGTGTCAAACGTCTGTACACTTTCAATGAGTCCTTGATTTCTCATTGACATTATCTCAAACATTATATAAAGAATGTCAAAAGTTAATCCGTTCGGAAATTGTATGAGAGCGCGGGGAGTACATATCCTAGAAAAGGTTAAAACCAGATCCCCCGACCTCAGAGTATCGAGATAAGCTAGATCTTTGAAGTGTGATAGGCAGTGAACAAGAACAAGAGAAATAGAACAGGCTTTGGCGGTTTATATGCATTTGTTTTAATTTGTTTGAAACCAAACCAAGGCGAGGTCGTAATAGTTTAGTGGTGAGGCAGAGAGAGGCTACAAACTGCTGAAAAAAACCCCTCAAACATACCGAAAGGGCAGCGAAGAAAATCAAGATGGAATGACAGAGCAGCTGTGGAAATAAAATATATTGGTTGTAAATTCTTCTCGACTTTGTGTTTATCATACCCACCCACAATTCATCAACAAGTCATTGAAGAAAAGAAAATGACGAAGAATGCAACAATTCTCAGTAAGCTTGGTTCATATTTTATGGAAATATGTTTACGCTTCGGATTTGTTGATTTTTGTATCATAAACCTTAAATAGAAGAGGTTAATGTAGCTTACAGCCACTATAAACTGTGAGGAGTGTTGACTTTACAGACAGACTACTTCACAAAAAATGGAAATAACTCTCTCTCTCTCTCTCTCTCTCTCTCTCTGAAATATGCAATCGACGACCCCTCTCTCTCTCTCTCTCTCTCTCTCTCTCTCTCTCTCTCTCTCTCTCTCTCTCTCTCTCTCTCAGATATGCAATCGACGACCCCTGTGAAGACGGGTTCCATAAATCAGTATCCCAGGGACGCCAATTCCCTGAGTTTAAAATGTCACTGCAATCCTGAGTGAAAATGAATTTTAAATTAACTTAATGTCAATATCTGCATCACTAAATTGATTCATTTATTCTAGTTTTGATAGAATGATATTTTTGGTTAACACATAACATTGGAATTCCAGTTTGTTTACAGGACAGCGAAGGAGTGGCGGTACTAGATGACGTACCATCGGACAGAACTGGCCACCAAAGACGAGGGGTCAAAGGTTAAAATAGTACATCAAAATGATTGAAATGAAAATTTACAGTGTGGTGTATAGATCATAGTCTCTTTCTTCATATACAAATGTTTCCGTAATAGTATTGCATCTTCATGTTACTAAGTGATGACATGCCCTGAATGATATATATCCGCGTTTATAATGCAAACAATGTAGCAATGAACATTGCAGAGGTTTGGTTTTTTTAATATAAAAATGTAATAAGACGTGTTATGAATTTGACCCAATTTATCATGATGCATTTATAATCATAAATGCAAATTTCAATCAAACTGTATTTGAACTTGACCTTTTTGACAGCTAATGACGTCATTACAGTCTTATCAAAGTGTCACCAAACACACAAAAATGTCGTAGTCCAAATTATGTATATGTACCAGTTTGTAAAACGCATCGTCATTACATAAAAAAAAAGTTCACACAAAATATGAACAATTTTCAGTTTTATAATTTTCTTTCCTGACAAATCTCATCCAAATTCTACAACCGCACCCACATCTTACAAGAGAAAGTTTGTAACGAGTGGGGGGATAACAACACAAGGAAACACAGGACTCATTGTTGTCATTGACATTTATAGATCTCGTGGTGGCGTGAACATTATATAACAGACGGGTTTAACACATCTAGTTTTTCTGATTCCTTGTCCTTCGGTCCGTATGCGTGTGAAAAACATATCCTCTATTTGATTTAAACAAAAACGCAACAATCTCTCTCTCTCTCTCTCTCTCTTCTCTCTCTCTCTCTCTCTCTCTCGCTCTCTCTCTCTCAATTTGTTTTGTACTATATATACAAGGAAGTTTTATTATCAAAAGTACATTCAACTAGCTTTTTTGAATTTGTCATCACCTCCATCTGTCAAAAAAAAAATGACCCCGTCATTCGTCAACGGTTAGGCAAACCCGACATTTTGGTAACTATACAATGCACTGTTTCGAGTTGCCCTGTTTACAAGTTGACCCCGTTTCTGAGTATGACAGTCTTTCATATAAATTATTCCATGAATTCGTTAATAATTTTACCATAGGGGACGTGGTTTTTGTTTATAAGGTGGTACATCTGACGACTAGAACTCGTCAAATTTCACACCTAGTCGCTCGTGCATTTACGTAAAATGGAAATGTCCAATCAATTCCTTTATCTGAGATGGAAAAATATACAGGCTATATAAAATAAGAAAAATATGTTTCAGAAATAATCTAACCAAAAATTCTTTGAAAATGTAAGTTACGTTAACGATTTTAAGTTCAAATTTGCAATTTTCCTACAAAATTTTAGAAACTTTAAATCTAATTTTTAAAAAGGTTTTAAAAAGATGTGCGACTTTAAATAATACACTAAATAGATCGCAGGGAGCATTTCAATTCTCTGTTGATCTAGAGGCTTAAAAGAGAAAAAAATCTAGAGGGAGGTCACTTTTACAAACCTCCCTGATCATGCGCATTAAAGTCACGCAGCGCAATTTGATTCCAGTCTAAAATTTTCAAACATCTCTCCCAGGGTGCACAGGAAGATAAGCCTCGAAAATCATATCCAAGTCAGCGCTTGGTCCTGTAACATGTGGAAAATCATGAGGGAGAACTTAGAGGATTTGACAAGCCCAAACCTATGGAGAGCTGGGGCGGCAGAGCTTCTTGGAACATTGTTCTTGGTCTTTTTCGGGTGCGCTACCGCCACAGGACAGCAAAACCAGGCCGATACTACAGTGGACTATGTACAGATTTCACTTACTTTCGGACTCATCGTGGGAACCATGGTTTGGGGTATAGCCCATGTGAGTGGGGGTCACATTAACCCCGCCGTTACCCTGGCGGCCCTTGTGACAAGACGGGTGAGCATTGTCCGCGCCCTGATGTACATTGTGTCCCAGCTGATCGGTGCCATCGTGGGAGCAGCAATACTATTCGGCCTGACGCCCGCAGCGGCCCGGGGCGGGCTGGGCGTTAACGGTATGAGCGGGGACGTAACGGAGGCCCAGGGGTTCGGGGTGGAGGTTATGATCACGTTTGTTCTGGTTTTCACGGTCCTAGCGTCCATCGACGAGAAGCGAACAGACCTGAAGGGCTCCGCCCCTCTGACCATTGGGTTAGCCGTGGCTGTTGGACATTTGGTGGCCGTAAGTAGACTTAACAAGTCATTTGTCAATTTTCTTATCACGGAAACTTTTGTGAATTTTTCGGTATCCGTAAACAGTTCTGACCACCAATATTTTGACCCAGGCTATCAAAAAAGAGTTAATAAAGTGCGATAGTTTTTTTAGTATTTCTTTACATTTCTTCAATACTAAATAATTTTCAAGTAACTTTGCACTCTGGAATTTTAAAAAATTCAATCACCCATCGCTATGTACGGTTCCGAAATTTGGCGTGAATAAGTACATGATATTTTCATACTTTTTGGTTTTCATTATTTATTTCAACTTTATCTGCTTTGAACATTGTTAAAAAGTCTTTAAATTTGTTTGAACAGTGTAAAAACTCCATTTTCATATCTGACTTGCAATACAATGTACCGTATGGTCAGCATGGAATCCCAGAAGTGTGGTGGTAAACCCGCGGTCCATTTATTCGTTTATTGCCACTTCTGTTCCGTTTACTGCTCTACAAAGAAACAGAAGGTCCGCTTAATCAAAAGTTTATCTCTGTTTAATGTTCAAATCAGCGTAATCTAAACAAGTTTGCCTTTCCGGTTCTATATATAACAACTGCTTTATTTTTGAAAACTGTTATTTTTAGCTTCTAATATTTCCATTAATACAAGACTGACACAACAGATTTAGCTTTTTTTGAAACAATGACCTTGAACTTTCTCAATTGACCTTGGTTCAAGGTCATGACACACCCTTTATCATAAGCAATCTTTGTGTGAAGTAAGAACTTCCAATGTTTCCCCATAAAAGATATGGACCGGACACGATTTTGCATTTTTTCTGCCAGTGACCTTGACCTTGCCCAGAATGACCTTGGTCAAGGTCATGACACACCCTTAAGTCATAGCAATCTTTGTGTGAGTAAGACTTCTAATATTTCTCCATAAGAAAGTATGGACGCGACACGAATTTTGCACTTTTTCTGCCATGTGACCTTGACCTTGCCCGAATGACCTTGGGTCAAGGTCATGACACACCGTTAGGTCATAAGCACTCTTGTGTGGTAAGACCTTCCATGTTTTCTCCTTAAAAGATATGGACAGGACACGGATTGCACAGACAGACGGACGGACAGACGGACGACGGACAAACTGTGATCAGAATAGCTCACTTGAGCTCTAATCTCAGGTGAGCTAAAAAGGGGGGGGCTGGCCCCTCAATTAAGAACCAACAGGACTCTAAAGTCTTTCATCTGTAGCCCTTTACTGATTGATATTTTGTGAAAGGTTATAGAACAAATATGTTTATTTTACAATTATGTATCCAAGGAATGTAAGGATTTTATCATTGTTAACGTAATTAGGAGTTTTTAGGGGCCAAAAGTCAAAATTTGGATCTCCCAAAGGAAAAATATTATTTGAAATGCATGTAGAAGAAAAGATGCTCAACTGATATACTTAACAACATGCAACCCTTAAATTTTGTTAAACGGCCCATATAAGGAGATAAGGGATTGGCCCTTAAAACTTTCTTTCCCATTTTTCTCAAGAACGGAACGAGTTCTAAACACTTGTTGACAAAATGTGTTCAGAATTAAAAGACTTTTAAATTTGGATCCAGAAAAAGGCCCCCAAATTAGGGGAACAAAGGCCCTAAAACAGTATCTATAGCCCTTTACTGAGGGATATTTTGTAAAAGGTTTATGAAGCAAATATGTTTATTTTACAATTATGTATCCAATCAATGTATGATTTGTCATGTGTTACGTAATTAGGGGGTTTTAGGGGCCAAAAGGCCAAAATTTTGAACACCGATATCTCAGAAAGGAAAATATTTTGAAATGCAGTATAGAAAAAAGAAGGATGCCCAAATGCAACCTTCAAAATTTGGTTCAGCGCCCCAATAAGGGATAAGGGACCGTCCCTAAAACGTTTTTTCTCGGATATCTCACGAATTGTGACGACCTTCTAACACTTGTTGAACAGAATGTCTTAGAATTAAATAACCTTTCATTTGATAGCAAGAAGAGGGGCGGTCTCTCAACTAGAGACCAAGAGGGGTCTAAATGTTTTCAACCAAAGCTGAACTGAACAACTGAAAAAAATAGTATCTGGCCCTTAAAATGTAACCCTGTTCTTCTATTCTAAATCATGTTTAGCTGTTAAAAAGCAAAATCAAGATCAAACATATACATCTCAAATTCTATAACCAGACGGAGAACCTCCTCGTTGCTCGCAAATTGCTAGGTTCACCAATAAACTTCCGATGTGTTGACATGCTGCTTTCATTTGTTTTCTGCCTGTACTTCCGTTTTGTTTTAAATAACTACTGAAAACGGTACATAAAACCCAAAACTATGTATGACTTTCTAGTTAAATTATTTATATAGGACATTATTTATTTGTAATAAATGGATGTTTAAAAAAGCGATACAACTGACAGGGCACAGGTTAAGATATCCTAGCCACGTGGCAGTGAAGGCGTGACTAATCCTGTCTGAATAGCCCTTTAGTTAATTGAAAGTAATTTGGGAAGTCAAATGTTTATAAAATCTATTTTGAGGTCTAGCCGTAAATAAATGTTAAACTCATTGACAGGCGTTTATCTTTTCTATTGTATTAAGCAAGGTATCATCAAATTTTAAACACGTTGGTTAAATGAAGCAAGGTTGATAGTAAAACAGTGTTCTATGTTAAACAGACCGTTCCGATACGGAACGCAGAGTTCTGGATAAATGAGACAAAATAAACTGTAGAAAAATTGTTCCCAAATCAAATCGGCGTAAGCTGAAGCGTTATTTGGGGTCCGGATATCGGCCCTACTGTATAGATATTAATGTCTTACTTTTGGTGCCCCCCCCCCCCCCCTCATTCCCACCGTTTTTTTTAAAGAAAAACGTATTTATTTTATTCACTTCTCCTACTAAGCTTTATATGGAAAGAACAGTCACTAGTGCACTATTGTATTATAAGCAATAAAGATATTTAAAAGTTGGCTAGTTTAATCTCCGCAGGAAGTTTTTGCATCTGCAGTTTATTTTAAGGAATATTAACCATTATAGACAGACATACATAGCGACAATAGACGACTATATTTCAACAGTGGCACAGGCCCTGACATTATATATATTTTTCGTAATATACCTGTACATCCTCTACCTAACGTACACAATCGCCACCATTTGGATTTATTTAAAACTGTCACATCGGCGGAAATGTTTGCTTCAACACAACGGTAAAATTAGTTTACGATCCTCTCGTCTTTCAGATCGGTCCTCAACAAATTGCCTTACAACGGATTCACCAAAACGAGTATTATACCTGTCATTATTAAAATAACCCTTTAATTTGCATCTTTTGCCATAGATATTTTTTAAATGTCTGTAGAGTAGACGGAAATTGTTACCTTTATGTAAATAAAATTTCCTGCACTGGTTTGTTGTGTCAATATTTCAAAAATATTCATGTTATAACATGTTTATGTTTAAATTCGTGTAAAATAGTTACAATTGACAGGTATTATT